>JACATO010000605.1:0-600000 GCA_018389105.1 Nautilus pompilius | reverse complement strand
ACACAAAACCATTAATATCATTCTATATTTAAGTATGAGAGCAGTAGAAATAGTTTTTAGACTCATCTTTCTTGTAGTAGGCAGGGATTCAGTTAACAAGGCTGTGGTTTCACAAGTAGTTCTATCAACAAAAATGATATTGTTTTGTTTTTTTGCTTTGGTTTATTAGATCATGTAGAGACAGCCTTGTTTCAGTGTGAAGTCTCTCACATGCACTCTCCAGCTTTCACTTTAAAGACAGGCCATGGAGACTTGTGCCGAGAAATTAGGGCGAAAGAATGGTAAGTGTGGTTCCCTCCCCCCCTGGTAGAAGTTGGTGCCAGAGGAATACTGGGAAGACCACACTGAAAATAATTGGTTTCTCATCTAAGCATTGCAAAGCATCGTCAAAAGGGCACTATGAGGGAATGCCAAGGATGGACAGGGGAGACTGATAATCCACTGTCCTGAGGGTCCCGTGGACCAAAGTCCATTGAAAACCAACACAGCCAAGTAGTCCGTCAGAAGCAGCTTGTGTGTGTTTGAAAGCCAAATAACCTACCAACACAGTACAGGAGCTGAGGAATTTAAATTAAAATATTACCCAAACCAAATAGTCCACTTGTTTTTGTGCGGGCTGAGAAATAATTAAAAAAAAAAAAAAAAATCAGTTAAAATTTTAGTTTTATTAGTCTAATTTCATTTTAGTGATATTTTCCAAGATGATTAAGAAAAAAACAAAAACAAAGCTTTTTTTTGCTTTTTTTTAAAAATCTTGTTAAAACTATACATAATTTTATTAAAGTCATATAGCTAACACTTTAAATAAGCCAACCTTTCCAGTTTTCCCAGCAACTAAACTGTTCTGCATCTTCATCGCCTCCAGCACGCACATTTCTTGGCCTTCACCTACCTGCAGGAAAAAATGCGTTCTTTTGAATAATTATGCATATCAACACATCAAACCAAATTAGCTGTTTCTTCTGTCATTACTACAACTTCCTTTACAGCAAAGAACCTTTTGTAAACAATCCAACCCTACCCCCAAAAGGTAATAGAAAACAGTCTGAACTAAAAGACTGGGCATAAATGAGCTGCTTAAATAAATACATTATATAAAGTGTGTTGTTGTTCTTTTTAGAAAAACAACAAAAAGTATGAAAAATAGGTCTTTTATGTCTAAACCTTATATTATGAGTTCACAGAAATGGAATTTTATCACAGAAAGATTCAGCTTTGGGTGACAGTTGTTTTTTAGGGTTCTAAACAAAATTTATGAAAACATTTTAATGATCTTGGAATTCTTTCAAAAATATTCAGAAAATGTTATTTTAGTCATTACTCTGGATTGTTGCCTTACATTCTCATATTGATGTCTGTGAACCTAAGAATTCAGTGACATCAAGAGTGTCATATGCAGGAGTTTTTATAATTTAAATTATTTTTGATGACATTGTCTCCAGTTATTTCTTTTCTTTTGATTTTAAGCCTGAGGGTATTAAAGTACACCCAACATGATTTGTAAAAACCCATCTTATTTCTGTTAGCAATTTATTCAAATTCTGGTACTGTACATTAAGAAAAATTACTTGTTTATTTATTTCACCATATATCTGGCTAGCAACAGAGGTTTGCTCCAACATGGGGATTTTTCTCTGGACAACAAAGATCTTCGGTCCTTCAAAAGGGTTCTGGACATGCACTTCTCTTCAGAGATATACACATATACATCAACTTTACGCTACACATTCATTTTGCAAACACCACCCTCAAAAAAGAGATTGATAATGTTAATCATCATTTAGGTAATTCAGAGTAACAGGGTAATTTAGCATATAATCAATATAAACAGTTAGTCAGAGATCTGTGGAACTCCAAAGAAAATTAATCTATATATAAGATAAATACATGAAATTTTTAGTTTTATTTTTGTTATTTGTAATTGATTAACACTTGAAAATTGAACGGTAAAAAAAAAATTAATGCTGAATTATCTCCCCTGAGATGTAATTCCCCATCACAAGCCAACTCCCACAAAATTAGGAGACATCTCAATACATAAATTCAAAAATTCTAACCCAACTTTCAGATCCATACTAGATCATAAACATAATTACAGTTCATTATAGTTAAAAAATTAGATATGTTTTTGCATCATATCTTGTACTAAAGCCCACTTACTTTCAGTATATAGAAAAACAAACATTTCTTTAAATATACAGCTGTTAAATTTGTTTCAGCATTCCCAGTATGTCTTGCATCAATTTGTACACTGATTATTAAATGTTCTAGTGAATAGACTTTAAAAATATCTTTATTCTTCATTAAAATTATAATAGTTGTTTTATATTGGAGAACGTAGTCACCAAGTCCAATCAATGAATGAACTAGCTATATGTATGTCTCTTTTAATCTCTCTTGACAGTAAAACACAGGATGAACTACTTTAAATTGAAGATACATTTACCCAGTATTATAAAAATCTATTTTTCTTGAACTGGTCTACTAAATTGCTGATACTATTTCTTTTCTCTCACATCTAAAAATGAAGAGCTCTAGTCTGGACTAACATTAGGTTGGTTAGATTGATCAAAGTCTGAATGCATCAAACAAATTTGTGCTAGATATAGTTTCTGAGTCACAGCCTACAGAAAGCTGAGCGAAACAGAGGATACAAAAACAACACATTTGTTTTCTAATAGCATTGTTAGCAATAGAATAATAACTCACATGATCAAGTGAGTGGAAATAATTCATCTTTCAGAAAAATGCATTGAAAGGCCTCCCAGCATAGTTATCTGGCATGAGAACAAGACTGTAAATATGCTAATTCTTACTTCTCAACTGCTTTAAGAATCATTTTTACCAATTTTATTCTGGGAAATGAATAGATAAGGGAATTCAAGGACTTTTCAAGGTTATTTGTGGATTCAGAAAATTTTTAAAACCTATAAAAGGACTCTGCCTATTTAGTCTTTTGTCCAATATCCAGCATTGTTAATACGGATCAGCACCAATTAACTGAACAGAGATGGTATCTTTACACAAAATTTAATGCCTGCATGCACCCTAAAACTCCCCACAAGGAAAAGACAGATCAGAATTCTCAAAGAAACATTTTTCATCGAGCGAACTCATAAGATTACTAACTAAGATCGGAAATTTTACCTGCTGTCAGAACCTTTGATCTGTGGTGGCCTCAACTCACGGGTGTTACTGGCTAACTATTTCACCCCTAAGTTAGATGTTATCATGCAATCTAAAGAATCACATGTACAACCTTTTTTTAAAAATAATATGGACTCTTCAACACACTGCATTTAATCCTTTATGATTAACTCAAATCCCTAAAATTTGCTGCCCTGAAGCTTGCCACCTGGAAGCAGTTACACAGTCAGTCTCCGCTTGTGTGGTGAACTGCTATAATTCTTCCACACCAATTCATACTAGAATTCTTCACTTTTAGATGTGGGAGGAAACCAAGTGCTCAAAGAAACCAAAATGGGTAGGTGATGCAGAAAATATTTAACAAAAAATAGCAGCAAAGTGATTTTTTTAAAATATGAAATTAGAGAGTTCATAAACAAGCCAAAATTGTTACTTCCAACTTAGTTTATATTTTTCAATTCTATTTAGAATGATGAATTTCTTACTATTTAAAATCTCTGCTCAGACATTTCTAGAATTTAATCAAAAACTTTAGCACATTAAGCAATAATCATCGGTTTGTTGATGAAAATATGAAAAAAGTAATGAGTATTATATTAAAAATGACTGGTATATTTTCTGTATGGATTTTATACTCCTTTACACAGTTTTTCTTTTTATTTACCTTTTCAGAACTATGTTCCAATTGTGCCAGTAAATGTACATTAAAAAGACTACGTCACACATGCAATGACCAAGATGGATAAGGCCAAAATTACTCACATCACTTCTAATGATGCTTAGAAAAAAATAAAGATCTAAAAACCTAAACTTTATAAAATGCATTTTCCACTTACGCTCTGTCCAACTTCTACACACACAGACTTCAGCACGCCTGGCATCGGAGCAAGCAACATCCGGCTATGGTCAACTTCTGGCTTCACTGGCATGTGCTTTGACAGTTTCGCAGCTAACTCATCCAGTACTTTTATTCGAAACTGAAAAGCAAAAAAAATTCAGTTGCTCAGGTGAAAGTGTTTGTGAAAAAGATATAGGGGTAACTGGGGTAATATGGGCCACCTGTATAAAAATAGAACTACTTTGTTTACAACACCCATGCCTTAGTCACATGACAGGATGCGACATCACCTAGCTTCCATATTCAAGCTTACCACATTGCTGTGATCCTATTGGAATGGTGAGTAGAATTTACTTTCTTCTAATTTTTTCCTGTACAGTTGTCCCCCGGTATTCGCGGGTGCTCTAGGAACGTAGCCCCCGCAAAGAGTGAAAAACCGCGAATATTGGACGTGGTCCATAAAAATGCCTATAAACGTCAAAATATAACATAAAATATAATAATAATTTAGTAAAAAAACACTCAAGATAGCTACACGTGGTAAACTGGGATGATGCGGGGCTGCTGGGCTACATCTGCCTGAGACAGCGCCTCGTGGGCAGCAGCCAATCAGCAGCAAGGAGAAATGAATAACGCTCTTGGATTGGCTACTTTCAAACCTCCAGCCAATAGCGTTTATTATATATTAATATTTTGCTGAATTCACGTTAGTATTTATATTACAAAATTAGTAAATTATATTGTTATTAATAATTTTGCATTAAAAAGCGTGAAAAAATATTTATTGCCACGAAAAAAGCCATTAAAAAATCACGGAAGATATTTGCGATTCCGCAAATATGCAGGGGGTTTCCACAAACAATTATTAGTTAGGTTCTAAGGAAAATTCCGCGAATAAACGGGGCTGCGATTACGCTGGGGGGGGGGGGGGCCCGACTGTATTGAAATGTTCCATGATTTATTTAATAAATGATTAACTGTTGAGAGTCTTCAGAAAATTTTGGTGTAGTAATAAAAACCACATGTCAGCAGAGTTTTTTTGCACAAGTCAGATTCTGAAGTGAAATGCTTCCTTGCAGAATATAGTCAGAAATGGTTGACCATGCTGTGGGCTGTGGCCCATATTACCCTTATGCACGTGAACTATTGAAAATACAGTTTCAAAGCTTAATTACTAAGTTACAAAGATTTTTTTTTATTTTTAGACCTGTATAAGCCATATATAAATGAGTGTGAAACATGTAAATTTGAAATATAAGAATAAGTGAAACAAACCATTATCATTTTTGTAGAACTGATGATGCCACGAAATTACCAAAGAAAAACAAAACCAAACTCATCAGATATTGTCATAGAAGCTGTAAGATATGTTCTGGAAGAGGGACTACTGGTTCGACAAGTCAGTAGAGACCTGGGTATTCCTAGAGGAACACTTCAGCACTACATAACTGCATACAAAGCTAATACAACAGGGCAGACCTACCAACTTTAACAAAGGTTCTTGTAAAAATCGAGTTTACACTGATGCTATGGAGAATCAGCTGGAAGAATACTTACCACAAGCTTCTCACCAACTATACAGACTTAGCATTCGAGTTTGCGAAGCACAATAACTGTACATATCCAAACTCATGGGAAAAGAACCAGACAGCAAGTTTTGATTGGGTGGATGGCTTTGTGTGCAGACATACAAGACTGACAATCCGAAAACCACAAGCAACTAGCCTCAGCAGGGCAACCAGTTTTAACAAGCACAATCTGAATCAGTTCTATGATAACTTTGAAACTGCATTCAATAAACACAAGTTTGGGCCAAATGCTGTGTGGAATATGGATGAAACATCATCTCCACAGCCCATAAACCACCCAAAGTTATAGCAGATAAGAAATTGAAACAGGTTGGCCAGATAACCTCTGCAGAAAGAGGCATTATGTGCACCATGGTTGGTGCAATCAGTGCACAAGGAACATCTATCCCACATATGATAATTTTTCCTCAGGTAAACTTCAAAGACTACATGCTGATTGGGGTTCTTTCTGGTGCCATTGGTGCTGCAAATCAGTCAGGTTGGATGTCTTGAGAAATCTTCATTAAATTGTTGCATCATTTTATCCATCACACAAGATCTTCCAAAGAAAATCACAGTCTTCTGCTACTTGACAACCATGATAGTCATGTCAGTATCGAGGCTACTGAATCAGCACGGGAACATTGGGTTGTTCTGCTAATGTTTCTTCCACACTGTACCCAGCATCTACAGCCATTTGATGTTGCTATATATTCCCTGTTCAAGAAGGCCTTCTTTGAAGCCTGCAATGGGTGGCAGCTTTCTAATCTGGGTAAGACACTGACAATTTACAACATGGCTAGCCTAACAAGTATTGCATTTCCAGCAGCATTCACACCACGAAACATATCAGGCTTCAGAGATCTGAGAATATACCTCTTTAATCAAAGCACATTTGCTGATGAAGATCTAGCCTCAAGTTTTGAAACAGATTGGCCTAGTCATCCTGTAACACCAGGTGCTTCATCTGCTGACAAGCCCATACTCATGCACTGAAGAAACAACTGTCACTCCTGAACAGATTTGCCCACATCCTAAAGCAGGACCAAGGAAAACAACTTCAAAAGGTCGATTTCGAAAAACAGAGATTCTCGCCCATACTCCAAACAAGTTCTTAGAGCAGGTGATAAGGAAACCACCAGCAAAAAGGAAGTAATTAGCCCTCAAATATCTGAAAGCAGCAGTGACTCAGACGATGAACCAGTGCCATTTGATGATTCATCTGATGACGAGTCACTTGAGCAACTGAGCAGACCAACCCATGATTTGCAGCAAGATGACAGTAATGTCGTTATACAGACCGGTGATTATGTGGTAGTTAAATTTGCAAGCAAAAGGTCCATCAAACATTTTGTAGGATTGGTCTTAAGTAAAGATGAAGATGAAGTGCAAGTAACTTTTTTCAAATGTAATGGTCAGCATTTTCAGTTGCCTGAACAACCAGACATAAGTTTTGTAGAATTGAATGATATTGTTTTAAAACTGCCTCAGCTGACATTCATAGGTGCTGCTTCAAGGACTGGTTGCAGGTTGTCATTTGGCATTGATCTTTTGAGTTACACCAATATCTAGAATTCTCAGATGTCCTATAGATATTCTCAGCTGTTTTACTTTAATTTGTAGTACAGTTAGCCTACATAATATAGTACAATAAAGTGAAAGAAGGCCCATAATACCCAATATTAAGGCCCATATTACCCAGTGGCTGGGGCAATATGAGCCATTCTGGCTTGCATTACAAAACAGCATAATTTATTTTCCTAATTCGCGCAACTTTGTGATTCACACACCTTTTATAGAACTCCCAAACCTAACACCTAGCAAAGTTTCATCAAAATTTGTGTGTTCATAAGTGAGATATTGCAGATCAAAATGCAAGTGGCCCATATTACCCCAGTTACCCCTAAGCCTGTTAGTAAGATAGAGGCTGGAATCGGAAAAGAAAACTGAACAACAAGTATTCATAGCGAAAAAAGATGACAATATTTCAAGACTAAGAACATTTTTCTCTGAAATACCATTTTGTCGTTACTAACAAAAAGTTCTAAACGTCTGTATTTTCAGATATTTCAGTTGTATAGCATATTGACAATCAGTAACCTAAAGTAACATAGTACGATTAAGTATAATTTATGTTCATATTTTAAAAAACAACTCGTCAATCACCACAAAATGAGTCAGCGCCTAAATTAACAGAAGCTGCTGTTATTTACAGTAAAACAAACACTGCAACCAGAAACAGAGTTTGTGCACAAATCATTCTGGCTGAAATTTTCACCCAACACCCTGGATCCAGATGCGTGTGGTTTGTAAATTCAAATGGTTTTGTTTTTCTTTCCATGCGAAAAGCGTTTAAATGGACAAGCCACAATTTGCACATTCTCAAGTTATTTCATACCTTGCTCTCCATTAATCATGGGCCACATATTGGTAGACAGTGAAGTACAAGAAAAACGCAAGCAACAATCACTCAAATTTCTATCAAAAAAAAAAAATAATAAATAGAGTTACTGCTACCTTTTTTTTAAAAAAATTAGTTAGGTTAAATAAATTTAATGACATGTTAATGCCAAAGAATTTCACACAAACTATTTCCCAAAAGAAGCAAGTTGTTTCAATTTACAGAGGAAATCTGATTAATACTACCAGGAACATTGAAATTAAATCAAGCTGGAGACAATTACAAAGACCCTATTTCAGCCTGGTTTCACTTGAACATCCCCTTATAAAATTAGGTAGTGACATATTACTTGTTTGTTTTTTTTTTTTTTTTCCTACTGCTGCCCTCCAAAAAAGCAATTTCAACTGTATAAGTGATAGTAATTCCCTTACCACAGTTCCCATATGCTGGATTCTAATTTCTCCTCCTGCATCCCTTGCAATCAGCTGAAATGTAAATTTAAAAAAAAACTTTTTTTAAAAAAAATTGTAGTTTATTAACCCTTTTAAAAAATAATCCTTTCGAGTTTCCTTATTTCTTTGAAAGCTCTGAATTTCCTTCAAGTTCAACATTAATAAAACAGTCAGTTGCCTCATGTAGATGAACGTTTACCCAAAACTTGTCCGTTCAGCAAACCCAAGATATTAAGTGGCAGTAGAAAAGTGTAAAATATTAAGCAGAATGCATGCAAACTAAATGCTTCTTCACACTTCTTTCATTGCTGTTATTAGTAGTTATTAAGTAAATGTATAAAATTTAATTATAGAATATTTTTAAATAATGAAGAGTTGCCTCCCCTTATTTTGCATTAGGGTTGGCTGTGTATCAGGCAAGCATTCTTGTGAACAGCAGCAGCTTGGTAAAAATTACACAATAGGATGCTTACCTGCATAAGGTGGGTATGATCATTGATGTTAATCTGAAGTACAGAGCTTGCCAAATTGAAGTTGTCTTGCACATTGATAATTTTCCCATCAATGTCAACCTTTAAAAAACAAAAGGGAAAACATTGATGCGTAATGTGTGGTACAGAAAAAAAATAAAAATAATGCGGACAGGTATTTCATTTACTTGCTTGATGAGGTCTGAATCACTCGGAGATAGACCATGCTGTACATCATATCTCTGAGCAAGATAATTCCTTCTACTGTCTTCTTTTACTCTTTGAACTACAGAAAGTTATAGATTTTAGTCTGAAACTCTGAAAAAATTTAAACTTAATGTTGGCTAAACTTTTTACTGGTACCCACCAAGACCAGATCAGTCAGGCACCACTTTGGTCACAACCCTGGTGAGTGTGCAGCTCACCACCCATTAGACGGAGCTACCCACTACTGCTGTTTGGAGCATGCAATTACACATGATTGCATCACAAGATTCGTACAGAATTCTCCAATCAAAATTCAAGGACCACAAAATTAGGAGACATCATAATATATTAATTCAAAATAATCTAACCTAATTTTTAGATCCATCCTGGATCAGAAACAATTATGGTACATTGTAATTAAAACATTACATACACTTTTAGGATCATATTATCCCAATTTACTTGTACATCATACCTTGCATTAAAACCCAGTCCTTTCCACTACATGAGTAAGACAAGATTTCCTTAAATGTTGGGCTGTTAAATTTGTTCTAACATACCAAATGTCTTGTATCAATCTCTACACTGTTCACTAGAACATTTAATAATCGCATTGTAAAAATATTTTGTAGTCACCAAGTCTCACCGAGAAATAAACAAACCACATCATATATCCTTTCAATTACCTTACCAGTGAAACTCCAAATGTCTTAGCCACTTCTGATTGAAGACACATTCACCCAGCTTTATAAAAATGTTATTTTCTTGAACTGATCTGCTATATTGTTGATACTGTATTTGGCTTTCTTCTCACATCTAAAAACAATGTTTGAGTCATGCACGCATCTTTTTCTCCATGGCTATGGGATGTCAAGTGCAACAGGGGATGATACAACAACAGGTTTATTCTGATAGCATTGTTAGTATAGAAACAATATTCGTCACATCGCAAGAGAATGAAAATAACTAACCTTAGAGAAAGTACATATCCCCGCATAACTATCAGGTCATTATTAAAGTTTAGTCGGTTTTTATATCATGTTAATTTGGGGTTCATTTTTTGCATGCTTTTCAAGGTCTACGTAGATAAGTTATACATAGTTTTGTAGCATGAGCTTTGGGGATACATTATGCAAAACCTACCTTTTTAAAAATCATAAAATGGATATTTGTTTCAGGGTTCTGAGTGAAGCAATGGATAGAAAAGTATTTCGTGCCATTTTGCTTCAGGAGTTCAAACCAGGCCACAAACCGAGCAGGGCAACTTGTAACATTGAGCAAGCATGGGGCGAGGACACAGCAAATGGGTGCACAGTACAATGATAGTTTGCAAAGTTTCAATCAGGAGATGTGAGCCTCGAAGATAAGAATCATATTGGACGTCCTTCCAGCTGTGATGACAACCATCTGAAAGCCTCAAATGAAGCCGATCCATGAAAAACAGGGCAAGAAATTGCTGGAGAGCTTGATGTAAGCGCTGCAACTGCTTTCTGGCATCTTGATGCAATCGGCCAAGTGAAAAACCTTGACAAGTGCCTCATGAGTTGAATGAACAACCAAATTGTTGATTGGAGATCTGCTCTTCGCTTGTCGTAAGAAACAAAAATGACCAATTTCTTGACGGAATCATTACGTGGGATGAAAATGGATCCTTTATGACAATCACAAATGATCAGCACAGTGGCTCTACAGAGACAAGGCACTTAACCACATTCCAAAACCCAGCCTCCATCCAATGAAGGTCATGGTCACTGTCTGGTGGACTGCAGCTGGTGTCATCCACTATAACTTCTTGCAATCTGGCAAAACCATCACAGCTGAAAGGTACTGTTGTGAATTAAACTCTCCCAATGACAGCTGGCATCAGTGAATCAAAGAGGCCCAATCCTGCTTCACAACAACGCTCATCCTTATGTTGCAAAAGTGACTCTTCAGAAATAGAACACATTGGGGTACAAAGTTCTCCCTCACCCAGCCTATTCACCAGATTACCACCTTTTCAAACACCTCGACAACTTCCTCCGTATGAAATCCTTCTCCAACTAAGCAGCAATTGAAACTGTCTTCCAACAGTTTATCGACTCCAGAAATCCAAATTTTTTTAAAAATGGTATAAATGCGCTTGTATCTTGTTGGCAGAAGTGTATTGATTGTAATGGAACTCACTTTGATTAAACTTCACGTTCAGCAACAATATGAAGTCTCATTGTTGCAGTAAAAAAGCCGAAAAACTTTGTAACCTAATATCTCATATGGAAGCAAGGCTATAGATAGCCACTCAAATTTAAGGACTTTTCAAGACTGCAAAACCTGATCACACCACAAAAAACTAGTAAATGGTAAAATATTTACCACAAACTCTTTGGTAGCTGCCTTGTATTTAATGTTTCCAGTAAAATTCTTCTCACCAATTGAAATGTCCAAGTGCCAGTCCGGGGAGAATTCATCACTGGAGACTAGTCTGTATCTAAATAGTTAAAAATTGGAACTGTTAAGGCTACACAGCTAGATTTTTCAGTCATGCATATTTTTTTTTGTATTGTTTTAAATGAATATTTATTATTTACAGGTATTAGGATCATAAACTTGATCGAAACTATAAGTTTACATAAAACAACTCTAGAATACATTCCAAAATTTGTCATGAGGATGTTCAAATGAGATCCAGCTAAAATAGTATTACAGTAAGAATATCTGGGCAGATTTCAATTGAAGTTCCCTAGCTAGTAGATCTTACCTTTCCTCCATTCAAACCTAATTAATACCTTTTCTTTTGTTTTTTTTGCAAAAAAAACAAAAGAAGACACAAAAGGTTGAATTCTTGTATGATTGAATCCAGGCTCACCATCAGCTGAACATAAAATAACAGTCATAACTCAGAATAGATTTTTTTTTTTTAAAAAAAAAATCAAAAGCCCTCTTTATTGAGGTTATCAAAATGCAGAGAACTGAACTTCGTTAATGCGTGTGTTGTACAATCTGCATAAAATTTTTGTAATGTTCATCAGTTTAGAAAATTTTCAATAAAAAAAAAAGTAACAAAAAGGATCTTTAGGTAAGAAAATGCATGAAATAACCAACAAATCTGAACTTTGTCCACTATAGAATTTTCACATTCAACATTACATTCATTTTCAGAAAGTCCCTGCCTAGTGAGAAAATCCAGGGGCCAACTTCATCGCAGCCCACAGAATTCAGTATGAAAAGTATTTTCTGCTTAACATTCTTTTTTCCTAGTCACCTGATCTACGTGTTGGCAATCCTTTCTTTTCTTTCTTTACTATCAAAAACAATCGTTAAAGAGGCCAGGTGCAAAAAAGCCAGTGTTACTGACACGTTAGAAAGTTTAACAAAATTCCTTTGAAATTGCATTCACCAAATACAAAGTGGTAACTCCAGATAATTTTAAATAAAAAAAGAAAAAAATGTAAATACTCAAGAAGAAGCTGTGATTCTACGTTCCAGAAAAGTCTATGTAAAATTATTTAATCATTTTTTCTAAATTTTATTGTTGAAAGAATTTACATTTTGACTTGAGTTTATGGAAACTGGTTTAATGCTGTTCTTATGTAATTCTGCCTTAAGTTTAAAGTCTTACCCATCATTAAGGAATTGTCGAGATCGAAGGTCATTCTTGGCATGAATGGAACAGGCAACACTGGCCAGCTCCAGCAGTTCGGTTTTTGACAGCTGTTTACCTGAATGAGAAATAATTTACTGCACAAAGTTCTAGGTTTTCTTAGAAACCAAATTGACAAATAAAAAAAAAAAAAAAAATTAAAGAGAAAGGAATGGCAGTAGTTCAAAATATGACAGAAATTTATTATTTATCCAATTTTTTTTTAACAGAGTAATCAAACACTCTTTTGTGACAACTAAAATCTCAATTGATCCATGAAAGTAAAAAGGAAGTAAAAAGGTGCATTCTTTCAAAGTTCGAAAATAGTAACAACAACTTCTAGTAACTTGTCTCATCCAAAACAGCAAATTTAAATAAAGGCTATTCCCCCATAATTAATATCTTACATCAAAACATTAAGTCTCATTTTTTAACTGGAAAGTTAAAGTCTGAAGTACCTTTAAACCCATCTGGGTAGATGGTGGGCAGATAGTTTGTAGTAATATCCCCTGCCACAAACTTTGATTCTGTTACAATATCTCTCAGCAATGGGATATTGTGTGTCACACCTGTTAAAACAACAAAACAAACAAACTGGATTAATAAAAGTAATTTAGTTTTTGCTGCATGCAAGTGTTAAATTAAATGGTTTCACTGGTGGAGCAAAGAATTTGTCAAGTACTCATGTGTTTTCATGCTAAATTGTTGGAGTTCACAAAACCTTCTGAATTTGTACTTCATCTTTCAGCATTCAAATCAACTATTTTCAAGGAATAGCAAACATACATCATGAATAGTTTCTCCTTCATACCTGCCAATTAAAGGACCTTACTCTTGGTTCCGCTGATGTGCTAATCGTTTGTGACATTGTTCAGTAAATCTCAAATCAGTAGAACACCATATAAATAAGGCAGAGTTCTTCATCATGTCTACATATGATATCTTTTTCAATCAATTAAAAAAATAATAATATAATATTGTTGTTTCAGTTTTTTTTTTTAAAGAACAAGCTTATTAAGACAAACTCCCAAATGTTCAAACAAAAACGAAATTCTTTAGATTCTAGCAGGTATGCAAGAGGTAAGCTTCAGAAATTTGTCCACTGCCATTATTATTGTACACAGTAAATGAACATTCTGAAGATTGCTCAAGAAAGACGAAAATCTTTTTAAGAGAAATCTGGAAAAGTGTCTATCTCACCTTTAATAACATAAGAATCCAAGGCTTTGGTCATTTTTTTCAGGGCATCATCTCGATCATTCCCATAGGTCACCAACTAGAACACAATTAACAATTTAACTACCTGACATCAAAACTGCACATTCATTGCTAAAGAAATGCTTTTTCCTAACCTTGTAATTATGAAAACTCAATTACCATCCTGAATAGCTAAAGCAACTTGAACACACAGTGTTATGGTATTCTGCATTTTAAATTTGAACAGAAAGGTGTTTCTGTGTCAGGAAAAAAAAAATAGAAAGGTATTGGTAGACGTCAGGAAAGCAATGGTGCTGACAGCTGCCCAAACTCCCTTCTGTACAACAACTCGTGCAGATCATATGGAGAGTGGCGAGTCCCATCATAGCAACATACTCTTATAATTTCACAGAATGGGTGATGTAGCAAAAAACCCTACTATAACTTTTCATTTTTAGATGAGGAAGAAAACCCATACAAGGAAGAGGCACCCTGGCTGGTAAAAAAAGAAACCATGCAAGTACACCAAACAGCCAGTTCCAACCAGAATTCAAACTCACCCTAAAACCTTAACAGTGCAGGAGCGTACCATGCTGCCTAAAAGAAAATTAAGTATATGTTTGCTAGCAGTGTTAAAATATATATATATATATAACCCACTTTTACCTGGACACAAATTAAGTGTAAAATGGAGGGGTTCTCTAAACTTATTTCAGCCATGAGCTTACTGTGAGGCAGCAGCAGAAAATTCCTAAGTTTTGCCATGTGCTCCAAGACTGCCACTCAACCATCTGAATAACCACTGCCAAGCTTCTATAAACTAAAACAAAAAACAGGAAGTAACCTTTTACAGCCACCTTCCCAAGGCAGGGTTGACTTTTTCTTCATCAGAATTGTCTGTGCATAGGGCAGAACGAAAGTTGGACATTAATTACAAAAACACAGAATTTGGGTAACAAAGAAACAGGACAAAGCTAGCTTCAAAAATAAACACCAACAGAAATAGTCAGATTTATCAGGTAATTTGTTAATTTTATTTAAAATAATACAACAATATAAATAGCTTGAAAAAAAATTACAAAATTCAGCAACTTTGATTACCTTGCAAATCATTGGATCATAATAAATACTGATCTCACTACCTTCCATAATACCGCTGTCACAACGAACCTGCAAGCGAACCATACAGAAAACTATTAGATTTAATTAATTGGAAAAAAAATAAATGAATTCATTTTCAAAATCTTTTAAAACTTAAATAGTGTGACATATGTAAAATCTCCATCAACCATTATTTTATATCTAAAGTGTGTGTGCGATAAATCAATATTTACCTGTGGCAGGTAGGTTGGTTCAACATACTTGTTCAACCTTCCAATAGAAGGCATTCCAAAATGTTTGTATGGATCCTAATCAAGATATAAAAAGAATTTTTTTTGTTGTTTTCTGCTTTCAAACACTATGAAATTAAGCGTCAAATCGTCAAGACTAACCAGCTATTAAATATGTGGGCATAAAAAAAAACAAAACTTCATCAGCAAACTAAAATCTATTGAAAAAGACCAGATTTGATAACTAGATTAGATTTCTAAAATTTATTGAATTGCTCCAATGCCTTAATTCTTTCTTCAGCATAATCACAGACAGAAAAAAGCTGCTATTATGATAATGAGAATAAATGATAAAATAAAAGAGAAAATAAAAATTACTGTATTTAAAACCAAAATAATTTTTTTAAAAAAAAAAAAGGTTTTGTTCCAACAGAAAATATCATAATCCTACATTCTAAACATAGTAGATCTTAACTTTAATGCTGGTGAAATCTCTGGCTTGGTAAAGCAACTTTTCTATCTATCTATTTTTTTAAAAATCACAATGAGTTATTAAAAGTATTTTAATAACGCATTCGTATTTCAAACATACCTCTGCATACACCCGACATTCAAAACTCCATCCCTTGACCGGAATATCAGACTGAGTGTGAACTACAGGGTGACCTGAAAATGACAGGTAACTAGATAAATTAGGAGTTGTAACAAAACAGGGTGGTCTTCAAATAAAAGACTAGTGTTTCTTCTTTTTTACTAAAACACAAAGTTCTCTTAGTGCTAATATTGTTTTACTAACTAGTGTTAAAATCAGGGGCGATATGGAATGTGAAGCAAGTTTATATCTGCTAATAATCAGGGAAACGTTCCCTGAAGCTGATATACTGCTTGGCTAGAAGTTAACCAATATGGGGGCCCACTACGGTTTACAGTATGGAGTCTGGTCACTGCAACGCAATATTATTTACAATTTTAAAAAAGCAGAGATACATGTCTATATTTAGCTCAGTAAGCAAGCTTTGGTGTTGTATTCTAGGAACATTTCTTTAATAATTATATACTTGCTCTCAGTTTATATGCACCCTTATTTTAGTTATGAGAGCGATTATGCTTTATAAAAAAACGTCTATCCTAATCTACATCTATAAACAAACTGAGGCTAAGCAGAGGCCAACATTATCATTTCGTTGTGTAGATGCAGAATAAAAAACAAGGTAACAATGCAGACATTCCATAATATACCCTAAACTTTTCTAAAAGATGAAAAATAAAATTTTAAATGATAGTGTACTTTAAATCCAATATGATCAATTTGTACTGAAAACCTATTTAACATTTAGTTATTTAATTCAGGAAAGAAAAAATGTAAGAGAGATCAAAGGGTTTCTTTGTGATTAGAAATTGAAAAGCGTATTGAAAGCAATTTCTTCTTTTTCTTGAACAAAAAATAAACTCTCCTCCCAACCAAACTTATTTTATTAGTTTGTAAACAAATTTTTATCTACATCTAGATACTTTACCTTTAGCAACACGAACCATCTGATGAACAATGTCAATACCAGTTATGTACTCTGTTATCGGGTGTTCCACCTGGAGCCTGGTATTCATCTCCAAAAAGTAAAAATTCTTCTTTGAATCCACCAGGAACTCCACAGTACCTTAAAAGCAAATGAATAATTAACTAACTGATCAAAATTAGATTGCACCTTGTGTTCTTACAAAAAAACAAATATATATTTTAAAAAATCAATTAAATAATCACACACAATATGAGCGTAAACACTCAGATTTAAGCAATTTTTACCATTTAAATAAAACTCAACTCTGCCTTAATATTCAATTTTTTAATGTGATTGATTTCTAAATCTAAGTTTTAACAAATGAATTAATTCTAATAATGCATTTTCAAATTCTAATATTAAAATTAACTCCCTGAGATGTTTTAGTTGCTAGTGGCCAGAGACTCCATCAATTCAGTATTTGTATGTAAATTACAAAGACTATACACATGTTGACACCATCTCTATGGGACTTATACACTAGATCAATTTGGCAGGAAATCCATTGGAACACTATACAAATGGTGGGATACTTTCTGTGAGCAGAAAAGTAGATTTTTGTGACATTTCTGAGGAAATTCAGATAAGCAAATAGAAACTTGCACCAGAACTTATTTCAGTGGTGCATGTTTCTTAGGGTACAGGTGTTGTCGTCCTTAGTGATCAAAACGGATGCTGACCGCCGACTGTTTCTCCGACAAAATTTGCATGTGAACCTTTTGCAGTGGCAATGGCTTGAACCATACCAGTCACGATCTCTCTCTTGCCCACTACCCAGTGCTTCCGTGGTGTATACATTCACAGGTGTACCTGCAGAGGAGTATCCAACAGCTTTAGCCAGAGCCACTGCTTGTTCACCCATCGCTCTTCTCATCTCTGGATCCACAAATGTGCTAAAAATTTAAAAAAAAAAAATTTTAATAACTAAACATTAGTCAACAGCTCCACAAAATTAACCTCTCAATTAAAGCATCCTGACATGTTCATGATGCATCAAAGGAAAAATTAGAAGAAAGATGCTTTAGCTATCAGTTTTCTTTGGGTGTCCTAGCATCGTGTGACTTTCAGGTCCACGGCTGGAGATAGTAATGAGACTGGGCTGATGGTAAACAAACTCCTCCTCCAGCATGACAGCCAGGGGTACTAAAGACCAATATTACACTATACATAAGGGATCTTCAAATTAAACTCAGCTAGATACAATTATGGCAATTTTCAAAATCCCGGCACTATTAAATACCATTAATAATCAAGTTTTTTGAAAATAATATAAAACAAAGTTTAGAACTGCCAAAAGAATCAACAGGTCACTAACTATCACCCTGAAGATTTTACTTCCTACTCTCTTAAACAACAAAAAACTAATAATCATCATCATCATCTTAAAAATGGCAGATAATGTTCTGCTCAGAATAGTTTAAATTCTAAGTAAACAAACAAAAATATTTCAAAAGAAAATGAATAAATAAACTTGTTCATAACCAAATGATAAAAAAAGGAAAATTTCTATCAATTTAGATGTCTGATTAGATTTGACTAACTTGGCAAACATAAATACACATATTTATTGTTTTATTAAACTCTTAATTTGCATTGTAATATTTATTTAGAAAATATATGTATGAAAACTTTTATATGCACAAAATATTCCTTGAATACCTCATAGTAAAAATACTAAAATACCAGATAAAAGCACATTTTAAAGAAATTTTCAACTGCATCCTGGTCTGACAACTAAGATCCTAAACTTATGTTAAGATGCAAATTCCCATGTCTATATTATTTTCTAGTGTTCTTCAGTCCTGTTTACATTCTACCTCAGCCTCTGCAACACAGTTGATATTACAATTCTAGAGAGAAATTTTATAGTGAGCAAAATCTACCTAAGGATTTTAAAATGTATTAAACACGATAGCACTAAGTAGGAGGCACCAGTTCTTAGAAAAACATACCTCGGTGCTTCTTCTATCACTTTCTGATTTCGTCTCTGAATGGAGCATTCTCTCTCGTTTAAGTAGAGTGCATTTCCATGCCTGTCGCAGAGTACCTGTCAATGCAACAGAGAAATCAATCCAGTCCTAAACCTCAAATCATTAAGAAAATTAAACAAGGCATTTATGTTAGAATAAAATGAAATAATAATAATAATCTATTAATGACCAGAGCCTTTTAGAATGCTTGATGGACTAAGACACTTCACCTAACCTGTACCAAATTCTTAACTTTTGCATTTCTAATGATGGAATGTGCGAAGCTGCCTGTATGGGTGATTCTGTACATGCTATTGAGTACTTACTTGTATTTCTATGTGCCTTGGATTATCTATAAATTTTTCAATGAGCATTCGATCATCACCAAAACTAGATTTCGCTTCTTGGCTGGATAAACGGAACGCATCCCTTAAAATAAACAGAAATACAGAAAAAAGATACACTTCAGTAATTCCAGAAGTACTGTAGAATATTGACCATCAAACATTGACAAAACTGTCTGCATTGTTTCCGTGTTTTCTTTCAGCACTTATTTCTAGTTCTAAAACAAAAAAGCAAGAATACAACAAATGATGGTACGTTGTGTTACCAAAGAAAAACATTTCATCGTGTGAGAGCATTTTTTTTTTTTTTTTGCTTGTTTTAAATAAAAAAATCTTTCAAAGACGTTTGCATTTAAAACATTTACCTGGCTTCTTTGTCATTCCATGCTATCCTCATACCTTTGCCACCGCCACCTGCTGAAGCTTTGATCATGACAGGGTACCCTGTGGGTTTGATGTGGAACAAAAATTAAACCTCAAAATGTCTTTGGCTACACTGTTCTTAGTGATCCAACTACTAATTTAGCATCTCTCATGATGAAGCAAATAAAAGGGTATTGGTTGCACACAAGAAAATATTACCATTAGAGTGTCTACATTTAACTGGAATTTTTTTTTTTAAGTAGTCATGGTATCAGAGCTCAAAGACAAACAATCCACTATTTTTTTTAACAAATAAAAAAATTGCTTATCTTCTAAATGACAGTGACAAATTATTTTCAACCAGTTTACTATTTATCTATTTCAATCATCTCTTCTACACATTTTTTATAAATGGTTGGATTTCCCTTTTCTAAAGCTGAAAGATCACAAATACACAATATACAGATAGTGTATCTATATATTTTTTTCCAGATAACCATGCAATACTTATTAGTAAATATACTGCATTTGAGCTTTCGCTCACTTTTTTTTTTAATTTGTAAGTTTTCTTGTTGTTTCACAAATTCTACTCTTGATTTTAAACCAAAAGTTCCAGTATCTCAAACGCTTGGATTACTTTCAGCTTTAGACAATAGAAATGGGCAGTTGGTGATCTGATGGTTTAGCTACTGGACTACCATAGTTCCTGGTCTGGACCAACTCAGTGTGGCATTCGTACCTGCCTGGCATAGTTACTTCTCATTCTCCTTCACCAGCCAGCCCCCATGTGGGTTTCCTTCCATGTCTAGAAATGAAGAGTTCTACTAAGGTTTACCAATACATGTGAAGGTAAGTCTTGAATGGCTTTTACCTTGACTACTGCTCAAGAGTCCCCATCTGAACCTAGGTAACTCACTCAGTCACCAAGGCTAACATATCCCACACTTCCCCCTTCTAGCTCACCATTGAGAGATGTCCTTAGACTACAAGAGACACGACAGAGTTCACCAAAAACAACAATGGAAAGAAACAAAGACCTGATTAAATGTGTGTTAAAATTTTAAGTTATTAAATGGTCATATCACCACAGCCAGCTAGCCATCTGCCTGTAGGCATCATACTTTCAAGTCATTACTGGACAGGTAAAAACTACAAAAGCATGGATTTAATAAAATACATCCAACAAATCTTAGGCATCAAACAAATTTAAAAAAAAAAAAAAAAGCCTGCTAAGGTAAAAAGGAAAACAATCATCAAAATCTATTTAATCCAACATTTTGTGGATATAACTACTTTGATGCACATGCAAGAAAAGCTCAACTAAATTTAATATCAATACTTTCTAGTCAACCTGATCACCATAAATCAGTCCTTGTCGATAAAAACATATTGACTTTTGAAAGAAATTCCCATGCTCCTAGCAGTTTTAAAAGAAATTTCCACCCATTTCCTCCAGCATAAATCACATTTTTAATGATATTTCATTTAATTTTTTAACAGTTTTTTTTTTCTCCAATAAAAACTTTTTGTTTTTGTGTTTTACGATATTGTTGTTGTCTCATACACCAGCCGCAATGACAGAGATGAACCCCCTCTACATCTAAGATAACCGTGGTGAAGGGTCGTAGCTATCCATTAGAATGTAGCTTATCCTGCACTATGAGACTCAGTACTTATGACTTCGGGAAGGAAATCCCTACTAGAACTCTTCAATTTTAGATGTGGGAGGAAACCTACATGATTGGCTGTAAAAGAAGACAAAGAAACCGTGCCAGGGAGGTATGCAAAACTTAGACTGAGCTGGTCCTGACCAGGAATCGAACTTAGGCCTTCAACCATGGCAGTCTGGTAATCTAGCCACACCAAGGATATTGCTGAAAACTCTTAATTTCAAAGGAATATACATTACTTTTACAATGAAAGTTTATAATAATAATACATTTTTTTAAATTTCCTTTTTAAATTTTTTTTAGCTTAAATGAGTGAAATAACTAAGTTGACTGTTTAGCTTGATACTGTGTAGTTTTGTGTGTTTTCAGTATCTCAAGATACTGAGGACTTACGTGTACAACACACCATTCTACTTGTGACAGAAAGTACCAAGTCAGTTACAGATAGTGCAGTGAGTTCTGTTGCAAAACACTGTTGTTTTTCTGGCAGATAATTTGGAAGGAGGGATGAGATAAAATCTTTGCTACCATACACACCAAGTATGGATTTCATCATAAAGTTTGAAGGTCAAATCTGTGTGGTAGTAATATTCCCTGATTAAATATATTCTTTAATTCTTAATCAGAGAGACACATTAATTATCATATTTGTGAAAACAGATAAATTTTTACAGAGAGCCCGGAAATAACCAAACATTTTCCTGGTGAATAAAGAGAAGACATTTTTAATTATATACCATTTAAAACCTGGATTCGTTAAAAAAGCATTTTCATAAAACTAGAGAACACTATACCAAAGAGAAGAAATAAAGAAATGTTCTGATTTTATGCTCTTGACTTTGTGAAAAGATTCAATTGTAATCATTACTAGTCCCACCAGTGGACCATGCATAACACACTCTGCCATGTCATGCATAATGTATTGCGAGCAAGATATTGTAATATTGATCATGCAGAGATCTCATTAACTGACCAGGTGTGAATAGGAAAAGTAGTTTTGTTTTTGCTATAATAATAAATTACTTGACTATAATACTGTTTTCCTTTAATGCATGTATTGTACCATGTACCACTCCAGGCCCAATCATTACACAAACAAAATCTTTTGAAAGAATTTTAAACAAACATGAAGAAAAAAAAATTAGCACTCTTCCACCAAAGAAAAACATTTAACACTTTGATGCCAGTTAAGTAGAAAAACAAGATTGCTCACAAAATCAGCAAGTCACACAGATAGCTCTGCTTAAAATTTAATTCTCAGAAGAATTTAAAAAAAAAAATATTAGACAATGGTTCATAGCTGATGTATTATCTTGGTTAAAATTTTCCTTTTTCTCTAATTAAATATTTCTTCACAGAAATCAACAAATGCCAGTATTAAGTACAGGTAAGGTAACCCTGCAATGCTTACTGCTATTTTAATGGGTTTTTTCTTTTAATTTAAAGAATGTTTCACTCCAATTATTTTAGCCACATAAACAAATAGCAAAGTAGATAACCAAAAAGTTATCACTGCCAGTTGTTTTTGCTGCTATTTTAAATATAGCTTGGTACCAACTTATTCCTTAATATTTTATATAATAATGTCAGAATACCATTTTTCTAAAATGTTTTAAACTGTTTACATTAACAAAATTAACAATGGTATACAGCCATAAAACAACAAGACTGGCTTGCTGATTTTTATAACTTCAAATGTCCTAGGGAATATAACAATCATGGAAAATGTCCCAAAACTGCACACACATTATTATTATTATTATTTTTTTCTCTTCACAACTGAAGATGCCTATTCACACACACACACACACATCACATGCAAACACCCGAGTGTCTATAGCGTAGGAGTTGCTGCACACACACAGACAAACAGACAGAGGTAGTGTAACCTGGTGTCAAGGAATATCCAGGAAGAGCAAACAACTTACCACCCACATTGCCACATTGGAAAAACCATAACCCCTAAAAGCAATCCGCCAATCGGCTAACAACCAAGTACCTACTTACTGCTAGGTAAACAGAGGAATTCAGAGTAAGAAAACCTGCCTTAGGTTTTGCCCTGCCTGAGACATTACCACTACTAGTGCTGAAAACATACATTAACAATATTTAAAGATATTTTTTTTAATTATATTGATTATTCATAAATTATGTATTTAGTTACTAATGTTTTTCCTATGATTTTTTTGTTGTTGTTGTTGGTAATAAGGTATTATTTTGGCATGCTCACTTGAGTCTGTAATGCCTCCTTGCATGTTTGGCATTATTTTAAGGTTTCAAAGTACACCACTCACCAATTTTGTTAGCTAGCTGAACACAGTGATCAGCATCTTTCACCACACCATCATGGCCAGGGATCATATTCACTTTAGCTGTATTTGCAATACGCTTGCTTTCAATTTTATCCCCCATAGCGTGAATTGACTGGCTACTCGGGCCGATAAATTCCACTCCAATTTCTGCCTGATGACAATAATTCAATACACATTAAAAGTATGCTTGCTTATTAAAAACAACAATAATAATAATAATATTAATATTACTAAATGTGCCATCAGAAAACTTAAAATCTTTAAAATATTTGGCATGAAATATCTTTGTAAACTTTTTTTTTTCAAAGCAAATGTTGATGTACTTTTGAAAAGACAGGAAACTTTGCTTTAAAGATAATTCTAGTTATGTACAATCTCAATTAAAAGTGGAAGCTTTGACTGCCTAGCTTGCCATTTTCAGGAACAGAGAGAAGATGGAAGTATTTAAGATTTTTTTCTAGTAAGAAAATAATAGAATTTGAAAAGGTTCTTTGCATTAAAAAAACATTACAAGAGATCATAATTACAAGTTAAACAAAAGTACTCAGTGAACAGGTGTAGAATTTTTTTTTTTTTTTTTGTAAATAGTAAATGTGTAGCATCTGCCTGGGATGTTTTGCAGAGTTGAGGTAATTCACAAAACAGGGCTATGAGTTAATCTTAACCACTCCCTGTGACCATCTGCATCTAAGACAAATGACTTAACAAAGACATTAGGAAGCTTGAAAAATCTTATCAGTCTTACCTAGATAATGTGGTTGAGAGATAAAACTTAATCAAGTTGGTTAAAATTCACCGACATGTCAAAACAGTATTACATTTTTTTTTAATTAGTAAATTCTGGGAAAATGCATCCTAAGGCTGTAATGGTAGATCAAGACAGCTTTATGACATTACTACGACAATGAAGTTAACATTGACACAAACAGCTATGTAAGATGGATGATATAGTCAGCTAAAATAATTATGAGAAACTTAGCTGCACCATCTGTGGTTTCAGAGGCAACTAATTTGCATGCAGTGTCTATTGTTTGTAGGTCCTTAAACTCAAAATCTGATTGATTGATTACAATAGCAAGTAAATTGTTGTCAGTTAGGTTTCTGCTCACTCTAAAGCAGCTAATGCTCAAGCTAACTAAAATTGCAAGTTACTAGTAGCAACTACTTGTTTCTATTGATAATGTTGCAATATTCTTCATAAAATAAACTTTAACTGGTTGTTTTCTACCAAATTAACTTTTACTAAACCCACTTTTATTGATAAAAGGTTACAAAGCTAAAAAAATGCGTGTTAATAAAGCTCTCCCTGTTAGGTTTTAGAATTCAAATGCATAGTGCTGTAAGTTGTTCCTTAATTACTTTCAAAAAGTATATTTAAGAAACTTACCAATTTTGCAGCAAAAATGGTATTTTCTGACAAGAATCCATAACCTGGATGTACCTGAAAATAAATTTGTAAAGATCTTTCTAAAATGTCGACAATAATCCTCTTATCTTCATATATACAGTACAACCTCACGTATTTGGACCTCACTTATCCGAATTTTCGCATATCCGAACAATCGACATGTCCCCCGAACAAAATCTCACATAACCGAACTTTCACACTTTTTTGTTCGGTTGTCAACGTTCTATTGTAATTTCTCTTAGATCTTAACCGAACAAAACATGGCCTTTTTTAAAGTGAACAGTGGGGGGGGGCATGCCTATATAAGTGATTCATATAGTTTAACGAGGTCTGACTGTATATATATATATATATATTTATAACTACTGTATATTAAAGTGATCAGGTGATTGATTGTCAGTGAATAAAAAAAATAAAATAAAAGTCGAGAGCGAGTAAGTTGAGCCCATTCTATGCTATCGAGTAAGCGAGTTTGTTTCTTCATTTTTTGCGTGTGTGGTCGCCTTTGCTCATTTATCTTTATTATTAACGTATAGTCAGACTATTATTGCGATACTTTTCACTTGAAAATTTGAATCAATCACATTTTTTAATCAAGGGGGAAATGATAATTACTTAATTTAAATAATTTATTTAATTTAATATAATTTACTAAGAAATATTTTATCTGGTTTTTCATATCATCTTTGAAGTGTTTTAATCTACATAGCATTTTAGACTGTACTGTTCACGACACTCACGTTCAAAATGTCTGACAAAAGTTTGAAAAGAAAACGTAATGTTCTGTCTCTAGACGACAAAGTGAAGATCTTGAAAAGACTTGACTCTGGTGCAGTAGCTGCACGTTTAGCTGAAGAATATGGTGTTGGGTGATCTACTATCAACGACATCGAAGAATGGTGTGAAATAGACAGAGACCTTGACACTTGCCAACAGCTCACTGACCAGGAGATCATACACAGCGTGACAGGTGACCCTTCGTCCGAATCAGACTCTGATGATGAACCATCTCCTGATAACGCTAATCCCGTACCATCCAATGCCGAGGCTGTAGACATCATGGACAAAGCATTGTGTTGGTTAGAGGCAGACAATGACGCTGAGCCCATGCACTTAAGCATTCTACGATCACTACGCGAGAAGGCAGCAGGAAAAAGATTGTCTAATCTTAAATCACAATCAATTAAGACATTTTTTAAGCCTGTGTAATAATTTGTATTTTTGTACGTGTATTTTTTTAATTTTGTTTTCATAATAATCATTTTTAAACATTTATTGGGTTTTTATCATTAACCTTACAGTATTATGACAAGCAAGACTCATTGATCATGTGACCAAAATTTCTGCAGCCAGACAAGATGGAGGTTAACAAAGATGCACATGCAAACATTTTCACTCAAATTACATTGAAAATCTACAGTAATTAAGTAATACAGTACTTCACTTTGGGTTAGAAAGGCATTGTTTCGAAACAGTTTACACAAGTGACAATTAACACGCATAGCGTCTATTGTTCGGATAGGGTGTCAATTGGATGTTCGAATTAGACCCTCGGCATGCTCACAACAACACCTGCATTCGGTTTTTTCACTTATCCGAACACTCGCATATCCGAACAAATAGCTTGTCTCCGGGCTTGTTCGGATACGTGAGGTTGCACTATATATATATATAAAAATGCATACAAAGAGAGTGGACATAAGTAAACAGACACCCAAGTTTGAAAGAATACACTATGCCTTATATGAGGTAGCAACAAGCTGACAGTGTGAGAGAGTGTGAGAGAGAGAGAGAGTGTGAGAGAGAGAGAGTGCGTGCATGTGTGTTCGTGGATAAGGTCAGCAATCCAGTTGACTCTTGGCACATTATCAGTATTAGGAAGTCCTGAGAAATAGGTTTACAAAGATAGTTTCAAAGTAATTGATTGAGGATAGCCCACATGCCCTTTGGAGTTAATGACCAACAATTCACCAGGTCGTGGTAGAGTTGTGATGTCTTATTCTCTTTCCACTATTGAGCTGCATGGGGAGTATGAGATGGAGCACCATCTTTCATAAAAAATACTACCCTCTTTGGACAGATGACCATGGGCATAAATAGGCAGAATTCCATCTCTGAGAATGTTGATGTATCCAGGCAAAAACTATTCCTTTGCAACCCATAGCCACAACCACCCATTGTGCCTGATCACATCCTACACCACAACAAACAGACTTCCATATTTTCTCAGGGCTTGCAGATGGGTCAATGAAAATTTGTGGACTGGATAGTGCCACAACCACACATGAAGAACTGTGGAAACCTGGACTTCATTTAAAAAAAAAAAGACAATGCTCCAACAAACAGGAAGGCATGGTAGTATTTATGTTTCCCACTGCACGCTGCAAGGGGTTAGGAGCGGTTTGGGTCTCACTGCTCCTCCATTGTGCCTAATGCTATAGAGATTGTCTGATAGTTCTTGAAAACACCTGTTCTTATCTTATCATGTTTGTAGCCAAATGCCAATATCTGATTTCCATACTTCTTTTCAAAACATGAAGTATTTGTTTAGTCAACTTTGGCTATCCAGGACACGCATGAATGTTAGTCTTATGGCTTCTTTTGAACTGAACAATTTCCCCGTTAACACTCAACAAGAATATCCAGTGCCTTGGAGATTTCCCAATGGCTTCTACAAACGTCCCACTGCTCAACTACATGCTCCCATTTCAAAGTCTGGTTCCACTAAATCACCTGTTTATGGCATGGCTGTCCGCAACCTGGAGTTTCCTCTGGCCCATACCTATGTTTTATAGCTTGCAATCACGATTGTGCATAAATGGAATAGTCTATTGTAGCAACTTCAGGGGCCCTGGCACGACTAAATCTTTTAACCCTGGACCCTTTAGAACAAACCTTTTAACACATTTTTTTTTCTTTTTTTTTCAAATGGGGTTAGGTCTGAAAAACTCAGAATAAGTCTGCCATAATACCAATGTAAGAGTGGTGCATAAGTTCCTTCATCCTTATCTGGTATTGATTTCCTTTTACTTCAGGTAATGAATGATGGCTGATTCGAGTCCCCGCAGTGTAGAAGAAAGCCTGGTGGTTAGTGACTGAGCCCAGTGAAACAATTTCTAAATAGATTTCACAAGCTACCACTAAAAACAGTCTTTACTTAACTCGGTAAAGAAAATTCTCACCACAGGTAACATTCTGGAAGATGGTACGTTGCATTGGATATACAGCAGAGTAGTCCATTATCTGTTTCGACACCAAAAAAAGTCTACATTAGCTAAACTTGCTATTCCTCATACCACAATAGAACTGAACATGGCGGAAGATTTGCAATTGTATCTCTGGTATTCAATGTTTGCGAATGAACTGTTTGACAGATTTGGAAAAGATGTCTCCCAAAACCCAGCGCTGCATAATCTTGTGCTGCATCGATGACAACACCCACACAGATCCACTGGATGTGTTAAGTAGAGAAGAAGAGATGGATGGGCCAACCTGTACTATGCATCATGTGTCACATTGAGGTTCACATGGCAAGAATAGTTCTGATGAAGAGGGAGGGTGCATACAGATAACTGTCAGGGAGCATATGCAATTTTTTTTAACTTTCAAGATCACTTTACCTTAAAAATATATCTATGGTTTTGAAAAATTAAGAATTTTTTTCTGGTGAAATCTTTTAAAAGAAATGAAAGCCAGCCAAAATCACATGCTTTCCCATAAAACTTAATTATTTGTAAATAAATAAATACAATTTTTAACTAATGTTCACTTATGCACAGATTGTTCTAAACCAAAAGGACAAATGAAAGAAAAATTTTAAGAAATATTATTTCTGAACAATTGAACAAAGTACTTTTTTTAATATTATCAAATTTTGGTTTTAGTTGTTTCACAGACAGCATTAGCTAATAATGTTAAAGCCTGAATAACATCTAAGATGAATTTAAGCTAATCCAGTGGTACTGAATCTAGCATGTAAAACATAATTTTAAAATGTTTTATAAAGATTCTTTCATACATTCATGTAAAAATATGGTTTTACACTGGCAATAACAAGCAATTTCCAGCTGTTATTTCAAATGTTTGTTTGTTCATTTTAAATTTATTAACTGTCTATCCATATAAACATTTGTTACTATTTTCATGCTTAACTCTTTTCCTTTCTTGGTTTGGTGAAACGTTTTATACATTACTGTTGGGCTATGAATAATGTAATCCTAGTTGATTTCTGCACATGGGAAAGAGTTACGGGAAGACCAGTATTTAAATTCTAATTTCTTTATTTCTGAAAATATCTACATGAAACTTGATGTGTGCTATCTAGGCATCTAACAAATTACAAATCACAACCTGGGCCAAACCACTGCCATGGTAAGAGTGACTATCTCAGAATTTTGTGTAGATACTTGTTGTAACTCCCCAAATGAAATGAGGGAATATACACCAAAACTAACAGAATTTGTTTGATGATAAAATTATAATAATTCTATGAAAAATAGATACATATTTTAGACATTACCTGGAAGTGTCACGTTTCAAGACGCAAGACTCCTTCCTATTACATCCCCTCCAGAATCAATTATCTAACATACTGGAAAATGACCAAATAAAAATGTTTTTAAATGTCTCAACTTCTGCTCAAAATTTGAACAACAGATGTTGAATAGAATTTCGTTAAAAGTTTGAAATTCAGAATTGCCCTTATTGAGAAAAAAAGCATCCAAAGATTTACATGTCCTTTTAAGTCATTTACCAACTGGTAAACTTCTAGAAAGCTCCAGATTCATACAAGTCTCAGGTGAACAAATTCTGCAGGCTTTCTTGGTCCAGTCATTAGCTTTAGACTACCTAATTTGTTCAATGTCCTTCACCTCAGCAGTTTGCATAGAAGCTTGCTCGGACTGACTGCAATCAGGTCTAAGGTTTCTGCAAGAAGCCACTTTCATCCTTTACTAAACCAAGCCAAGCCCAATATCCACAAAATAAAACTTTCATTTCATACTTTCTAATGGTGTACGGGATGTACAGATGTGTTTCAAAAACATACAATTTACTTGAATTTTGTAAACAAAGGCCTTTTCTTAGATGTTTTGAAAGTCAAAAGCAGAATCAATCACAAAAATGCTTTTTCACATGATAAAGGTGATTTTAGGTGCAGAAAAATCACCTTGGAAAAGTTAGTAAGGATTTTTTCAATTTTACTCTGCAAAAATAAGAAATTAGCTAATTGTTTTTACTGTTTGTGTGCCAGTGTCTCCCTTTAAAGACACTTTTACAACTATGGTTTCAGTAATCTTGTAGCATAAGCTTTGTTCTTAACAACTTATTACCAGACAACTGGTTTCTTACCAACTAAGCAGAATGGGCTACTATCGAAGAGCAAAAAAAACTAATTCACTAGTTAGATACCAAATACATACTAGAGATTGAAACAAAACTGCCACCAGGATTTGACAGTATGCTAAGTGCTACAGTAACTTGCAACCCAAACCTATCCAGTAGCCACATAAACAGCTAAGAGACGTTCAAAGCCAAATAGTGTCAGACTGAAGCTGAGCTATAGTGATGCACATTAAATGTATTGTGCCATTATCTTTCAAATTAAATGAAGTAATGCATAAAATAAAACAATTACAGGTTGAAAACACTTACAGCTTCTGCACCTGTGCTTTTAACAGCATCCAATATGTTATCCATGTTCAGGTAACTTTGACTTGCTGGAGCCGGCCCAATAGATACAGCTTCATCAGCCAGCCGCACATGCAGCTTCAAATAAAAAAACAGACTAACTTTAAAAATCTACACATGCAGAACACAAAATTAAATAAGCAAGCTGTAACAGAAACAAGTGACATTTAATACAGTATGTATAATTTTTTTTGCAGAAATCATAACTACACAGATTTGACAGCCAAATATTCAATAAAAAGCTGGCTTATATAAAAAAAATTTTTTTGTCAGAGACCTATATATCACCTGCCCTAATGAGCCACAGAGGTTGACATGCAGTATCATCGTCATTACTGTAACCATTTGTGAAAGAAATCTGTATATTGCTCCAACCACATTACAGTTTTGCATTACAACTATAATTGCCTAAACATAGCTAGTTCAACACAAATTCTAACTAGCGCTGCTAGGCTGGGGTGCAGTAAAAAAACTGATGTGGTTTATGGAAAGTTCAATTATAATTTTAAAAATAAAAACAAAATAGGGTTCCCTCTCTCGTGCTTTAAATCAAGCTAAAGCTCTCAGCTAGCCAATTCACCGTAATGCCATCAACGGTATTCATGAAAACAAATGTTTAAGGCATTTCTGAAAAACAGCAAATGATTTTTGTCTGTGTTCTAAATCTATTCTAATTATCTCTCTTCTGTTGTTGTTGTTTTTAGATGACATGTTTAGGTCCCCCCCATAAGAATATTTACTGAAAATCATTTAATGTCTGTTTTCCCTCTTCAGAAAGTTCTTGAAGAACATGGAGCAAATCATTTATTTTAAGTAATTAAAAATATTCTCCCCACCAAGCACTAAATGTAAATAATCTAAGCACATCTAGAAAACTGATTTGAAGCACATTTTCAGAAACCAACAACCGGTGGTGAGAGCAACCACAACAGCGTGTGCCGGACCTACCGCTAAAGAGTCGACATCACTGTGCACCGCCACTGTCTTGATGCCGAGTCGTCTGCACGTCCTGATGACACGACAGGAAATCTCACCTCGATTTGCAATTAGTATCTTCTGAAATTTCTGTTAGGAAAATGCACAAATAATTCAGATGGAAAGAAAAAACAAAAACAAATAGATAGATTAAAATGCTTACACAATTATAAGCTTCACCTACAAAGCTGCAATGCAGTTCTGACTGTTTGGCAGTAAACAGCGGAAAACAGACTTCAAATTTTAACAGAAAAAAAAAACCCCCAGCTGCCCCCTCAACACAAACAAAAAAACAAAATGCTGCAAAAACAGGATTGTGCCTCCTTTAGATTAGAGTTGGAAATGGGGGGGGTGTAGATTTAAGGAAAGAGGTGAAGGTGTGTGGAAGTCGTATACTTCAGGTATTTGATACGCAAGGATTCCTAAATTTTAGGTTTGAAATCAGAAGGCAATGCCAGATATCTTGATGCCTAGTTCACTTTCTTTTGCTGACAATGCACTAGCATGTGTAGTTTGAAATATTTATTTAGTTGTGTTTTTACTTCTGTAAATTTTTTTTTCCAATGTTTTGCCTTTTTAAGTTAAATTTGAACGTTTATTTTTTTACTGTTTGAAATATAGGTTTACTTCAAATGCAAACAAGAGTAAGTTTTTATCATAAAAAAATAAAAGCTTCACTTGATCTGATTCTGTCAGGTTCCAGGATTTTTTAGAGTATAATAATCCAATATAGAGTAATCAGTAACTCTGTAGGAGCCAGAATTTTTTTTTCAATATAAAAAGAAGTTATAACAGTATTAGATTCAAAAAGATTTACAAGCATGTAGATTTATAATGGCAAAGACAGATAAACACATACGCTTTCGGTGCTGTCATGTTTATCATTCCAATATATTTCTTTTTCTACATTTGAAAGGCATGCAGTTGTATATACAGTTCTCTTGGTAAAACCAGCAACAACCTGAAAAATGTTAAAAGAAAATCCATTAAAGGTTTTAAATTTCACTTAATGAAGCTCATAATATGCTCACCCACTGAAGATCATAGTGTTTTCATTCTCTCCTTTAAGGATTTTTAAAATTATTCTTTTTTAATATACATTAAATCATCCAGCCATTCACTCCAAACAGAAAAATGCCAGTTTATATTGACAACCAATTCTCAATTAATTCTTGCAGTATACACTGTTTATGATGTTGGGACTTCAGGGTTAACAAACTTTCAATAGGCAAAAAACAAAAATCAAACGAGCATAAAAAAATGATAATCAATATTCAGTCTTTTTTAAAGTCAAGAAATATGCCAGCAACATTAAACAACCATATCAGGTTAAGTAGTCTTCAGTAAAGTCTGAATCACCCACCCAATGTGGGATTTTATCACCCCCCCCAACAAAACCAAATCTCGCAGCAGTTTTCACTCAGATGTAACTATCTTCTAGGGACTTGCAACTACACCAAAAAACTCATTTGCTAAGTCTTTACAGACGGAAAAGTTGCTGTAGTTTTCAAACTTTTAGGTACTAAAACTTGCATGCACACTCCCATTCTACTGTAACACACACAAAAGAAAACTCAAACACTTACAGGTACTTGATTTTATATCAACAAAGGAGCTAAGGTAAAATGTTTTCCAAAGAGACTCTCTATAATCTATTCGTTTCCTCATATTTATTATTTCACCTGTATTTTTAAATTACACATTCCATTAGTTGTCTGCCATGTCGTCAAGCTAAAACAAAAAAAAAATGTTAATACAAACAATGCTTTCCTGTACAATTACTCACGCTGCTGCAGATGTGCATGTGTATAGAAGCTCATCGAGGAAACAGGATTCCACAGAACACTATTTCTTGGCTTTATCTCTTTCCTGTGATATTCCAGAGCCAATGACAGTAAATACAAATTTCTATTGTTGCACACAAAATACAAAACGATGTCCTCGAATTCTGTCTTCATACCAAACTTTGTACTAAAACTACAGATTTAATCGATGAGTGTGTGTTCGGGACTATAAGTTCTAAGAGAAGTAAAGAAATAAGGAATCGTTTAGCGTGCTGTATCTCATTACGTATACGGCAGTAAAACTGAAGTTTGCTCAACGTTCAAATAAAAGGTCGAATTCGCGGTGTCATTGCTGAGGTCAGACTAGCCAAGGTCAAGGTAGTTTGCATCTTAATCGTGTTTTTTTTTTTTTTTCTGTACACTGAGAACTGTCACAGCAACAGAAAATACAGAAAATCAGCTAAACCAAAAATATTGGTTACTAACCCAAATATTTCATATTTGCATTAAACTTATCACAATTTCCGTCACCAAGATCTAGCGATTCACAGATCGAGCTTTTTATCGTGACTTCTGACATCAGCAAAGGCCGGTGAGGACGACGCGGAGGACAGCGTACGTTTTTAAACTACGTCAGATTTGGCCCGTTCGAAATTTTGAAATCGCTGAAATAAGCTCCCAAAACCGTTTCTGAACATACCTCCTTTGAATCCACGCGGCTTAAGCACTTTGCCTTCACCAGACAACTAGACAACCGCTGGAACTTCACCGCCGCAGCCATGATTGATTACCAGTGCGAGATTCTCGTGGACGGCTAACGAGATCTTGATGGCAGCGCTAAGATATTGCATTAGACGGTAAGGCCCATTCGTCAATATTCAAGATTTCGCTATTGGGGATTTATTTCTAAAAGCAAAAATAGCGCACAAATTTAGGTAGTCGTTGGCGAGTTTACTTTCTCTCGATGCGGCACTTAACCACCTCATTACCATATTTCACTTTCAGTATCTTGCGTGTAAGTAGGATCACCACGGTTTACAATGTTTTTCGAAACGAAGGCGTTTAGCAACAGAAAAGAACATCTCTGATGTCAGCGGTGATCGAGGTAAAGACACGTAGAGAACTGGTAGTATTTCTTTAACGAGGTGAGATGGCCTACGTGATTAATGCCTATATTTTTTTTTTATTTTTTATGAAGAGAAGCGGGGGGATCTCACTTCAGTAGGTGGCAGCCATATTGAATGGCTGTTTACCCTCTTCCTTTTCTGCCAGCTTTTATTTACTTCGAAAACAAAAAACTAATTTAAATCATGCTTAATCAATGATTAATGCAGTCGTTGCGGCTCTATGTCACCTGCGTAAATTTAAAATGTATCCGAGCTGATCGACGGTTTAAAACAGGTTTAACTTGATGATAAATCGAAGTGTCACTATAATAGCTGGCGTTTTTCTCATCTTTTCAAGCCACCAGCTAACTTCTTTAACCATATACTTCTGTACAAATCTCTTGTCTACACCTCTTCAAGAAGATTGTGTTTTTTTCTGATTTTGACGGAATCCTTACGGTTGTTAGCTGCTTTTCCAGCAGAATCTATTGTTTGTTGTTTCTATTTCTATTAGCAACTAATGCCAGCCTAATGATGTTAGTGTTTCTTTAGTAAATATCTAATATCCTTATACTACTAATAATGTTGATGATGATCTCTGGTAAATACAGCTTGTCCCAGTAATTGATTAGCAGCAAATTTCTATATGTGAGGTACTTAATTTGGTAGTTTGTGAACCAAATTTGCTCTTAAGGTGTATAATTATAAAATTAGTTTTTTTTAAATAACAACAAACACTAATAAATTGTTTAGCTGTGTCAAATAGTGATTATCTTGTCATTGCTTGCTTCTGTTTCTGTTAGTAACTAATAGCAGTATTCTGATACTAATAATATGGTTGGTAATTATTTATTAAAAACATCTCAGTAATTGAAGAAAATTGATCAACATCATTGTTATGATTACTTTGTAATTTAGTGATCAGGTGGAACTAAATTTGCCCTTCTTTTTTCTAATGATAAACACAGAACTGCCGCAGATAGTAGCTAAAAAGATGCTACTACTAATTGCATTATTAATATTATCAATATAAAATTAACCAGTTCGTATTGCCTCTTGAATGTTATGATTAGTTACCACATTAGTATAACATTTTTGTGGAACTAAGCAATTTTTGACAGTTACATTGGTTGTGCTGATGAGTAATTGAACTAAAGGGCTGAATTTGCTTAAGTAATCTCCCTGACTTTAATATTAATTTAAATCAAGCATTTTGTATAATGTCAAAATTACATGGGGAAAAGGAGACTAGAGGCAGTTAATAGTGCACACATAAAAGAATGGTTAGAGAGAACATCACCCTTAACAGCAGCAACATTGTTACAGATGGCTCTCTTCAAGAAGGGATTATAGTGTGGAGTGTAGTAGTATGGAAGGCTAAAAAAACTGGTATTAGAGTAGGAAAAATTATGTAAAGGGGGCCAAATTTGCTTTGACATGGATCCATGGTAACACTATAGAGCAAGACTATGTGGTTATATTGACAGATCCATTTAGCTCCATGAGCAAAATGCAATGAAACAAGATGAAAGATTAGTGCTTCCCTATTATTGATAACATCATAGCCAAAGTGACAATTATATACATCACTGGGCATTTTTGGCATACAGTACAATGATGGGGACAAATTTCCTAGCAGGACAGACTCAGATTTTTGGATTGCTGGAGAGGACCCAGCTGACACTGTAATCCAGCTAAGCAAATGGGCAAGGAGATCAGGAAATTGAAAGAAAGAAAGAGAACTAGTCTACCGGGTGGTTAACAGATTGAGGAGATTGATAGAGAAGGTGCAAGGACTGATTCTGTTTCAACCAGAATGAATTGGAAATCATCACAAGGAAGGTGCTGATGAAATTTCTCAAGGGTTTAGAAACTGCTATAGCCAGAATCATACCACTGCAATTTACATGCTTGCATACATACAAATGTGCAAGGGTGTTGGTATAAGGCATTAAAAATTTTTTTCAATGTAAGTATATTTTTTTAATTTTAAAAATCTGCTTAATGTTTAATTTTTTTTCACTTTCCATCCACTTTTTAAACATTTTTATTAGTTCTATTATGGCTTCATTTTTTAACAAAGTTTATTTGATTTTTTTTTTTTCAAGTGAATTATTATTGGAGAATAATTTTAATCCGAGAAAAGAAAACTTAAATGAAAAAGGAAAAAAAAGAGAGAGAGAGGTAGTAGTAATAGTTAATTTCAACTTGTCAAAAGAGCATTTTAATACTGCTTTTTCTAGTTAATGATAGATGTTGCAATGTGATCAATCTGCAATGATAATATTTTCAGAAAATAGCAGTAGCCGGAAAGAAATGACATTTAAATTTTACATTAGCTACATAGACATCTGGAATGTAAATTTGTTTTTTGATCAGAACTGGAGCCCAAAATAGTTATATGTAAAATAGTGGACCTTAGTGGAAAAAAGATGCAACTATTTTTTACTCAAATTTTTGGCTTAGTTTTCTCTCCACCACCATTAGCTATATCCAACATCACCATCTTGGTTATTACCTATTTTATTATCTCAGACATCTTTATTTTGAGAAATGCAAAATGATTTCAGTTTTTGTAATTTTTTCTTCTACAAAATGCTTTTCTTGTTTGCAGGTGAACCACCTTACCACTTTAATTTGTTGTACGTCTCTTACGTTTAGAAGAATCCATGTCTGCCAAAGATTAAGTAAGCCATGAAATTATTATATTATATTCTGTTGTTGTTTTTTAATTTTTTTTTTTTTTTTAGAATATATATTAGTATACTCTTTTTGGTTATATAACCTCCACTAATGTAAGCAAGAACTTTCAGATCGGAATAAACTTGTGAAGAATGTAATTGGAAGTTTCAATTTATTGAGGCCAGGTTATTATGATTTACTGGTTAAATATTGAGTATTAAGAAAATAACACTAGATATTGGTAGCTAGATAGTATTAATGATTTCATATTGGAAAGGTGCCATGTGGTTTGTGAATGAAAAAACTACAATAACAATTTTCAATGGTGCAATCCAATCTATTGTTTCATTTCTATAATGTTAGTAGTTTTATTTTTTCAGTGGGGAGCTTCACAGTTAACAGATTTTGATAGATATAGATGAGCAAGCTTGTACTAATGGTTTTGCATGTTAGTTTGAAGTGTGAAATGTGATCAATTTGGGTGTGTTCATGGCACAAGTGATCATATCTGCCAGTGTAACACCAGAAGACTTGTTTATGCTACTGTACCATTAACTAGAAAAAAAATTAAAACCACACTTTTATGGATTTCTTACTAACATGCACAGTTATAGGTTTCTGATTGTAAATCACTATAAGTCTTAATGTTTTTAGAAACCTTCCTTCCCTTACTGGACTGCTGCTGAAAAAAGTCATATAGAAGTGGATAGACTCAAGTAATTTGTTTTTCAGTCATATTGCTTAGTTTTTGCAAATATCAGTATCAATGTGCAGAGACCGATTTGTACTTTGTGTTCTGATGTATTAATTATGCCAAGTTTTTTTGTTTTGTTAGTTTTTTGCCAAGGCAAAGCATTCCTTGAATGGCATGGGATGATGGTTTGTGCTGCTTTATGTGGAATGCGGAGACGAATTTGCTTTTTATAGTGTGTTAGCATTAGTGGAGATGTTAGATTAACTTCTGTAACAGAATGGATTGCTGATCATTCTTTTGTTTTTTTTTTCTTTTGTTTTCTAAATCAAAATAAGCAGTTGCTTGATGCTCTGACAAAAAAGAAACAGGTGGAACAGTGAACTGTTCTGACACAGTAATAACTCCATATGCGCCAACTTGTTTTTCAATAACATGGCTGGTTATATGAGTATTAGCTTGTTTACATTACAGTATGTAGTCAACTCTCAATTATCCATGATAATGATGGAATGGGAAACCCCCTTGGATATAACAGAAAACACACAAATCAGGTTATAAGAAATTTACTATTTTTACCTTTGAAAACTTGAAATATAGACTGAAGTTGTAAACAAAAGGGAAAATATGAATACCTACAATGAATAAAATAAAATTTGCGTTGTTTTATTGTTTTTTTTTTTTTTAATTTTTGCAGGGCTTAAATAATTTTAATGATTTGGTTGGACTAAATGTCCAGACAGATAAGATTTGGGTTAGGTATGTCCATATTTTTTGTTAAGAGCCTAAATCTAGATATATTATTTAAGTGTATCAGGTTTACTCGCAACCGTCTAAATAGCTGACTAATGATGACATTACTCTTATCTTTCAGAGTGTATTGCTTAGGAACAAGTAGTAACTTCTCAGTTCTAGACTTTTGTCATCTAGAATGTCACTATTCTTTTTTATTTATTTTTCTATTACTGTTCTCTTGTTTATTTTAAACAACTATGTATCATTTTGTGATTTTGTTAAACTAATTTATTCCTCCATTCTAAAGCTTCAGTTTTTACTTTGTTGGCCTACAGACCACTATTTCATGCTTCTTTCAAATAGTCTATAAACATGTGCTTCTGTTTGCTTTCCCATAACAACCATTTGTTTTTGTAATATGATTAAAGACATACTGGACTACTGAATAGAGAAAACTGCCTACCTATATTAATAAAGTTGAAACACAAGATAGTTAGATAATACATTATCATGTAAATTTTTTGCATAAATAACTTGGTTACAAGAACATTCAGGGTAAAATGATTAGTATAAATCTAAGATTCCATTGCCTTGCATCACTCATTCCACAATTGGCAAACTACTAAAATCTTTTGGAAAGATCATAAAATGTAGGCATAAAAATTAAATGAGTGACAATGATATTCCTTAGGTATTTCATTGCTTTTACTAAACATAACAAGATTTACAGTAATACTTACTATAACATTGTGGATGTGTTCCTGGAAACAGCACTGTATAAGGTAATTATAACATTGTTCTAACAGAGATGTGTTCACAGTATCACCATTTATTATGTATGAGTGACATATGTGGGCTTCTTTGGGGATTCAGTAGTAGGACTAATATCATTGATACACACGAAAAATGTATTAAAGTATTTTATAATGAAGAGTTAGTTTTTAATGATAATGATAATTTTATTTTTTTATGTAGTAAGTACTCACCAGTGCATTAGGTTGGAGCCTGCTGCTCCAACATGGCAGGATGAGCCTAGGGTAGACTGCCTTGCCTGCTGTTTCCTTCCAAAAGTATTTCCTGGTAGCGAGCAATGTCGGCCAGAACACCCCTTTTGATAGTACTATTGCATTCCTAGTCAGGATCATTCTTGGATCAAATGTTGAGGATCTCGTTGATCTTGACGATGCCCTCTGACAACATGGCTGCTGTCATTAAATTTTTTATAGGTTGAGCTTCCTTAGTTATCATCCTACTCCACAGCATGCTCATTTTCAATCTCAAGGTCCTCATTCATAAGCTCCTCTCCATGACAGTTCAGCAGCAGCTCCACATCATTAGTAACAGTGTCATGGGTAATGTCAGGTGTAGCATCCCCAAACTCATGGAAGTCATAACATGCCTCTAGCACCTTGCGCCACAGCTGGAGGTCACTTCCTTCCATGACATGCTAATGTTTTCAATCGCATGCATTGTCTTGAATGATTTCCAAAAATCTCTGATTGTCTGATCTTGGCTATATGTCTTATTCACCAGTTGTTTGACTCTAGCAATGATGCCTTGGTCCATTGGCTGCAGAAGTGAGATTGTCTTTGGTAGAAGATAAACCACTTCCACTAGCACTGAAGTACACAGAGTCTCGAAGTAGTGAAGGTGAACTGGGGTGTTAGCAGAGCTCTGGGCTTCTAGTTCTTTTACTCACAGTACCACTTTACTGCTGAAAGAAATCAACTGCAACTCATGCCTCCTTGTTTGATTTTCAAACAGGTAAATGCTCTTTTTAAAATCTCTTCATAGCTTGGAGTCTCTCAGAGGGGTAGACAAACATGGGTTTCATCTTGAAATCTCTTGACAGCATTACCACCCACCAGGAGCATTAATCAGTCTTTGGCATCCTTGAACCCTGGTACTTGTTTTCTTCATGAAATGAATGTGTGAAACTCTTCTCTTCCAAAAGAGGCCAGTCTTGTTGACATTGAACACAAGTTCTGTAGGGTAGTTGCCATGGTCAACGGTAACCTTGAAAGTGGCAAAAAAATTCCCTCTCTGACTCACCAGAGAGGTGCACAATGGATAGGTTTGTGCAGTGCTTAAACTTTTCAAACCAACCGGTGCTTGCTTGGGAACGTTTCTGTTGTTGATCCCTCATCTTCATGTTCTTGGAAGTAAGTGAAGATGCTTTTGGCCTTCTGGATTGTCAGCTGGCATATTGGGCATATGATGCTGTATTTGACATTCAACCCAGATACTCAACCATTTTTACACCACCTTGAGTAAGATATTCCTGGAATGAAAAGTTTTTGTTGCATTCAGCGGTGTGGTTGATTGTGCAGAAGCCTTTATCCTGTCTTCATTCTTCAAAATAATCCTGATGGTAGATGTAGCTAACCCTAAGCTCTGACTAACATCGACTTGCCACTCACCTGCCTGGATATGCCATATCACTTGCATTTTTACGTCCATGGTGATACCCTTCCACAACTGCTTGGCCACATTATCAGCAGATTCACTGGGAGACATGTTTGCCGACATAATGGGTAACAATTTCTTGCAAAAAACCGGGTAATGCTAGCCTAAATGGAGATGCATCACAGGGCAGTAGTGCACAACCACGGGAAGGGTTTTAAACTGGTACTGATTGGACCTGTGCTAGCCAGAATACACTGCTTTCAATGACTAAAAGTACAGTGCAGAACTTTAGAATTGTTTTTTATGGATTTTTTTTTGTTTTGTTTTTTTTTTTTTTGTAATAAAACGTACACCCAGGATGAAGAATGCTATAGCGAAACAGCATTATAGGAGGTGTTTAACATTTAGGAAGACAAGCTAGGAAAGTTAAAAAACTGCTTCTGAGCATGCTTGGACCATAAGCCATACTTTTTTTTTTTCGGGAAAAAGGTTGCCTAGGGTTGCTTTATGTCTTCTGTTACAAAGGTTACCCAGTCATTGTTATGGCTGATGCACCAGTCATCTTGTCTAGGACAGATAGTCACTGCTGAACCAATCAAGTTGAAGGCCAGGGTTTTGGCTGTGTTTATGCATGCCTTGCGTGTTCATTCGTCGTTTGACTCACTCGTGCATCTCACTATGCATATTTCTGGCTGCAATAGTTAAAGCTTGCAGGTGATATCACCAGTAGGAGAATCACTGACATGGAGCCTTTGTTCTATGTTATTCCCTGCTGTGGTGCAACCTCTCAGTTCATTTACATGAGTTTCCGGGTTACACAATTATCAGTTTGTTTTTCGTGTGTTTTTAGATTTTCTACATAAAAAAAAATAAATAAAAAGGCAGAGTACAAAACAAAGGTTTTCTTAAACCATAGGATTCAAACTGGAAGTGGTAAGTTATGCCAAAGAACATGGAAATGTAGCAGCTTAGAGACATTTTGATGCTGCTCACACCAAGAAAATGACAGGTTAATGGAAGGAGCGAGAGGAGGAACTAATGAAAATAGAAAAGAGTGAGCATGTTACAAAATGTCCACAGCTGGAAGAAGAGGTGAAAAATCTGGATAATAGATCACAAGAAAAATGGAATTTTTGTATCTATCAAAATGATTGTATGGGAAGCAAGAAAGGTAGCAGCTGAATACGGAACAGTTTCATGATCATTGCAAGGGAAAAAAGTGTTTTGAACTTGGACAGATAGGCAATATGGATGAAGTTCCCCAAACTTTCCATGTTTCATTGAACGAAGCAGTGAACATTAAAAATGCTAAAATAATATCAATAAAATCTTTGGCCATAAGAACCAATACACTATCGTTTTGAAGTATTGTGCTGATCGCACAAAACTGCTGCCATTAGTAATCTTTAAAAGAAAAACGGTACCTAATGTTCATTCTAATGGGTGGATAAAGAAGGGATGAAAGAAAATTGGGTCAAGGCATCCAGGTGTTCAAAAAAAAAACCAGCCTTTGTGACCAGTTCTGGGGTCTCTCAAATGAAGCCATGAAAAGGAGGGTTGCAGAATTGAAAACACAGCCAGTTGTGATTCCAGGTAGTCTTACTAGTCAATTACAACCTCTGGGTGTTTCAATAATCAAACTATTTAAAGCATTCATGCATAAGGAATGGACCAAATGGATAGGCTCAAAATTACAAGGTGATGAAGAAACCCGCCATTTCACAAGTGTGTGGGGAAATGTGGTATTAGCAATGCCCTAGATGGCATTGTAGATGATGTACTGTTTAAAGAAAGTGACAGTTCACATAACATCAAGGATAAGGAGCATGTCAGCAGTGATGAAGGACTTACGGGGAATCTGCAATAAATAAAATTTAATGCTGCATTGTTTTAGAGTGCTGTGCTGCTGTTTTTGTTCTGGTATGTAATATGTAAATATTAAACGTGTGCACTGAAAAAAATGATTTCCTACTTCATTTTAAAATCTTGGTGAGTCTTATGGTCTAGCAAATATGAGATTCTTTTTGAGAGACTTCCTTATATCCCAGGTTTCCATAAATGAAAGCTCATTATAACCTCGTTTCCAGGGCAATTTATCATTTTTGAAAGGTTGAACTTCCCTAAACATTGAGTTGCTGAGATGAAGCTTGCTGTAAGACTTAGCGATACGTGTTTTGGAGTGTTAAATTCAATATGGCATCCTCACTTCACTCATGCGTTATGAAGTTGGAAAGTTCTATAAATATAAGTACAGTAATCCCCTGTGATACAGAAGGGTTGCATTCCTGTAAAGTTTTCTGTAATGCAAACCTAATTTTCCTATTGATGTTTATTATATATTTGGAGATGCGTTCCTATGGAAACATCTTTTGCTAAAAGAAGTAATAAAAACTCTCTTAGGGATGGTTAACTCACAAAAACAATGTTGATTGTGACCGGGATATCCACAACAATTTTTGGTTATTAATCACACGAGCGGTTAATGAATTATTTTAATTTATGAATTAAAAACAAACAGAAGTGCGTAATTGTTTTGCTCATGTGTGCCTCAGTTTGTGTACTATCCGATATGAACATTCTTATAACTGTCTTTATAGTCTGGATTATGGCACTAACCATGACGTAAAACATGCTTTTTAATTCACAACCCACATAGTCAAAATTCTGGTCACTTATTTTAATATGTAATGTAACCACAAACATGCATACAGACTCCAGCCAGAAGAAGAAAAGATAATGGTGCTAAATGTTATATTTTTCTGTAGTGTGTTTTTAAAATGATGAAATTTTTTTCAATTTTTGTAATAGTGAATTTCCGGGCTATTTCCCAAATTTGGTGGTCATGATTTACGTTTTCCATAAGGGCGAATTACCGTACCATGGGCATTTACTGTATCTAAGAAGAAAGTTAAGCATTGAGAGTGTTTATTTGGCAATATGTACTTTGCTTCAAAATAAGTGATTGGGGGGGGTTATGAAACTGTATTTCTTGCTATTTTTGTTCTTTGCAATGGAAGTTGATTGAACAATGTCAAAGCACTTCAAAACCTGATAATGTCTGATGTCCCATTATCTTAGCTTCATAATTGCTCACTGTTTTGTTTTACTGACTGACTTTCCTTTTCTATATTTATACATGGCCTACTTAGAACTAGTCTGTCAGTCAGTATATCCTCTTGTCATGCAGATTTTTAATGTAGTTGAGTGTGGTACCATGGGTGATGTGATTCTCTTTGCCCTCACTTTTTTCTTGATTCATGTTTCTCCTTAAACTCACTCCATACTCTCATCAATTTGTAGTCTGGTTCACAGCAATTGCTCTGTAGCCATTCTCGTTTTTTTAACATCAAGATTTTTACAACCTTTCAACTGCTGTAAACTTAAACTTACTGCTAGGGTGAAATTTCTTTTTCCTCATATATTTCAGAGTCTCCAATGTCATTGCTGCACAAAATTATTTCTGGACAATCTTAAAATTGTAACAAGTTTCACTAAATTCATAAAATCAACATGCATCCAAAACTGTTAGCTTTGTTTAAAATGATTTTAAGTAATTTTCTTCCATCTCTTCATAGTGACTTAGCTTGGTAATGTCTCTTTATTCATGTGACCATCTTCTGGTTTATAAGGCTGAATCTTGCATGTAAATATTTCACACACACGTTGCCATCTTTAGATTTTAAAAACTTTGTCTAATAGCAGAACAACTTTTTCTGGCAAACTATTCTTTGAAAATAGCGCAGTTCATCCATGCTTATGGTTAAAACAATCTACCAGCATATTTGATGGTTTGGTCTCCTTAAACAAATGCAGTTTCTCAGCTTTACTGATCAGGCAAAGTTTAAGTTTGTGTGAACTGGTCATATTTGCACCTGTCAGCGCCACTTACTGGATTTGTGGCCAGGTGTATTGCATTCTGCTTCAAATGCTAAAGTCCTTGTCTGTAAGCATTTTCAGTAAAGTCTGGTTTTGCCCTCATTGTGCATTGCTCTGGTTGCAAATTTTCACAAAAATCATCAACCGACTGACTTGACTATTCACCTGAATGCTTATCTCTTGAATTCCATGACATTGTTTAAATCGTGGAAGCTACTCGAATGAGGCATTAGAATCAAAGAAATGCTTTGCTTGTTTCACAACCTGAGTTCTTTCAGCTCCTTGTTAGTTGAACCACTCCATCATTGCTCTGTCCAGTTCCTCTAAAGTTGACTACTTCATTGATTTATACTTAAGCATCTCAGACTTGTCAAGTGGTTTATCTGTGTACAAAATAAATTGTTCCTTTTTTTTTTTTTAGATCAGTTTGTTCATCAGTACTGTATATCATTTTTTAAAAAAAGCTGTTTCACTGTATTACCTCTTCAAATTTTTCTATTGTTTCAAGATTTTCTTGAATAGCTACTACAATATGCTCTTGCTTATTTATTAACATTGAGAAAAAATGCAATGCTGTTCATAATTAAATAAGAAAAATCACTTAATGCTTTCCACATGGACACATTTACAATGGCACTGGTTGTTGAACTTTTAGTTGAACGAGTATCATTGACACTATTAACTTTGGCGTCAGTTTGACAAAAACCTGTAAGCAGGTTTCCATAGAGAAGCCAGTTCACAAGCTTGCCTATAATGGCTCCAAATTTTTCTTACACTGCATTTTAAGTCTGCAACCTGGATAATCAAGATTAGACTAATTGTATTAATTATAATGATGAACTATGTGAACAAGCAATTCAGGTGAGAAATAAATATTGCCAGTGATAATAAAATAAAGCTTGAACCAGGAATATTCATAAGAACATGTTGGACAGTTTTGGCATAATGCCTATCTCTCCCATTATAAAATCTATGAATAACTTGCTCTAAGTCAAAAAGTCTGATAGCTCGAAGCTTTTTTTTTTCTAGTCCCTTGAAGTTTAATTGCATGCTTGTTTCTCTCTTTAATTCATTTGACTTTGGATGATTGATTTTGTTTGCAATTTATTAGGAAACCAGGAATTTTTTTCAAAATCACTGGTCATTAATGACACTAATTACTTTACTAATTTATTGTCAGATAATGAAAGGGTGTTTGCGACATTCTGAGAGTTGTGAATGTTTGATATACAGTTATAAGAAATCAGTTTGTTCTCCTATCTATAAAAAGGTGCACAACTCCCCCCTCATATCACTTGTCATGGCACTGCAGCAATAACTGATCAGTGATGACTCGAACATCCATATGGCATCACAAAAAAGCAAACTATGAACTGGCGAAATTGAGACAAAGTATCAGGTGATTTCTCAGAGTTGAAGTAAAACAAAAATAGCAAAGCAGTTCCACATTTCTACAAATACTTTTTCCACATGGTTTTAAAATCTTGATAAGACCAAAGACACTTTCCTAAACAACATACAGCCTAATATGCCCATTATCACCCAAGAGTAACTTGAAAAGAAAAAAAAATTAAACTTCCAATAAGTCTTAACTGGATAACCTAAGTATTTTGGGAGGTATTTACAACTTGGAGTTATTAAGAATATGCTATACATGCACGAGTGTACAAACACACATACACACACACACACACACACACTTTTGATCTCTCTCTCTCTATAATCATAGAAACTATATTCAACATGTTGTGGCATGAAAAACAAACCACCACCAAAGTTTGGACCAGGACAGTAGGTACCACAGCACTTCATTGTCAGGAATGTGGGCAGGCAATGAACTCTATCACATGTGAAGATTGATTGCCATGGTTGAAAAAAAGCACAAAGTTATGCCAGCATTTTGTTAAAGTATCAATAGAATGACACATTATTGTTGGCAGGTATCCAAAAGAACACTTGAGTTGATTTCTTAAAGAATGAAAACAAGTTGACTATTATTTTATGGTATGTGGAGCTTCTGCGCATGTACCATGGTAGTTTTCTAAAAGACCTGAACATTTGGTCTAGTTGATGTACCCAAATCAAGTGACCAAGGAGAAATCGAGCCACTTAGGTGCACGTGGCAGACGGCTGAATGATGTTTTTGTTGAGTTTGAGCTTTAAGGCTGTAGACTTGCAATGAAGATCTACCAACCTGAAGCCAGTGCTCTTTTAGAAAAAAACACTTGTTACTGCATGCAAGCAGTTTCTTACCACTCCAAAGGAAGGTATGGAAGTGAGATGGGTGTGATGGTATTCCATAGTGTTGACAGACATTCAGACCAATACGTGGCTGCAAGAAGATATGAGCCCTAATCACATTGTAGCTCTGAGTAATAAGGCAAAATATAGGAATAGTATTATTCGCATATCTGTGAAAAGCTTACCGAAAAATCAGTAATATCTTCATTAAAATTTATCCCTATTCACTTAGATTTTTTTTTTTTTTTGGGTGGGGTGTAGCATTTTTTTCTCAATTGCTTGAATATTAAATACAAATAGTGAATGTGTAATAAATAGAGCTGCAACTTCATTTCTTAAGAGCTGTGGCTTAAGGACACTCCTATAGTTTTATGGAGATTGCTATAAGGAATTCCTGTAAGAATGGCAATGTTTGAAGGCGCAGTAGTCTGAATGTTCTAGCAAATGCTTAAGTATCTCTGCATTGCAATGGGGACTCTGCCAGGTCTCTTCTGTAAGCATCTTTGTTTGTTGTTTGGCCTAGTTGCATGTAGTTTATTTTCACATGGATGTGGCACAATGCCCTTTGGCAGGTTGGTTAGCTTGTTAATTTCCATGGATGCCTGCCACTGTATCATGGGATCCACTGAAGGTGATACAGTCTTTGGGAGAAGTCAATGTAAGCAATTACCAGATCTCTTCAACTGATTCTCCACATTTTTCTTCTCTCAAGAGCGCAAAGAATGGAACTACAGCACCCAGAATGGTAATTTTGGGTTTTTTCTAGGTACGTGCGGCTGGCTTCAGTCCTGGGATCTTGCACAGAATGCCATTATCTCCATCTCTGAGGTCTTGGACAGCAGGTCTGTCAGAGCATAAAAGGATTGCACCAACTGGATACCTATGAATGATCTCAAGTCAAGACTGAGGAGACTTGAATTATCTACAATTGTCACATTTGTGTCATAAGAGGTGCCAACCATGAGGTTATATTTGTTTTGGAGCATACAGTAGTTTATTTTTATTGAAATTTAGATTTAGTTCATTTGTAAGTTTCTTGTATTATCTAAAGTTGAATGGTTTTATTTGTTGGTGGCTGGGTACTGAAAATCTTTTGAGAGTCTTTTGATTGGATTGTTTTGTATGATTTCCGTGTATTGTAGGGGCCGTTGGATCTTCTAATAGCCATGAAACCTCAGTGCTGCTGTTAATATGTGGGCTGGTTGGTTTCATATTTTTTCCAGTCTATTCTGTAGATTTGGAGGTAGATTAGTTTCATGTCTTACCTGCATAGTACAAAATTGGTCTTTCAAAGGATTTATGCATGTTGTATGTTTGTTAATTGTAAATAAAATCTAATTCCACGGATATTTTGCGGGGGTCAGAACTTTGTTTTGGTCTTGCTTTTTAACCGGTTTCACGGGTAAAAGTATCTGGTATTAGTCAAGGAAAACTCCAAGAATATAGGAGTGATCATCCTTTTGTAGTTTTCTCTGTCCAGTTCTAAGTTTGGCTCATAACCGGCAGTTCCAGTGTCAGAGCAGTCAGTTGGCGTTCTGATCTTTCTGGTGTGACAGGCTGTCACTATGAGGTCAGATGACTGCTGTCAGAACACCACAAGACAATGTTTCCTGCATGCATTAAGCTCTGGACTACTTAAAGGTGAGGGTTTGGGCTGTTTATGTACAGGTTGAATAGGGCTGAGCACAGGTGGTCGAGGTCACCCTTTTTTTTGCGGGGATGATATGTGCTAAATGGCATTGTTTACTGGTACTGCTGCATGCCACTTTGAGATGAAAACCCTGATCCACAGAAATGCATTTCTCATTGTCCTCATTACACTTAGTTTTAATGGTGGCCTTTGTGCCACACTTTATCAAAGGCTCTCAAAATCCAAAAACAATGCTACTATTGATTTTGTTTTGGAAGGAATCACTAATCTCCTGCACGGTACGCACAACACAATTAGTAATGATGCTTCTCTCTGTGACGTTTGCTTGTAAAATGTTAACAAAGTTGTTTTTCAAGCAAGAAAATTCAATGTAAATAAGAGTAATCATTGTTTTGTTTGTTGTACTTGTTCACATGCTTAGTAAATGAAACACCAATAAAGCTAATATACGAACTTCTGTTAGCATTTGGCATGGATTCAGAAAAGGGTTTTATTTTCTGTTTAGATTCCATGTAGCTATACAGGACTGGAACTTCATTTACCACCTTATGCAGGCCATAGTAGTCTTGTGGAAACTTTGTCTGTTCATCTGTCTCTCTCTCTCTCTCTTTCTTTTCAGTGTTTTCTTGGAACATTACGCAATTAAATTTTGCATGCAATTTTATTACTTATTAATTACTAATATTACCTGGTAATACTTATTGGAAAACAGTAGAATCTAACTGGCATGGATGTGCATTGTTTAAAAAAGATGTTTCCCCTAGTTTGCATTTTTAAAATTTTTTTCATTACTTGGAAAATAATAATTTTGTTTTCTGTCACTGTACTTTTTTATAATGCCTACAAAATGGCATCTAGAACAATTGCTTCAAAGATCCCCTGATCTGTTGTGTATGTAATGTGAAGAGTGCAGTAATTATTGTCGGATTTCAGCTGTTCTAACAATATATTGCAATTGTTGTTTTAAAAATAAATAGTTAAGCTCCAAGCTACTTTGAAATCTTAGAACTTGATGCTTTCTGGCCGCCTTTATTATCTGTTTTTCTTTTATGAAATGTTCAAAGAAGGTATTTTATATAATCATTAACCAGTAAGAGATTGAAAAGCACGATGCTTGTGTGCGAATAACTTGTAATCAGTCAGTCCTTTTGTAATGTTTATAATCTTTTTTTAAAATGCTTAATTCTGTACAGTTTACTTTTTTTGCAGTTTTGGAAGGTTTGTAGGTTTGTGTAATAAATAAGTCTCTAAATTTTTATTTTATTAAACCAATAGTGCTAAACTAGAATTTCGCCCGAAGAGGGAGAGGCAGGCAGGCAGGCTGGCTGGCTTCATGTGGTTGTGATAATTGTGTAAATCTTTTTCCATCTAGAAATATTCATAAGAAAAAAGACCACAATACTGTTTTGAAACAATGAATGATTTGCTGTTGAACTTTCCAAAGTATTGGGGTTCATTGTTTGTTTCAAAACTGTACTAAAAGCTTAGGTGTTTTGCTGCAGAACTCCCTGCTCTATCAGTGACTGAGCTAGTACTTTTTGTCACAAGTAGAATGGTGCATTGTACATGTTTTGAGTATCTTGGGGTACTAAAAGATGTATGTACTAAAAGCTGTTATTAATGTTAACCTAATTCAGCACACAGCATTTACGTGTATTTTAAAGTTGTGACTTTTGTTTTTTAGTGAATCATTGAATGGTTGAAACTGGAGAAGTTAAAGATAACATGACAATTGTGATGCGTGGGAGTCCTGCTGGTGGGGACTCCCCCCAGGACAACACTCAAGCACTGCAGCAGCAGCAGCAGCAGCAGCAGCAGCAACAAGTGCAGACACAGAACTGCACTGTTCCCACAAATCAAAATGAGGAAAGTGGTCAAGGAAATGGCCAGGCTGAACTCTCTGAGGATCAGGAACCAGATTTCCGCCATGATGCTCTGGCCAAGCTAGATGAAATGATAAATCGTCCAAGATGGGTAGTTCCTGTGCTCCCCAAAGGAGAGTTAGAAGTTCTGTTAGATGCTTCTATTGAACTCTGTAAAGAAGGTATGATAATTTGGAGATGTATGGCCATGTTCATCTTTAAATAGAAGTGAACTCTTTTGTTAAAAAAAAATTTTTTGTAAGCAGCAGCAGGTGATGTGTGTGCCTAATAGTAAAAGTATATTTAACTTATTGACGTCTTGCTGTTACCATTACACAATGCGCTGTAGTTTGCTTTACCAACCTCTTCAAAATTAGTGTAGGTTGCATGTGCTCCAAGTCAATTTAAGGGATGAAATTAGATATTACAATGAAATAGTTTTTTTATTATTATTATTATTATTTCAATGCAAGAAAACTTTAATAATAATTTTACATTTAGTTTTCATTTGTTCTATTAATACAAAAAGATGCAATGATCTATAAAGCTTAACTGAAAAGTATAAATATTAGTTTAGAACAAAATTTCTTTTTCTGCAGTTTGATATTTTGAAGAGAAAGAGCTTGTTTTTTCTGGAAAATTTGTCCTTTTGTATTAAGCCTTCATTAAAACAAAAAAAAAATACAAACTGAAGAGAGAGGGGGTGAAACGGTTTTTGATGGTTTCTTGATTATCATCACACTGGGAATTCCATGGTTAGCATCTCTGCATTTTTGTGCATGTTCAACTACTATGAATTATCAAAGTTTCACAAACGTTGGTCTGATCAGAGGCTTAATGTAGAGAAAGATCTATTAGCTTTTTACCTTATCTATGTCTGCAACTTGTAAATATACTACAATATCTATTTGCTTTGTATGTGCTTGACATTACTTAAATATCTTTGTCATATGGCATTAAGAAAATGAAAATGCAATTGGTTCAGGAAGAAAAGAGATAAGTAGTTACATGTGTATAAATAAATTTGAATAGAAAATTAGTTAAATTTAAGGAATGTTGCAAAACAAGTAGGATTTTCAGCACATTTCGTATCTGTATACCTTTCTGTATAAAAGAGCAATGTATGCTAACATTGCTTCTTAAAATCTCTCCCTGAGATCCATCCCAATCTTCAGTGGAATGACTTCATGCCTTGCAAAAAGAGTTTTTTGATGTACAGCTACTTAATTTCTTTAGAAGTGGTGGATGTGGATGATGGCAAGAAAATTCATAAGATTTAAATTGAGCTGAAAATTTGTGCACAATGGGTAAAGACTGCACAGAGTAGTAGTTAGTTAAATTTCATGGTGCTGACAAAAACACTCAACAGACATTGATCAGTGTTCTGTATTGTACTTTAAACAGTATTCAAGATGATATTGAATTCTTTTAGAAATCTGGATTATATGGTTGAAGCATGCATAATGCTTTATTAAAAAGTACTGAAATTTGGTAAATTCTTGTTGTGCTTTCTTTGCATCCCACTTTGTTTTTCTTCAATCCTGAGAAAGATATCAAGAATATGGATAGCACTCAGTATTTGGTTAGAAATGTTTCCAACAATCACTGCCAACTTAAGGCACCAGGTTTAGATAGATTTCTGGGAGAGAGTTTCAAATATACATGTCAGCATACTTTGCACTTTTATGTAGAAAGTTACACAAATTTGAGAATTTGGTCCAAAACCCTGGAAAACTGATCATGAGTATTTAAGCACCTCTTATTAAAGACTTTTGTGGAATTTTATTTGAAAAGCTGTACTAATGTTGACTATAAATTGTTATTCTTGTCTGTTATATGGCAACATTTTTTAAAAGTGCAATTTTGATTGTGCTCTAATGTAGCTTTGATGTATTATTAAATATTGCTTTAATTATTTATGAACCATCATGAAAAATGATGTCTAAATGTATAAAAAGACTGAAATTAGTGGATTAAGAAAGCTTAATACCATTACAAGGGATAATTAATTGCAAAAATTTTGTACAGCAATTGGAAAAAATTGTGTAGCATTTTCAAAATGGAGTCACATCACCAAGAAAAAAGAAATAATAATACCCAAGATATGCGCTATGTCTATTAGCTTACTAACTATTGTGACCTACTGAACTAGAATGAGCAACACCTTGGCCTGGTAGGGTTATAGAGTAGACTTCAGCAGCTGTTAAAGGCCCATTAGTGGTATGTTCTGCCTTAGTATGTTGTTCACTTCCAGCATATTTACCAACAGTTTTTTTTTAAGGCCAACCAAATATCTCAGTGATTATTGCCCTTGAGAAATTGAGAGAGTATTAAATCTTTTCTTCATGAGTAATGCACAGTTTGTAACAAAACATTTACTATTCCATTTCCTTCAATCCTTGAGCTTTGTAGTGAAGCCATAGCACAATAGGAAGTTTCTTGACTGGAAAAACAATGGCACAGTTATAATTTTAGCACAGAAACATGAATTATGTAGAAAAAGCAAACTAGCAACAGTAAGCATGCATTTATCCTGTCAGTAAACACCAGATTATAATGATACATGCTTATGAAAAATTGCATCAGTTTTATGCTATGCAAGGACAAAATGAATTGTAGACCAGTCTGATATAGATCACAAATTGTGATGTAATACCAAACAAATTATTTATTCCCTGCATTAAATATTGACAAAATCACTTATTTGCTGTTGCTGCTGTTATATTTAATTGTTCCATTTCATGAAAAAGTAAACTTAAACTTGAATGGTTGTCTATTATATTCTATAAATTCTATGTGAAAACAAGTTCATGATACAAGTAAAGACTTCAGATTAATTTCAAGATACATACTGATTCCAAACATTAATTAAGCATCAGATATGAAATAAAAGAAATTTGTTTAAAAACTATAAGACTGACCTCATCAGTTTATAGGTCTTAGCTTTACAAATCCTTTGTTTTATATCTGTGCATATCAATACATGAAAATAAAAGATGAATGCCAGCTGACTATAAACTGAAAATATTTTGAGATTTCGAACAGTAGAGATCTTTTATGCAATGTGTTTTCATAGATTTTATTACAGCAGGTGCAAATCTTAGCATGCAGATTCTAAGTTTTTTTTTTCAAACTTTGCTTAAAACTTCAGTAGCCAAAACTTGTTGATTTAGTTTACATGATCATAACTTGGTAAATCTGAGACCATCTAATAGCTGTTACCAATGTGCAACAGGGTGGACTTCATTTCGTTGAGTATACAGAAACTTCAGAAATAGGTTCTCTCTCAAAAGAAATGATTATTTTTGTGTTCAGCTTCATTATAGATGAAATACTGTTAAAATCAGGATCTACTTTGTGCTTTACACAGACTAACTCGTCTGTGGGGCAGTTTGATTTTATAAGCAAAAGAACCAGTATCTTAGACACAGTTCAGGTAAGACTAGCCATAACACTAAATTATTATTGGTACCTTAATCATTTTTAAAAAAATTTTTAACTTTTTACAGTTTCATTTGATCTAAAAGAATACTATGATCATGTAATTTATATGTTTAAAATGATGTTAATTTTTGCATTTGGTTTTAAATTTCAGGTTTGGATGTACGCAGTGAGGCATGTCAAAGATTTTTCCGTGAAGGTTTGACCACTTCATTCACAAAAATCCTTACTGATGAAGCTGTAAGTGGATGGAAATATGAAATACATGTGAGTTCAGCATATTCTCAGTTTTCTTGATTGTTTTACTGGATGAGAATGACAGGTTTCTCTGTTGTTAAATACAGTGGTTCTTGCATGGAAGTTGTCTGAAAACCAAAACTCAACAAGATGGTCACATTAGATGAACTTCTACCATGGTATCTGAAGGTTAAGCTTGAAAAAAAAAATACAACATTTTCCTTTTTTAATGTAAACAAAGTGAAGATTTATATTTCTGAATAATATAAGTTATTGAGAAAAAGTATATAAGCATTCTGTTCACTTTGGTAATTGGTATTTAGCCTTAAAGGAAATAAATAGTAGTTTAATTTCTGCAACCTTACATTTTAAAACAGAATTTTTTCTTTCTAAATTAGTGTTAATTCAAATCAGACAGAATTCTTTCTTTAGAAAATGGGTGTTGCGGTTGACTGTTGTGTGTGGGAGAAATTTAATCAAACTACTATTAACACTTTTATTCAATATTCTTTTTTTGATAACAGAGATGCATTTTTAAAAATGCAGAGAAACTGATAGAACTGTGTGTTACCAAATTATCCCATGACTGGTTTACATTACTGGAGCTTTTGGCAATGGTTTTGAGTCCACAGTGCAAGTGAGTGTTAATTTTATGAACATCTTGTTGTTTTCTTTTGTCATTCCATTATTTTACATAATCAAAGGATTTCATTCTAATGGCTGCAAATGTTTTCAGAAGCACTTCTGTTTGGTTGGTTGGCTTTTTTCCTGTCCAGAGGCTTGTTATAGAGTCTTCATAGACTGATTTGTTTTCTGTTATTTGTCTTTTTTTTTTTTTTAAAAAAAATCCCTCTTCCTCTGTTTACTTTTAACCTTTTGAACTTGTCAGACTGACATTTTGGTCTCTGAGCACATGGTTTGTGTAAACATCATTTTCTTGGGTTTCCTTGAAACTTATCGACTAATCAGTGCTCTCATTACAAAAGCACTTTGGCAACTTTCATTTGCAAATGGCAGCTGCCACTGTTTGATCAGGTTTTGGTAAAAATTTATTAAAATTTTGCTGTTTTTTGTGTGCGTGCGCTAAAATATGAATGGACGAGGCAATAATGTGGTGCCCGGTGCAGGCATGACTTGAAGGTTTACGGTAATTCAGGTAGTTGTTTTAATTGACTCTGAAAACAAGAAGTGGAGAAAAATTTTGACAACGATTATCTGTCCGATGAAATGACTTTTGTCTTCATCAGAGGAAGAAAATACATTGATGGGTTTAGTGATAAAGATGGAAGTGATACATCACTGCATTGAGCACAGCATCAGCAAAGAGAAAATGTGTTTCATGAACTGGATGTAAATTGGTCAAAAACATTTAGCTGTGTTAGATGGATGGATATAGGAATCATCTATCTTAAAGTTTGTTGCTTTGAATGTTTAAATACATACATTATAACATTGTTTCAACTTTCATTAATTTCTTATGGTGATTTTGCCTCACAAGCTCAGACAGGGTCTTTTCTGGCTCAGGGGGCAATGGGTTAAAGAAGAAAAAACTTTCATTCTTGGCTGAAATTTTTTTTTCCCTATTAAGTTAATGATACATTGCATTTTCATTCTTTAGGTTCCACACATACAATGGTACTCGACCATCAGAAACTGTGCCTCCTAATTCACAGATTGCTGATGATGCTGTGTTCGCAAAACCGCCAGATGCAAGAACTCCAAGAGTATGTTTGCTTTTCTGTTTGTTGTGGTACAGTAAGATAAGCATACTCGGAGAGGCGGGTATTTTAAAAACCTATCTCTCGTATAATTGTAAAACAGCTGTTTACAAGACTTGAACATTGCTTACAAATGACCATTAATAGTCTAGATTTTTTTTTCTGTTGGACCAATTCATGATTTCCCTATATGAACAAAACCGTGTATTTTACAATTAAATTAATTATTATTGGGTATTTTCCATTTAAATAATTTTACATTTGTTTTTTGTTTGTTTTTCTTTAAGGGTTGGTTGGTTGATCTGGTAAATAAATTTGGTCAATTGGATGGATTCCAGATTGTTTTGGATAGATTTAATAAGGGTCCACAATTATCAGTGCCTGTGATAGCTGCTCTTGTAAAGTAGGTATATTTTTTAATGTTAACAGTTTTTTACCCTTAGTTTCTGTAAATGTTATTAACCCTTTGTATATCACCTACAGTGCATTTTAGCACAAAGTGAGTCATGGGGGTTGAGACACAGTACTTTCCTTATTAATATAAACCTTTGTAACAACAAATCTGTATGTTACTCCAACCCTGTGGTATGTTTTGCATTGTGAGTGTGTGCACAAACATGTACTCTAAATAAATTTAAATACTTTATACAGTATTTTGGAAACATTGAAATGCTATTCTGCAATCAAGTGTTAAAGTTATTGATGATGATTTTGTGGTAGGTTAAGAAAGCAAGTGAATACATTGAGGGGTCAGAATCTAGTTGGAAAATCTTGCAAATTTGTCTGCACTGCATTGTTTGTACAATGTGCTTTGTCCTTTATTACTGTGATTGCATTATTCATGTATACAATAATGAATAATGTATAACTATATTTCAGTATATTACTTGCTGCTATAATTTTTACTTTTTTATTTTTTAAAATCTAGGCCATTTGGTCAATGTGCTGAAGTACTTACTTCTCATACAGTCCAAAAATATTTCATGCCAGTAGTTGTAAGCAATCACTTTTTGATTTCTTTCCTTTCTCTTTTTTAATTGTAGCTCTTATTGATATATAAACGATTTTTCTTGTATACTATGATTTTAAAAACAATCTTCTAAAAAGCTAAGTATAATTTGAAAATCTCTTTCCCTTTCATAAGCATTTTTTTTCCTTTCCCAGATTGTACTTTAATGCTATCACAATGAACTCTTATGAAGGTTTACACTATTTTTCATTTTGGGAATGAAACAAACAAACATTTTTAATGTATTAAAGTTCTTTATCTGTAATTTAAAAAAAAAAATGTTTTGACTATGTCAAAATGTAGCATGTGTTTAATTATTAACCAGTAAGTTTATCTGGTATTATAACTTCTGAGATTTTGTTTTTTAACAGGAAATAGTACCAAAGTTTTTAGATAATTTGACGGATGATGAATTGAAGAAGGAATCAAAATCAGAGGCTAAAAATGATGGACTGTCAGCCATAATAAAAGCGCTGAAGCAATTGGTGTCCAGAGTACCAAACCAAGAAGAAACGATAAAAAATTTGGAAATATTCCGTTTGAAGATGATTTTAAGGTTAGTACAATACAATGTAATAATGTTTACTTAGTTCATACATTAGAAACACACTTTTAAATACATATCTTATTTTTATTTACCAAACAAAACTAAAGTCCCTCTCTTTTTTCTGCCCATTAGAAAATTCAATTTTTACGCATCCATGTAAGACCGCTTCGATATTTTAAAACTGATTATATAAATACTTTTCAGAATGGAAAATTGCTAATTTTTTTAAATATTTTAATTTGCATTTCTCTGGATGCTTTAACAGGCTCCTGCAGATCTCCTCCTTCAACGGCAAGATGAATGCCTTGAATGAAGTGAACAAAGTAATAGCCAATGTGTCGTTCCATACTAGTCGGCACACACCAATTGATGAGGATGAATGGCTAACTGCAGACAAGATGGCTGTAAGTTTAAAGTTTTACGTTTATTGATTGGTGGCTTAATAATTTGTTTATTTTTAACTGTGAATTGTCTTTATGGAAATGTTTGAAATTTTGTGGATACTTTTTTTTTCTTTTGTTTTGGTATGCTTACACTTTTTCTATTACAGGAATGGATACAACAGAACAATGTTTTGTCCATCGTCCTCAGAGATAGTCTGCATCAACCACAATATGTTGAGAAGCTAGAAAAAATACTTAGGTTCATGATAAAGGAGAAAGCTTTAACGCTAGAAGATCTGGACAGGATTTGGGAAGCACAGGTATTTGATATATTTTGTCCATTATATTTTTGATGAATATTAAAAAAGATTTTAGTATGTGTATATCTTATCAAATGAAATTGAAAATTGTCTTAATTCATGAGATTGAAGTTTTTGAATTTTGTCAGCAGATTTTTATTGTTGCTTAAAATATTGTAAAGTATATTTTGAATTTTGTTAGTTTCTTACATTTGTGGAACTGAAAAAGACAAATGATTTTTTTCATAGATGGAACTCAGACTGGTCTGAATTAGTGAATGGACATTGGGAAAAGGTTTCATAGGATTAGTTTTTTGTTTGGGTAATGAGTGTAATTCTAGATTAGTGCTGGAAATTACTGGACAAACAGGGAAACTTAGGTTCTATGCTGAGAAAGTTATTCCTTTTGTTGTATTTCTCCCTGCCAACACCACTGGAATAATAATAGCCTTGAATGGAAGGTTGGAAAAAAACAATCATCTCGGATAGATAGGTTTATTAACTGTCATTAGTGAAACAGATAGGAAGAGGTACAAAGTTTGTGGTCCCAGGCCTTCAGATGAATGCTGTTCCAGAAAATCAAAGATGTAATTCTGCAAAAGCTTTGTTAAACATTGGTTCAGTGTGATCACTGGCAGTATAGCTAATAATATAAAGTGACTGGTGTTTGTGCAGGTTGTAGCCAAAATGGAAGTGCTGTTATGGTACATATATTATTCTATGGTTAGATTGTATTTAGGTTAAGTTTTGGAACAACAACAAGTATTTGCAAGCGATATCTGTAATCTACAAAAACTAATCATCTTTGAATGTTAATGGTTTTTTCATAATATTAATAAAAACAAATTAGTTGTTGTTATCTATAATTTAAAAAATTTCAGATATCTTTTAAAATTAGCAAAAAGGATAAATGTAACCTTGATCTTTTGTTTTTTAAATCTTTAAATTGAGTAACTAATTATGTTTTTAAAAACTGCAGGTAAATCAAAAAGTGTTTTAATTGTTATGGTTAAAGCTGAAATTTGTTTTTTGTTTGTTTTTTTTTAACACTTAATGCTTAATTTTCTTATGCAAATGGAATACAAAAATAACTGGGATGTACTATTTGTTAAGAGAATTTAGGTTATTCAATTTCAAATCAAGGTTTTCTTGGGTAAACAATTGGAAAGGTGTTGTTTTTTTGTTTGTTTCAGTATTCATCTTTCTGGGTGAAACAAGTTTTTTTGACCGTTGGTTTGTGTGTGAAATATCGGCTGTTTTAATCTGTTGGATATTCTTAAAGAACTTTAAGCAATTACACCTTTGTTTCCATTTTCTTATGAAAACTTAATGTTAAATTTTTTTATTATTATTATTAGTCTGGGAAGCATGAAGCTATTGTGAAAAATGTCCACGATTTACTTGCCAAATTAGCTTGGGATTTTTCACCAGAACAATTGGACCACTTATTTGAATGTTTTCAGGTGAGGAACTAAGGTTGGATAGCTTTCATGGCATCTATCTTGATATTCTTATTTTTTCTGGTGTTTATTGGGTTGGCAACAAACATTAAATGAAAATACCAAACCCTGCCACACACGGATATGGATGCTTTATTTGTGGAATCAAAATGTCTTATCTTTTTTTCTTCCCTGTACACAATAAAAAATTATTTGTATATTTAGCACTAGTCATTGTAATATTTCACAAAAATCAGCATATAGCCAGGCTCTGGCTTTTACATTCATTTAACCCACCCACTAACCAAACAAACATTTTATATCTTATCTGAAACACCCATTTTTAATACTTTATTAACCATATGCCATTTATTTAAACAGGAAAATACTTCTTTTTAAATGTATTTGTGGGGGGGGGTGAGGTTGCTACATTAGCCATGAAAATATAAATGGCATGCTTAAAAGTATCTCTTATGACTATAAAAAAATCATGACTGGAGAAATATTTGTTTTATTTTTGTTTCTTTGAATTTTTTCTTCAAATATTTTCAATGCTTTTAGGGAAGTTGGGCACATGCAACAAGGAAACAAAGGGAAAAACTGCTGGAGTTGATTCGAAGACTAGCAGAAGATGATAAGGAAGGAGTTATGGCACATAAGGTTAATAACAATTCTTGCTAATGTTAATGTAGCTTTTAAAGTTTTATTTGAAAGTTAATGCAAACCAACTAAATCTACTAAATTATAATCTTGTTAACCTAATACAATTTTTATGTCAAAAATTAAATCTGAACTGTTTGGAATCATGACTGTTGGGGATGGAATAGGACTTTTCTTGGTTTCAGGTATGTTCATTGAAAGCATGATAATAAAAAAAACAAAATTATTTGTTTATTATTGTTGAAATGTTGAATGATTCAGTGCTTGCTACTTACTTTGATAAGTTTTGTTTCTGTCTATGCAAATCAAGGGATGGGGGATTTGGATTTCAAATCTGATTTACTTTAGACACTAAAATTGTATTGGCAGGAAAGTAGTTCAGCTCAGAATCTAGAGGATAATAAATCTGTTACATATTTCACACAGTATTACACACTAGTGTAATGTTTGTTGTATGATTTTAGGTATTGGGCTTGTTGTGGAACTTAGCTCACAGTGAAGATGTTCCCACTGAAATCATGGATCAGGCTCTGACAGCTCATATAAAGATTCTTGACTACAGCTGCTCTCAAGTAAGTTTCATGCTGACTCTCAGAATTATAGTAATGAGAAAGCTATGAAGTGGCAACCTTTACCAGCCTTCACATCAGTTCTTGTGTAGTTTTTCTTTAAAACATTTTTTTTTTTTTTTGCCATTTTCAATATAACTGTAATTTAATTGTTAACTTGTGATTACTTATGAATACCAAGAACTGTTTGTGTTTTTGATCAAGATACATTTCAAGTAAATTTTTTGTCTTCAGGATCGAGACAATCAGAAGATGCAGTGGATTAGTAGATTTGTAGATGAACTTAAGAATGACAAATGGGTACTACCTGCATTGAAACAGATCAGGGAAATTTGTCAGCTTTTTCCTGAGGTAAGGCAACTGAAAATGAATCAGAAATCATCTAAAACAGTTTGCTTTTCATCTTGTCAACACATTCAGTATTTATGAAAAAATGCCATATGAGAATTTAATCTTTATTGCAGTTTTCCACAAAACTGTCTGTTGTATATAAATTCTGGATTTAAAATTTGTTTTTGTGAGATGATGTTTAGTATGCACATGCATATTATGTAATATAGGAGTCTGCTTTCATCAGCCAGTCGAGCAAATTCTTCATTTAGATTAAGCAGAAAATGTCTTCTGAGTTCCATAATTATTTTGCTGTACTTACTGTAGCCAGCATATATATATATATATATAATTCTATTTTCTTTGTTTCTAATTTATATACAGGCTCCACAAAACTTTCCTCATGCTCAGCGGACACCTCACATGTACTACAGAAATCAGGTGATCAGTCAGTTGCATCACCAACATTCCATTGTTATGTTGGTGGCTCAGAATCTGTCCACCTACATGGAAAATGCTAGAACATATGCAAAAGGTGAATGTTTGCCATTTAACACCATCTTACCTCCAGGTTGTATTAGATATTTTTTCTTAGTCTAGTAAAGTATATATAAAGGAAAAAATTAGCATATTCACAGCAGATGATAGTATGTGCTATAACTAGGTGCATACTAATGCTTAATTTTACAGCTGGAAATAAATAATATAATGATGTTTGAGTCAAACTCTTTGATTATCTGAAGAAATGTGTAATGCATTGTAAAATGCAACCAAGATATATTTTTTTGCTTTACATTATTTCGTTTTGTTTCTATTGTTTGTTAGTTTTTTTTAAGGCTTGGCCATCATTGAATTGAATGTGACCTATAGTTCAAAATAGGTCTACCTTAAAAAAAATTGTTCATTGGCTAAGGAGTGCAAACTCCTAAAAGGTACTACTACTATAAAATAATGCAGTATATTTGAAAAATAAAAAGTTAGATGCATTCAGTGAAATGTAGTTTTAAGATGTGCATTTTAGAAAATAGCTCTCTTTTTTCCTTGTGGTGGTTATTATTTAAGAAAGGTAGTCAGCCTACAGTGTTTTGCTACATTTTCAGAAAATCCAAATGCTGATCCAGCATCTATTCTGCCAGATGGTCGTTTTAACCACATTCAGCAGGTGCAGGAACGTTTACGATTTTTGAGGTAAGCACAATTAAGATGATATAATATAATAAGTAATTCATTGCATGGCTAATAGCTTTTAAACTTGTTCTTTGGTTACCTTCATGTTAGGATAACCATTTTTCTAGGAAATAAAAATAAGATTTATTTATCTGTCTAATTTGAGCAAGAAAAATTTAATATTTTATTAATGTATTTATTTTTTTAGATTTCTTTTGAAAGATGGTCAACTTTGGTTGTGTGAAATTCAGGCAAAGCAGGTAACTTTTTTTACATAAAAAATACATTTCTCTCTGTTTTTAGAAATGAGAAACATTTTTCAAAATGATGTAAATGGAATATTTGAACACTTGTAAATAATTCAAGATCTTTTGCTACAACAATTCATGTGCACAACTATTTAGACTTACACAAAGCCTGCACAGATAGTTCTTTCATTCAGATTGCTGATGTATGATATAATTCATAAACCAACTTGTTTGCATAATTGATTTTGTTGCAATCACTTCAACAAAAATGTATTTTAACTTTAAAAATATTTTTCATATTGGTTGCCATATCAATAAATAAATTGCAGATAGTTTTGATTGGAAACTCATTGTTAGGTTAACTTTTTCATGGCAGTCTTTGTCAATATTGCATACACAATTCATGATCGCGCACATCAGTTCTTGTTGAAGTAAGCACTCGTATTTATCACTTTCTGTTCTACTACTGCATAACTACAATCATGACAACAAATGTGAATCTCAGCAAGCTTGCTTGATATCAGCTCTCTACTGAAAAGAAGATTGAGGTGATAATGCATGAGCAGCAAAGATTGAGCTCTCATACTATTGCTGAGAGGCTAAATCTACAAAGGCATCGCTGTAGGAAGAGAGAAACCCAGAACATTGTCAAGCAAAAACAGGACTGGCATGACGAGTTCAAGCCCAGGGCCACACTGAATTGAAAGAGAAAGATTTGGAAGACTGGAAATGGGGAAATCAAAGTCATTCTCTATGAATGCTTTAAAGATGTGATTGTTTAGATGTTTCTTGTTAGCAGACTAATGCTTCAACAGAAAGCCTTAGATTTCTCAACAGTTGAAGGTGAACTAATTCAAAGATTTAAACAGATTACATCTTTGGCAGAAAGCCTTGAGCAATGTTATTTTCAGCAAAATATCAGGTGAAAGTGGTGGATTGTAACTTCCAGAGCTGTGAGATAGTTATGCTCTTTGGGACATTTACAACTTGAATAAAACAGCTTTTCTTCGAAGCTCTTTCAACACAACCCTGTACTTCCAAGGGACTGACTGCTCAGGTGGTTATTGATCAAAAGAGACTATAACTGTGATATTATGTTAATTTGGAGAGAAAGAGAGAGGGACCTTTTCATTGTGAAGCCCAAGCTTTGTTGCTTTGCCAAGTTGATTGCAAGTATCTGCCAGCAGGGTATTATGTAGAAAGGAAAGCTTGGATGACAAGCAACATCTTTGAACTATACTTGAAAACCCTTAATGTCAAGATGGGCTGCCAGCAAACATAAAAATCCTGATGTTGCTTGACTGTTCTGTCATCCAGCCCATGGATTGAGGGGTGCTCAAAACAGTGAAACTCAGACTCAGGAGAGAGAGGTAGCTGATTGCTGTTCTGAAAGAACTGAAGAAAAACAAGAACTTGATGCAGACAATCTAAAAGTGAACCAGAAATTGTAACATCAGAGTTGAAGTTGAAAAGAACTACAGTACAAAGTTCTTGAACAAGATGAAAATGATGGCAAGGCAACTGACTGCAACATTGCACTTCAAATCCCCTTGGCAGAATTTGTAGCCTTGGATTCTTCCTTCACTACTACTGATAAATGTGCATCATCATGCATCACAGATCTTCAGAGCAGGCTGAATGGAAAGAATAACCCTGACTATGGTGTAAAATATGATGATGGGGAAGGGGAGGACAAGAAGAAAGTTCCACACGGTTTCAAGTTCATTTATGATTTTGCAACAGGTTTGCACAAGATGTAGTTCATCATCAGCAAGGGCTACAGCAACCTACTGGAAAGTTGCATGGAGTGGAGAAGGCCCAGACAGAGTGCATAGCCAAACATAAGATAGGAAAGCAGTTGGCAGTGCTAGATTTTTTTATGGTTTACAACTGACACCAAATCCTTCAGACTTTTACATAAAAATAATCATATGAACACAAAATAATATAGTATGACAGCAAGGCAGATTGAAGTTGTAGGAAATCAAAAACCTATTACTCTGCACTTTAAAAAAGAGCTGATGCTTATATCTTTTAAAAAGTAATAGTTGTAGAGGTAATTATGAAGAAAAAATGGCTGCCAGTTAACCTCTGCAGAAGGCCACATTTGTCATTTTCCTTGGATGGTGGTTATATGCAAGTTTGACTATTAATATTGTCTACCATTTGCATCAATTTTCTTTCACCAGAGCCAATTTTCAGTGTGCTTCAAAGAGATTTTCAAGTTCTGGTCATACTTTAACACTTTTCAGAAAATTAAATATTTAACACGCACAAAGGGTCAGACAATTTCCAAGATGGCTACACAAAATGCACCTACCTGATTAAAAACTATTAAAAAACGTATTAAGTCAAGGAATGTTTCAGGTAGCACAAATGACTTAGCACACAGTTCACTAATCTAAATGAAAAGCAAACGTCCAGAAAATCAAAGAAATTAATTTATAGTGCATAGTTAAGAAATGTGGAGTAAAGTTACCAGAGGTGCCAATACTGGTTCAACTTCTTGAATCTCCTTACTGTCATTACTTTTGACACCAAGCCTGTTGTCCTTCAATGATCCTCATGGACAGTACAGAATTATAGTCATGTTTACCTCTACAAATGGTTTAATCTCCCTGGTAGTATTGCCAGCTCTCTGGGTCTGTGTGGCATAGCAGTTAGATTCTTCGGCCATGTGGTGAAAGAAATCTGGTATCAACTCGTAGAAGAGATCTACTGGCTTTCGATCATCGCAAACATCAATTTTCAGGCCAGCAAACTGTGAAAATGCCAGCACATTGATTGCCCCAAACATGACTCAAACTCTATTTGACCGCTTTACCATTGTCATCACTCTCCACCACTGACACATTCCTTGATGTCTGTCCATTGCTATTTGACCAGCTAAATGAGAGATTCGAGGCATGTACGCCAGAGATCTCCACATCACCAGAAGGAAAGGATTCTTTGTTGGATTCCATTACATAGCAAGTAGATAAGCAACTAGGTAACACACACAGTTCAAAAGTCACCTTTGTTGGAAAAGGGAGCACTAGATATAGACAGGAAGTGATCGTTAAATGACCTGACCTTTTTGTCGGGTTTTCTCTGGAAAGGATTAAGAATTTTTTTTTCTAATGTACTTTCATTAAGATATTTGTGATATTTTTTGGGAACTAAGTATTTTGAATTATTTTATTGGTGCATTACTCTCTCACAAGTATTTAAAGTATATTAAATGAAGTTAAAATATTTAATCTTTTCAGATACATGTTTGTACAGAAATGTGTAGCAGGGTTAATAAGAATGAGTTGTCTGAAAATAGAACATTTAGTTTAGTATTAATTGGCAGTGAGTGGAATTGTTTGCTTTTTAAATATTTTTTATGCTTTACTGTAAAGTTTTACTCAAATTTTCTTCTTTTAAGATATGGAAATGTTTAGGAGAAAATGCAATCTATGTGGCTGATAGAGAGTCATGCTTCAAGTGGTTTGCTAAGGTAATTTTATACTACAACCTTATCAAGATTTTCAGTGTCTAGAAAAGTCCTTGAATTTTGGTTGGTCAACTCTGTAGGAAGCCTGCATATTCTAGTTACGTTTTCTTCTATTGTAAGCATCACTTCCACTAATATTTTACCTGGCATCTGAAATTATAAAAAGAAATGGAAAGTTTTTGTCCACAAATGAGAAGACACATGTTAAATACTAAAAATGCAGCTGTGGAAATTAAGATGTTTAGGATATGTTATTGACACTGATGAAAAGAAAATGTTAGGATTATTTAAAAAGAAAGTATTTTGTTTTTCGGCTATAATGATGGTTGCTACTTGCCATTACTTTATAAAAGAATTGTCAAACTGACATGCATTATAGATACTTAAAATTGTAACTGCATTCATTCCATACATTAGAAACAACTGTTCATTGAGACTTCATAGTATAACTCATCAATTCTTGTACAAATAACAGCTGTGACTTAATTATGTAGTATAATCTATGGTGTTAAATGTACTACTAATTGCAGTTGATGGGTGAGGAACCAGATCTAGATCCGGATATTACAAGAGAATTTTTTGAGAAAAACATACTGCAGCTGGATCCATCTCTTCTTACAGAAAATGGGATGAAGTAAGTTTGTCTCATTCTTTAGTTTGAGTGGTACATTTACTAAAATCTTGCTCTACAAAGCTACTAAAGTGTTTTTTTCATTTTCAGTTTTCAACTGATTTAACAAATAATTATACAGTATAGGTTAGCTTGTTTTGTCTTTTTCTTTCTTTTTTTTTTTTTGGTGTGGCCTGCCATATATCTAAAGCTGGTGTGGTTAAAAAGAATAATTTTGTTGTTTTTCCCACTTTTTGCTCAAATAACAGCCATGACACAAACAAGATGGCATAGAATCCACAAGTTTCTGGAAAGTGTCCAAAGGGATATTTCCCTATTCAGTCATTAATATCATACACAATGTGTACCAAATGAAGTGGGCAGATGATGATGGTGGTGGGTGGGTTTATAAAGTTCATCCCACAGATGCTCACTGGGTTGAGATGTGAGGATTGTGCTGGCCATGGAAGATGCCTGAAATCTTTTTCATGTTTTTCAATCCATAACACACGATGGGTGGGAGCTTTGTCGTATTGAAAGTGGTCATCCTACTCAGGGTACATATGAACCATCACTGGAGACACTTGATCAGAAATGAATCTGAGGTATGCTTTAACATTTATTCTGCCTTTTAAAGGGGCCCTGGGTATGCTGGCAAAACATGATTCCACCACCAGAGGCCCTTACATTTGGGCTCTCACAAGAGGGGTCAAGTGATTTGTGGTTTTCTCCAAATCTGTCTTCTCCCATCTGTGAAAAAAAAAAGATAAAGCATCAGAACACTTTCCAGTCTTTTCATGTTGGTAACTGTGATCCAAGGTTTATGCTAGAGTCTCCTACTGCCATAGTCCATTCTGGAGATGGGAGTGGATTGCCCTCCATGGAATGTGTGTGTCAGTTTGATTATGGTTGTACTTCACTATCCTGTCTAACCACCGTTTTCATCTTTCTGGCACTGCATTTGCAACTACGATTCCCCCTTCACAGCAGACATTTTCTCCACCATTTTCCACTGCTGATAAACTTGAATGGCCAATGTCTTGGAGCGGCCTATCAGCAAAACTGTCTCAGCTACTGTAGCACCTGCTAGATGTACACCCACCATCATGCCTCCTTCATCTTTGCCTTTCCCCATATCTGTTAGACTGACTGAAAATGCACTTGTCCAGTCGTATATGTGCAGGTATCACCTGTCACATCATGTGGTCAACCTAATTTGCATCTGCAGCTCAGATCCGGCCTAAGTCTGTCCATCCATTGTCTATCATTCAAAATTTTTTAAAATGAAAATTAAGATCAATCATTTGGGAATTTTACTACTTGTAAGAAAAATGCTTGGATTCAAAATGTTGTTTTAAATAAGAATTAAAATATTTCATTTTCAAACATTTGTTGCAGCTGTTATGAACGTTTTTTTAAACATGTTAATCTGAAGGAAAACAAGCTCATGGCAAAACGGAGAGGTGGCCACATGATGAATGACCTAGAACTTATTGGTCTAGAGTACCTCTGGAGGGTAAGTAAAACTGAACGAGGGATCATCATCTAAATAGATGAGTACCTCTTAACTCTACTCTGAGAAGACTTGCTTACTGCTCTTGGTCATTTTAGCTGGTGTTTGAACAAAGCTGAAAAATAAAAACATTTTATTCCTTTCAGTCATGTTCTTTAATGGGTTCAACTTCATTTAAGTGGACATTTTTGGTTGCCAATAAATTGCATACGTTGGTTGTTCTGTGAAAATATTCTTGCAAGATGAAAATAGTTTTCAGACGTTATTACCAAGTTTTTTCATCTTAACCAATTTTCTAGTTTGGTTGAAACATCCTAATAATAAATATCAGCTCTGAATTTTTCACATTTGGTTCAAAATGATGAGAGAGAAATTAATTTTTGTTCTCGCATGCAACAAACTTATTTAAAGACTGCTATTACTAAATAATGGGATAAATTATTGATAACATTTGTTTTGTTTTTGAGCTGCTACAAATCACACTATATATTTGAGTGTTAAACACTACTTTGTGTGTGTAATTAATAGTAGATTGTGAGAGTTACAAATAGCCTGGTTTCATTCATACACACGGGGTAATGGAGACAGCACACTAGTAATAGACTGCTAAAGTTGAGGGCCAAAGTTTGAATCTTGGTCAAGACCAGCTCAGTTTGGTGGTTCATTCTCGCTCTTCAGCCAGTTAACCACATGGGTATCTTTTCACATCTAAAAATGAGGATTTCTAGTGGGGACTTCTGGTAGGTGGGTCAGGTTAGCTGACGTTTTGAGTGTGCTGGCCATAGTTTGTCGTCACGACCTTTCCTCGCCTGATTAGTGTTCTGGGCCTTGGCCTAGATTAACAGTCAGGTGAAATGGGGAATATAAGACAACAACACTGCTAATAATAACATGGAGTATTCCCCCGAGTTTTCAAATCCAGTTCTAAAAGGACTATCTGGCAAAGACATTGATTTTTACACATCACTCTTAGTGAAACTTTTTAGTCTTCACATGATAAGTTAGAACTCTTGTTTTTAAAAATATTGTCTTAAAGGGTGATTTTTTTTTTTTTTCTCCCAAATATTTTACATGTGATATTTAATTACATTTTTCAGGTTGTGGTTCATAGTCCGGACACAGTAGCAGAGAAAGCAGTTATGCTCTTGAAAGACATTTTCACAAATCTTGGTCCTCATTTACAGCAGAACCAAGTGGAAATCCATGAGGACTTTATACAAACTTGTGTAGATAGACTGAAACCTAATTATGATACTGTTACTGTTCTGAAAGATGACAAAGAGAGCAAAAATCAGGTGATGCAGGAATCAAACCGGATGGTTAGGGTCCTCACTGTCTTAAAAGAATATGTAGCAGAATGTGATGAAGCTTATGGAGAAGAGCGGTCCATTCTACCGCTGGGAAGGTGAGTTTAACTCTTGACCTTTTGCTAATGAATTAAAACTGGCTAAGGTAACTTAGATAGGCCTAACACTTGTGGAAACTGAGAGGGGTATGTATGATGTATGACAGCCTTTTTTTGTTTTTAAACTTTCATGTTTGCATTCTTTTGTTTAAAAAAAAGGAAACCTTCAAAATAATCTGGACAAGATTTGAAAGCAAGACCTGTCTTAAAAATACACTGATCAAAATAATGTAGGGATGATAGTGTAACATAAACTACAAATTTATTGACAATAAAACATTTGTTTGATGTGTTTAGTGACATCATAATGATAAGAGTTGCTACCTACATTTCCAAAAGTCACGTGACCTTTAGTAGTATGTATGGCCATCTCTGGCTTGCAATACAGCATTGCATTTACATCTTGTTTAGATAAATGCCTCATGTCTAGGCTTAGAGCATATGGTTACAGGCCATGGAAAACTCTTGTATTTTTCTTCTGAAAGTGATTTTTTTTTCTAACTATTCTTGCATTATTGTCTATGAAGGCAAATTTATTACTGTGACTATGTAAAAGGTAAAACGGCTCTAATAATCTCATCCAGGTAGCACTGATCTTCAACAGATTTATCAAAGAGAACGGGTTCACTTCTGTGCTCATGTGAGACAGCACTTCAGATATGAACACTGCCACTCCTAAATGGCATTTTGGATTTACTCCTCTGCCAAAGTCCAGTGTGATATACTGGATATTGTGTGTGGATTAGCAGACTATAGTCAATTTCATACAGTCTGGTTGAAGACAGGTCCCACAGACCTGCAGCAATTTATTTTGGATGGAATGAGTCAAGATAGTGCAGTTACATCAAGCCAAATAAGTGATCTAATAGTTGTCATGACAGTCAGTCATTCAGTCAATCTGCTGCTGCTGCTGCTGTTGTTGCGTCACCTCAGGCGCCTGAGGATAGTCCACAGTAGCGCTGTGGCTGCACGTGGAAGTCGAGAGAGTTCGTCGTAGGAGAGACCCAGCTGATGGTGATGACGGTCCACCAGGAAGGCAGGGCAGCGCATCCAAAGGTGTTCGGATGACTCTTCCGTGCAGAACCAGCAGATGTCGGTCTCGGCTTTGCCTGTGAGGCACATCCAGCATCGGATTATCCCTGGACCGAAACCTGATGAGGTCCGTCAGTTCTGATTTCTCCAGTAGACTTTCCTCACTCGGCATGCTTGTCTGCAGTGATTGCAGTCTGGCGTGTTGGGTTGGCTGGCATTGATCCAGTCGGCAGATGATAGCCTGGTGTGTGGATGCATCTACACCCTTTTCGACTTGTGTTGCGGCTGAGCCCATCCTTGGTTGTTAGTAGTTGGGAGATGGTCGATTGCAACACCAGCACGGAAGAATCTGGTTGTAGCGGATTGCCAACGGCTTCGACTAATGATTTGCAATCACAGATGATAGTCGTGGAATGCCAGTCATCTTGATTCTCTAACCATTCGAGGGCGGTTTGTAGTGCCACCTTTTCGGACAGGTAGGAACTGCTGTATGCACCTGTTGGGGCATGCCATTGGTGGATGAGGTCCGTCCCCTGTAGGACCACCTAGCCAGCTCCGCCGTTCCTGACACCTTCCATAGTGGATCCATCAGTGTAGAGTTGAATGTCGGTTTCGCCAGCCCTTCTTTCGTACTTTTGTCAACTAAAGTTTGAACAGGCATCTAACTTCATAGCTTACTTGAACAAAAGCATCACTCATTTTTGTTTCTTTTTTTTCCAAGGGCCTGCCGTGGTAGATTGGTTACTCTGCTCGTAAGGTTTCCAAATCAAGGGAGACAAGTAGAGGATTTGGATATCTGGTCACACACCAATGATACGCTAGGCTCATTGAGAAGACAGATTCTGTACAAAGTCAAAGTAAACAGCAGCAGCATCAAAGTGGACCTCTATGTGAATGGAGAACTTCTTGATCCTAGTGAGGATAAAAAACTGGTCTTTCAGCTTCAACTGAGAGACAGAACTGTAAGTATTGTTACTTCGAGATCTGAACACTACTCATATTTTTGGAAGTTCAATAAAAAAAATATGTTGATGCATAATTAGTTTGGTTTTTTGGTTTGTTTTGTTACAAAAGTTATCTAGTTACAAGTACTCATTGGTGTAAACTTCTAACTGAAAATCTAAATATGACTGCTTCGGGACTGTAGTTATGGCTTGTTGATTTTTGTTTCCAGATTTACTTCACTCTAATAAAAAAAATTCAAGTGCCAAGGCATTCTTCAAGCATTAAAAGAAAACCAAAACTACTTGAAATAAGTATGAAACCAGGTTATGTAAATGCAAGATACAAAATAAAATCAGTTGTGCTTCAGTGTTGAGATTAATTTGTGTGCAACCTCGTCTTAACTGATGTTAACTAATGCTTGTATTTGTAGTCCGTCACAGCCAAGTTGGTACAGGTTGGAAGTAACATGCCATCTAGCCCTGACAGCAGTTCTGATAGTTCAGGGGGTTCTCCACACAATACTTTTGAGGGGCCTAACGTTGAGGCTGAGAGCTGCTTACCAGGAGTGGTAAGTGTTGCCATCTCTCTAACTCTATCTAGGGCGTTTGCTGTGCTAAGAAATAAGCCACAATTCTGAGCACAATCCATCATTTTATTGCTTTTCAAATCAGGTTTTTGTTACTTTGTAGTTTCTTCACATGTTTTGTCCAATATAGTAAAAAGAAAATGTCAAAAGAACAGAGCAGAATATCAACTTGTATATTAAAGACCAGTTTGTTTTTCGTCATAACAATATAGAAACTTTTTTGCAGTTGATGGCTAACAACCATCGTTACACAGGGTTCCTTTTCCAGTTGTCTGATCTGGGCAGTTATTTAAATATACCAAAGCTGAGAGACACAGCTCGCAGTCTTCTCAAGATCACATCAGCTGGTGAGCGAGTGACACACTTGAGACGGTCTTTTTTTTTTATATGTCTATCAGTTAGAAAAAAGATGGACTAGCTTTGTTAAACATTAAATTACAGAGATGAATTTGGCTAAGCGTTTCAGTAAGGGAAAGCTTTAGATTAGAAAGTAGCTTTCAGTTTATTTGTTTGTTGTTTTTTTTTTTAGTGGGCTGTACAGAATATTTTTTTTTGTCACGTGATCATCAGATATTACAATGTGTTATTATAAACATTTAACATTATGAGGGAGGGATGGTTGGTCAAGAATGCATAATAATAATAATAATAATAGATAAATTTACCTATTTGAATTGAATTAATTTTGAAAGACAGCAAAGTTTTTACTTTTAAAACTGAACATTTCAGTAATTTTTGTTTTAGAAAAAGTTTGAAATGAAGATGCAGAACATTTATTAGTTTTCATGTCGGTCTTGCATAAAGACAACAAACTAACTTTGAAAACATTGTATTCTTTTTATAAAACGGCATAAATCCTTACTTATTTCTTAACTATGGGACGTTGTTTCACTATTAGACAACTTATTGTTGTTTCTCTTTCAAATATCAGACACTCATACGGTCGAAAGGTTTCGTAGTATTTGTATGGAACATGCCAGAGCAGAAAGTGGTGTTTCACCAGCTCTTGAGGCAATGCTTTTCACAGGGTCATCAACTCAAGTTCTCTACAATGTAGAGGTAGGTATTTTTTGTTCATTTTGTAGCTTCAATACATTACAATAAAAATGCTTAACTTAAAATATTCACAGTAATAATCATTTGTTTTACTCGTTGATTTTAAGCAACAGTTTATGATTTATAAAAATGTATTTTTATATGAATTTCTATAAAAAATTTTAAAAGGAGGAACATCTATTTTGTGATAAAACAATTTCAAATGTTTTTGTTTCTTTTCAAGGTTTTGTACAGTCTGCTGATGCCAGCAAATGCTCCTCTATCTGAAGAGGCTTTTGAATTTCAGGTATGTATAAATCTACAAGGAGAAAGTATATGAATGCTGACTGCACACTGACGTGTGCCAGATTTTGTTCCAGGCTTACTATCTTGAAGCTGGGGGAAATAGTAAATTTGTCCAAAATTGTCAGCAGAGACCAAGAGTGTGTTTAAACAAAACAATATAATGGTACATTAACTTCTTTTTTTTAATTATGAACAGTGTTTTCACAGTTTCTACAGAATACCACATAACTGCTGCATAGCGAACAGGCTGATCTTATTAAAAAATCGTTACGCATATTACACGGTGGAAGTTCATTATGGAAATTGAAGCAGTCATTTTACTCTGTGTGATTGTTCAGCCCCTTTACTATTTTACAAACAATAGGTCTCTCAACTAGATCACCTTTGTAATACATGTACTGTGTAAAATTTCTTTTATTTAAAAATTTCCATTATTTATTCCAGTATAATTTTGTGTGTAGTGGTGGTGTACAGCTCTCTTTGAATATGCTCACAAAAAATAACTTCTTGCCAAACGCTGACCTGCCAACCAGACGGTACGTAAATAATGCACTATTTTTGTTTTTAAATACAAACCATTTGTCTAAAGATTAAGTACAAGAGAAACTGTACTAGGTATAACTTGTAGAGTGTATTAATTAAAAGTATATTAAACCTAATTTTATTTCAGTGATCCCAATCCAAAAACCCACTGTGCATGTTGCTATTTTTTACCAGGTAGACTGATTTTTTTTAAATAGTTCTATTCTGTTGGGAATAAAAGATTAAAGATATGCTAATGGACAGTTTGTTTTTTGAATAATAGTAAGTATTCATATTTAAAATCACTGATCATCTCTCTCTCGTTGTTTGACTGAATTTATTTGTTTTATTTTAATTTTTTTAAAGGAGTGCCTATGTTACTGTGTTAAAAATCTGCAAATTGATGACAACAACTGTAGGTCATGCAAAAGTCCAAGTGGCAGTAGATGCTTGCTCTTCCAATCCACAATCCCTGTCCATACCTGTCAATGAGCACAACTATGCAGCCACCCTGCAGCAGGCCCTAGTGTACGTGCCTAACCCCACGTCAGAGTTCACAGTTCGAAGTGTGGCCCTTCGGCTTGGCCAGCAGCTGAGAGAACAGGTAGTGTTGCTATTCATCTGGGTTTGTATTTTGTTTTGCCCTTGCATCAAACGGTCAAAACGATAATGGAATTTTTGATAAGCAGTTTTGAAAATGTTTTACATTGAAAGATTTCGTTTATTAACACGTCCTTATATAAGTTAAGTCTTTTTCTCTGAAAATAACTGTAAGCAGAGGTGGAGGCAGTGTTTGTAAAAATGATGTCAGTTTGTTTAATCTCTAAGCATTTATTTATTTATTTTATTCTAACTAAAAAAATTTGTAGGCCTTTGGAGTTTTGCCAGATTTGCCCACAATCCAGGCAATACAGAAGATTGCCTGGTCATCCTGTACGGGCTCATTGCATTTAGTCCATGATTCAAATGAAGACATTCACAAAATTCTGGAAAGGGTAAGAACTCTTTGTACTTAATTCTGAATTAATTTAGAGCTGCAGTAAATCTCCATTTATCCATGTTAATTTGGTCCGCAACTTGTGCGGATAAACAGAGAGACTAAAGACCTAAAAATGTAGAAATTCTAAACAGCATATTTAAAAAAATTAATCAATCTCTACTGTGAATAATGCAACAGTTTGGCTATTTTATTATTTGTATTTTAGTCAGTGTGCTATTTAGTTCCATCTGGAAGTTGTTGATGTAGGTAGTCGGGTGATGCTGTGTCAGTGGCAGCAGCTCTTTTCTGATAGTGCCATTGCAATCTAATGCAAAGACTCTGAAACTAACTAAGCCATGAAACAAGACCTGTAGTACAGTCTACTGTACAAAAGCGTTTTCTTGTCGTTAACGTTTTAAGAATGTTATTTTTATGAATGCAATTTCAATAAATGTTATTATCACTGTTATGTACATTGTAACTTTGGGAGTTTTGCAAGTGCGTGCACAATTATCTTGAACAATCAGCAAAAGCGAATCAAAGTAACTTCTCATCAATGAATGCTAAACATTGATCTGATGACCACATGTGAGCCGCACGATGAGTGAGGTGACAACCATATGAGCAAACGTTACAGGGCTGGGCAGAAACTATGCAAATATTACAAAGAAATGATCTACAACTATCACTGGCACAGATGCTTCAATTACAATCTTATTTGTATTTTGGCCAAATTGTGTTGTCTTTTTGTTTTCGATGACAGATAAAAAATAATGTTAAAGCAACATCTCAATGTGGTATCATTTTGTTCCCAGAATCAATTTGTACATTAATTCTCAGCAACAGTCTAGTAATCTAATACAAGTTTCCCACTCTAGTTTTCTAGCTTTTCTTCTAAACTTAACATTTATAGTATGAGTGGTTTTTTTTTAGAAAAACGAAACAATTTTAATAATAATATTTTGTCTTTCATAATTTGAAAATTATTTCAGAAAATTGTTTAATACTGTTCAGTTTCCAATAAACTGACTTCTTTTTTTTTTTAAATTTTTCATTGAAGCTTTGAAACTATACATAATTAAAAACAAACGAGTAATCTGTAGACGTGTGTATCAAGGATGACAAAATAATTCTTGGGTATTGTCTTTTTAAATTATAAGCAGTTACTTGCCATCAATTTTATTTAATTAATTTTATGAAAATTCTAGGGAAAAGAAAATGCAGATACAGAAGATATTGAAGTAACCAGAGAAGCATTGGAGCTGCTTACCGTGTGCTTAGCCCTGTGTCCTTCAGCTCTTGAGTCACTGAACAAAGACAAAGCTTGGCAGAGTTTCATCATAGATCTCCTCCTCCTCTGTAAAAACAGGTGAGAAAAATTTAGTAGCCAACTAGATGCAAGAAGGAAAAAAACAGTAATACGATGTGTATATCATACAAGGGCATATTTCACTGTTGGAGAGCTAGCTATCTGCTTTCCTTTGTCAATTACTGGGAAAACTAGTTTATATTTTTAGTGGCATTTAGCAAATGCATGGTGTAAAATTGAAATTACCTATAAAATAAGATGGGCAGTTAGTAAGAGTCAATCCCTAGCCTTTATTTTATGATGATTTAATTTATTAAATATTTTTAAATTGTCTGGGTTTCAGGGAAGTCAGATCATGGGCTGCTGACCAGTTCTTTCAGATGGCTACACGGTGCAGCAGTGCTAACAGACCATTAGTTTTCTTTATCACTCTGCTTTTTACAGTGCTGACAGTAAGTTTATACTTCACAGTATGTCTTCAAAACAGTCGAGTTTTTATTTATTTGTACTATATAGTAATTAAAACGTTTATGCTGTGTGTTTTGATGGCATTTACTGATGTACTAGATAGACACCGAACTGCTGCACAAACTCGGTTTGTATCAAGCACAGCAGAAAGCTAACCTTAGTCTGAAATAGCTCTGGGGTAGTGTGTAAAAGTGTTAGTTACTAGAGAAGAGCCCCAGCAGTCATAACACATTCAATTTTGATCCAAGAAGTTGAGGATTTTATTTATTTACTCTTCTAAAGAAGAAATAGAAAGTTTCTCATTAAAGACTCCTCGATACATTCTAAGTTACTGGAACTTTTTCATGAAGTAGAATATACTCAAAAATCCATCTTGTTCCAAACAGTCCAGGAAAAGCTAAACAAACTGTTGAAATTCTTCCAGATCAAGACCTGATTAGTTTTAAGTGTTATATAGTAGCAGCAACAGAGAAAAAGTGACTACAAGACTAATCATATAAATAGCTTATTACTTTCAAAAGTAGATAATACACTATCTGTTAATCTAATCTGCTAGAACAGCCATACAGATTTTAAAAAAAAAAAATGGATTTTTCTCATTTTATACCTGAAAGAGATGCAGCCACTTTGCACAAATATTTTAATTTCTCCCATTACCCTGAACCTTTATCTTTTCGTCTGCATAATATTTTGCCAGTATCTTTTCAACTAGGATAAAGATTTTGTTTTCTTTTATTTTCAGGCCACCGTGAAAGAGAATGCTAAACAGTCCCATGAATATTTCCGTCTTCTTTGCAAGTAAGGAATATACTTCAGTTATTAGCTGGCTACTGAGTATCGTGAACCATTGCATCTCCTGGTTTTTCTATCATATAATGTACTCAAATTTGGGGGGGGGGGTAATTGTCACATCTTATTTTTCTTAGCACAACGACAACCATAATTATTATAAACTTCAGGATAATGTGTGTGGTTGTCTTTGATGTCTAATTCACAGTGCTTGTCAAGGATAACAGATTTTTGTTTTAATGGTAAATTGTTTTCTAGCTTGGTGTCTATCTCCGCTGATCGATAGTTTTCAATCTGAGCAACTGACGTGATTTTGTTTCTGTGTTTCTTAGCCGTTAGTTGTTGATGGGATTGAGTTGTGCTAAATAGACCATTGCCCTTCAAGTTTACAAACTGTCATAAAGTTACCAATTCTTTTCAAAGTGTGGTCACATGATTGCGTTAGTGACAGGCTGGCAGCGACTAAATTAATCTTCCCAAGATGTTGATGTGATGAACATTCAGACAGCTTCTAATTATCTAATATAAAATACCTTGGCATTCTTTACCTTGCCTGTAATGTTATGGATGGTTGTACTGTCCTAAAATAATTATTAGTTTTATTAAATCAGTAAAAACCAAGAATTTAATATTGAGTTTGTGGATGCCTTTTTAGACATTTTTTTCATCATGTTTTAATTATTATCAGGTCACCTTTAATTCTAACTAATAAGAAATTTTAGAATAAGCAATAATAAATATTAACATTAACTTTTGGTTGGAATTTTATTTATTCTACAGAAAATGAGTAAAACAGATTTTAAAAACCAACTCTAACAAAAGAATTAGTCACAGCTCTATTCAGATATGTGAACGCCATGAGATGAGCTGTTGATGTTTGTGATCACGCCAGCTATGTGTAACTAATATTTACTTGTCTTCCAGACTACTAAACCATGCCTATAACTATGAAGTGAGCCTTCACACAGCAGAAGGGCTGTTAAATAATGAAATTGCTTGGCTGAAGAAAGTTAGAGTAAGTAAAATATGAAAATAATCCATTTTCACCAAAAAATGCTCAGTAGCTACAGAACTTACTACTTGTATAGTTTCGGGGCTATTTGAGGGTTAGGGGCTTTTACACCTTTGGTGGCAAAACTTAAAAAAAATTTTAATAAGATTTTTGCTAAGTAAAGTAACTTACATTGTTAAACTATTAATTTTTGACTGTGGTCTTGAATTGTGTGGTGAATTCAACTGTCCAATTGGAAACAAAACTGTCTCATTGCTTTTTTAGCTGGGTGAATCTGATAGTTTCTGTTTATGGTGTCTTTAGCTGGTTAGTGCATTAACCAAGTATCAGAATCATTTTCCTCTTCATTCTGTTGTTGCATCTACTTCCTTCCTTTCAAGACAACTACATCTGGCATGTGCACTTATCTGTCTGCTACCTCTACACCTGTTTTCCTTCCTGCAGAGGTTGTTGTCTTCCATGTTTTTCTAATTTAATTCCTTCCACTATTCTCTCATCTGACTTTCCTTAGCATTCTGGAGCTGAAAATCTCAAAACTAAAACCTTCACTTTCTTTTCCTTTCCTTTTTAAATTTGGAAAGTTAATGCATGTATTAAAATTTTAAAAATGGCTTTACGCCAAGTTTTGTCTTTATCGCATTTAATTATTTCCCATCTGTCTTCAGTACTTTTAGAAAATAAGTAGTTCTTAAAAATGTTCTACCAGCAATAATAAAACTAGTGATGTATTGTTTTACCAACTGCTTTGAAAAAAATCTTTATTGAATGGTGGGTAGCTATGGATGAGGAATCTAGTTTGAGCCTTAACAAAGCTTGGGACAGCTTGCTTTAGATTTAATTACCCTTTTATTTTTAATTATTAGTTGAAATATTTTAGGTTTACGTTTCTAATTGTGATAGTTAAGGTTAAAAGAAGTTTAAAATGGAAAATGAGTCTTACGTGCATTTGACATTGCAGTATAGGAATTTTGTTGTTTTTTAATGGTATGTCAATTGAATCCACAGTTCCTTTTTATTTATTTGTTAAACAATCATAAAAAAAGTGATTCTGAAAATTAAAAGCCTTTGTTGTAGGCAATTTTCTTAGTGTCAACCTGTCACAACAGACAGCAAGGTACAGATTTCTAATAGTTCAGTGTTCCTCTAACAGCGGGTCTTATTTTATTATAAGGAAATATGACTAGAGGCATGTTCTGTATTATTGATTATGAATGTCACTTTTTCATTTTTAATGGAAGTAATCTGTGCAATATTTGTTGCATGTATTTGGAAGAGTTATAGTGCTCTTCATTTTGCAGTGTGTTTTCAGCTTGATTTTTGTTTGTCTTGTTATATATGTAATTTCTAATAATACTTTCAGGAACAGAGTCTCTCTGGTGGAAATGTGCAGGAAGAAAGTGCATTATTAGAAGGACATTTAGGAATAACTAAAGAACTTCTGTCATTCCAGTCTCCAGAAAAAAAGCACATGATTGGTGCTGAAAAGGGGGGATCAAATCTCATCAAGGTATGAATTTAAGTTGGTAACGAGGCTAAATAGTTTTTTTGCATTTTATTTTTGAATAACTTTCTGTTTTTAATGATTGTGTAAAAATTATACAATTTATATATATCCACAGAGATGTCTTTTTTAATGTTTTTCTTGCTCTCTCTGCAGGAATTAGTAGAAGATTTCATCTTTCCAGCATCTAAGATTGTGGTCCAGTGTCGAAAGCTGAATGACTTTCCATCAGAACAGGCTGTGCCTGTATGTTCTAACCCCCCAACTGTAACAGCAGGATTTGACTTGCTGGTTTCATTGTGTACAAAATGCGTGAAAAACTTGAAGTGCTTGGTTCACATGTTGATTGAGATGTTTTACACAGGTATATATGTCAATCTTCCTGCTGCTTTGTTGAAAGAATTGTGGATTTCACATCTAAAACTGAGCTTTAAAAATTTGCTTTGATTTGAATGGGTGTGTCTGGCATTTTTCTAAAACATACAATGGCATTTATCTTACACACACATTTCTATATTTTCTCACCTTATGAAAATACAAAAAAAAAAGCCCAGCTCTGTAGCTGAACACCCATCATATTGAATGCATAAAACCAGCCTGAAATTTATCAATCTGGCTAGCTGATACCTCCTTATATTATATACATGCATGATTTTTTTTTAAAATAAATCCATACCAGATAATTAGGTGGGTGGTGAAAAATATTGAGGCATGTGCATACTGGTGCATGAAATAATTTGGTTAAGTAGTGGGAGAACAAGACTGACAACCAAATGCAATGCTACTTTGGTACCTAGACTGAAAATTTTGCACCTAAAGATCAACTATTTATTGATCCTTTGTGGGAGTGTATTCTGCTTTTCCATGATTTTTTTTTTTTTTTTTTTTTTGGTGTGGTGCTAAAGTTGGGGTGTGTGTGTGAAGTTGCATGTGTGTGTTTTGGAGCTGGACCGGCCGCCACAGCTGTTTATAAGTGAGGCCTTATTTCAACCTGTGTATTGTGTCAATGTTCTTCAACCTAGCGAGAGCAGCGGGCTACCCAACTCCTTCGTATTGCATGGCAGGAGGGGTAGGTTTCTCCAGGCTGAACTCTCTAGAACAGAGTTTTCTCTCTGTGCCCTTGAACTGAGAGGGAAAGTTTGGGCCACAGTTTATTTTTCAAATTTCCAAATGGAAGTATGGGATGAGTTCTATTTTTATTTTGCGGGATGATGGATGGAGACATGTTCTCTCTCCATTTTTGATCTTTATTTCAGTCCTCCCTTGTAGGGGAATCAGATTCCCGTGATCATTACGATCATTGTTTTACTCACACGTAGGGGGACCAAAGGTTCCCTAGCTGGTGGTCAAGCCGGGAAGTAGCTCGACCGTTGTGGTGATTGTCATCACAATGGCCGATGCCCCATTCCACACCACTTCTAAATCTTGAGTCTTCTTCTTTAAGCTGTTATATGGACTTCTGTGTTTGTCGGTTTAAACAAAGAAAGAATCATGGTTAGTCCATGGGAAATTATTTGGGATGGAGTACTTTATAAATAAATAGAGGCTTACACTGAAGAGGGGGGGATTGGGATGTTAATAATATTATTATGAGTTCTCATTGAACCAGTTAAGAGACTGATTTCTCTAAACTGCTCCAGACCTTACATTTGTTGACACCTCTCTCCAGTTTCTTCCTCACCCTCTATTGTGGCAGCGTTGTTGTATCTGCTCCAGGTTATTCTTTATCAGCAATACTGCTAGCTGCTTCAAAATTGCCTGCCACTTAAGCTATTGTGTAAATTAATTGTAGAATTTCAAGAAAAAATTTTAAAACCAATTATAACATGGCAGTATTAGATTTATCCTATTAATATTTCCAGTAATTTCTACCAAATGATTGTAGGTTAACTCTGAATATATTTCTTTTGTCTTCTCATGCAGAAATGCCACTAGTGGAGTGGGAATATCTGCCACCTGTGGGACCAAGACCAAACAAGGGCTTTGTGGGCCTCAAGAATGCTGGTGCTACATGCTATATGAATTCAGTGCTACAACAGGTGATTGCTAGAAGTATTTATATACTAGAACATGGCTAAATGTTGCAACAATAATGATCCTTCCACTTTAATTTCAGTTATAGAAAACAGTACAAAGTAAGAAGAGTTAGAAATAAATGTATGCAAACTAATGAGGGGGAGAGCAAATGTTGTAGCTAAAATGAATGGGTGGTTTTTAAAAATACTTAGTATGTATAATTAAAATGTACAAGCAAAAAATAAAGAAAAGATTGTTGCACATACCTTTATACATTGAAATGTTTCATTCCATAAATGCAGAAGTCAGAAATTTACAACAAAAGGAATACATGGGTGTTCATTAAAAAAAAAAAAAATTGAAAATAGGCTACCTGTTGTCTATGACAGCCATTTGCTATAACACATGAAGAGCTTTCTCTCGGAATATCTCAGAAAGTAATTTGCGTGTATTAGGTTTCAGTACATTTATGTAACCTGGGATTTAACAAACCACCAAGGCCAGGTTTGAGTCCTTGGAATATCTGGAGGACTCCTTTGCAGGGGCGTAGCCAGCGTTTGTGCCGCCCGGGGCGGTCGTAGAATTTGCCGCCCTCTAAATAACGTAGAATTTCAAAACCTCCAAAAAATTCATTTTTTATTTATTTATTTATTGAAAAAAAAGTACTATTAGAAAATAAAAATTATCAAATATATAATGAGAAAATATTGATATTCAATTCAAAATTAATTAGAAGTGACTCACTTCAAGTGAGCAAATTTCTTTTACAGCAAATTTTAGAACAACTTTCTTCCTTTCAAAAAACTACCATTAAAAATTGAACGAAAAATTCAGGAAAAAAATAATATCTGGAAAAATAGAACGAAAAAATACATTATATATGTAACATACTGTCCTGAACTAAATTTGACAAACGCGCACTCGGACCAAAAAATGCCGCCCCCCAAAACGTGCCGCCCCGGGGCGGACCGCCCCTGCCGCCCCCTATTAGCTACGCCCCTGCTCCTTTGTGACACTCCATAGCCCATACAAACAGATCCAGACAGCAACTGTTAGCTGTTTTAATGGAAATTCTGCTATTTGTTTTAAGCAGGTTTAGGTCAAAACCTTGAAATGATTTGTACTGACTCAAACAGTCATACAATGAACTTGTAAGCTGGCAAAACAGCACTAGATGTTCTGCCACTCAGTTGGGCATTTGCTGCACTGCTTGTTTGCTCAGACCTTTAGCATTTTCCATCTTGTGTCGTCTTCGCATCAGAATTTTCTGTGATTCTTTTGCACTTGAATGAAGAATCACTTCAATTTCTTTTCTACTGTCAATCAAGACTTTTTTACAAAATCTTAGATTTACAAAAGAATAACAAGAGCATATTTATCATAATAGTTTCAGCGTGACACTGAATACAAGATCAGATGTTACATAGTTTAAGTGACAATTAGTGTCCTGATTTTTGCTGACTGACTCTCATTTATGCCTGTAAATATCGTGCAAAATTTGAATAATTGTTAAGCATTTTGTAAAGTTTATCAGCATTGCTCTACTTCATTAAGTATTCCTATGCCAATTTGTTTGTCCTTTCAAAATATTTTTGTTTGTGTTACTGATTTCTTTGTTGATACACAAGGAATGTGAAAGTGTATTCTCCACATGTAAGATGTACAGTACTTTGATACTTTTCACTGTTAGCTTTTCTATTCTTTTTTACTCATAGGTTTAGATACATTCATTAAATGTTTCTTTTTTAGTTGTTTATGATAGAACAAATTAGGACTGGTGTGCTGGCTGTTGATGGTGCTGCAGATGATGTGGAAGATGAATATTTAGGTGATGAAAAGGGAGAAAACGAGGTCAGAAATGTTCAGCTTCATAAATAAATAAATATATGTTACACCTGATTTGTGAAATTGCCCATTTTGTGAACTGGATATTTGCGTGCCCAATTCATGAAATGGGCAATCCACCTGCACAGTTAATGAAATAAGTAAAACTGCAAGTCAGTCTTTGCCTATTTTATGAAATGAGAAATGCTGTGCATGAAAGTTGAAATTTCATTCATGCAAACATTTCATGTGAATGAGTTGTTAATTGGTTAACATTTCATAGTTTGACACCTTAGCAAATTCTATTTAAATGGAAGACATTTACTGTCTGATTCACACTGGTTACTGATATTGATGTTCTCATGCAAGGCCAAACTGGTAAAAGTCTTCCAAGGAAGATTACCACATTCTGAAAACTTATTCATTGAAATCCCTTGGTGGTGGTGGTGGTGATAAAGCAGCCAAGAACAATAACAAATATATGGTAACCAAGGAGGATGTGCTTTAATATCATCTAGATGCTGCATGTGGAGACTGGTAATGGTAAAGAGAAGTTTCAGGATCACTAGCCAGCATTCCAAGGTCCCTTGTCTGGGAGTACATTACTTGTGTGAAAAGTGTGCTGAGAAGAGATCCACACAAGAAACAGCATCTGGAGTAGTCATCAGACCTCTAAAGGACCTCAATGAGCATGGCCAGGTGGGTCTGGTAAACATGCAGATTGAGATAAGTTACTGGTTTATCCTACACTACATAGTGACAAAGTGCACATGATTTGCCTGCTTCAATCCAAGACTGCAACAAAGGTGGATCATGTCTTTCTGGATTTCAGTGCATCGCACATTCTACTGTCATTTAATGGATGTGAGTTTACAGTCTTGGTTATTGAGAAACTGGCTAGTCTCTGGCCAGAGTTGGTTCTTGTGAATGAATGGTCATGTCATCCTCAAAGCCAATAATCAGTGAAAGAAGAAAATGGTGATGGCCTGGATGAGTTACAACAATAGTACTAGATGGAGCTATGGTTTTCACTCTTTTCGGTGGTCAAACACTTCATACCATGAGACCACCAAGATGGAGTCATGCAAAGCTTGGACTGGTAGCAAACCTTGCTGTGGGTTGAATTCCCTATCCATCTTTGTACAATTGTTATGGAGTTCCTCCTACCCCACTCAGTGTCTGAGCTCATAACAGATCTAATACCAGTACCCCACTACCTCTGGACTTCGTGCCAACAAATCTACTGTTGACTCCACTGAGGCCATAATACCCACCTCAGACCCTGTCAACAAAATCTGAAGTCACATCTCCAGAAAACTTTGTAAAGTGGGTGAGAAAGGAAGCCAGGCCAGCAGAATGACTGCTCACAGTCTAATCTCTAAGAACAGGTGACTGTTGCTGTGCCAGTTTACAGCAAAGGTGACCCACCAAATGTTATTGGAACTTTGCTAGCAGTCAAACAGTTTGGCTGTGTGATTGGCTCCAAAAGTGGAGCCATCACAGGAAAAGTAGCTTGGAATCAGTTGGAATTCATATTTTTATGGTCTGGGAGATGGTGTGTGCCCAGAGTGTATGGGATGGACAAGGTATTTCTGTGGAATACCTATCTTACAAAGTGGTGTTTTTGTCTGAAAGCTGGTTTAAGATGCAACAGTGTATGTCATAGTCTCAAGACATGCAAATGTACAGGATGGTCCAAAAGTCTTGTTACCCCACTCAAAAGGACCATAACATGGATGTAGGATGGTGTAAGGTATAATGCATCGTGTAAAAAAAGGGACAAGATGTATATACAAGTGCCCTGTTACATACCAGTCATGGAGAGGCCCTCTTTAAGGGTCCTGAAGGTCAGTGTGACACAAAATGATCCAGCGCAGTGTCCTGGGATATTTTTTGTAACGCAGCCTTGTCGATTTGTGTGAGTGCAACCTATTACTGTCCACGCTTATTAACAATATCTAAACATACTACTGCTAAGAAAACTGTGAGGGTAACAAGACTTTTGGACCACCCTGTAGATAGTGATTAATTGGCAAATTATGTGTATTGTGTAATGGACAAAGGTGATGGTTAATACATTGTCATAATTTACTACTGTGAACTATATCAGCTTTTAGGTACTACTACTTAAGTTCTAAAGTTATTGATAAAGATAATATAGTATAAAATTTCAAAGAATAACTTTGTGTTTATAGTTCATTTCATTCTACAAACTTTAAATATGTTAAAGCTAGAATTAGTTAGTTTTTTCTCGTTTAAGTTGGCTGAACAGCCTGGCATTGATGAGGCATTTAATGACCACTTCTATCTATACTATAGATAGTACTCGTAGGATGATGCTGGTTCACATTATCACTTTCTTTGGATATTTAAATTGCTTTATTTTCTCAAGAAAGTGACTTTACTAATCAAGTTACTTGTGTGACTGACTTGGATTACCTAGTGCATTATCTACATGATGGAATTCAATACTGAATTTTTCCCTTCTGGTAATGTGGTGATCTCTAGTGTTCATACCTCAGATCTCGTTTAGCTGGTTGGACAGTGATGGACAAATGTCAGATGTGGAGAATGAGAGTAAGGTAGTCAAGCAAAGTTCAAGTCATCTCTGGCCAATCACATGCCAATGTTTTTGCAATCCATATGGCCAAAGATTGATCTCTCTGACAACCCATGGTTAGTGAATTTATTCTATGAGCTGATACCAGAGGATTTCTTCCACCACATGGCTGAAAAAAAATGAACCACTATGCCACACAAATCCAGAGGGAGGCAGGCATAGCTGACAACATGCAGGGGGACACCACCAGGGAGGAGATGAAAGTGTTTGTAGCGGTAAACATAACTATAATTCTGTGCTGTCCATGGAGTGAGGGTGACAGACTTTGTGCCAAAAGTAATGAAAGTGAGCAGATTCAAGAAACTAAATCAGTATTGACTCCTGTGACTACGGTCAGGTGATTTTTACTCCACATTTTGTTACTTTCTGCACTATAAGTTAAATTTGTCCTTTGTTTTCTGGACATTTGTTTCTTTTGGATTACTGAACTGCGTACTAAATTATCGGTGCTATCTGGGTCATCCCATAACTACTTAAATTTTTTTAAAAGGTGCATTTTGTGAAACCATCTTGGAAATTCTTTGAATGTTTGTGCATATTAGATATTTCATTTTTTTATTTATTGGGAAAGGGTTAAATGTCAAAGATAGGATTAGACCATAATTTATCTATTCAATTTGATTTTGAATTTAAGATAAGATAAAAATGGCATTTGTAAGTTCTGTATTTCATGAACTGTGGAGGTGGTTTGTCCAATTCATGAGATAAATACAACGTGAGAGAGCATGTGGGATGTCAGTAAACACTTCCTGCTTGGCGCATGCCTATTTCATGAAATGGGCAATATTGGTATTGTCCATTTCATAAACTGTGCAGGTGGCTTGCCTATTTCATGAATTGGACAGATAAATACCTGATTCATAAAATGGGCAATTTCACAGATTGGGTGTAACATTCTTATACAACATTATCACTGGCTTAAGGTTTAAGTCTGTTTTTCTAAATTAGAATTATACTTCATGTGTTCATTTGACATTTTTTCACATACTGGTACTTTATAAACTATTAATATTATTTTATTATATAATAGATTGTGACTGATATTAACCCTTTCCTGGTCAGAAAATTCAATATTTAATATGCGCAAAGTAGGCCAATTTCCAAGATGGCTGCACAAAACGCACCTACCTGATTAAAATATGTATTAAGAAGTCGTGGAATGACTTAAATAGCATACGGTTCAGTAATCCAAGTAAAAAGGAAATATTCCCAAAATAATTATTGGAAAAATTAAAAGAAACTTTAAAATGTGGAGTAAAATCACTCAACTGTTACAGAGGTGCCAATACTGATTCAACTTCTTGAATCTCTTCACTCCAATAATCCTCAGTGGATGCCACAGAATTATAATTATGTTTACCATTGCAAACGCTTTCATCTCCTTCCTGGTGGTGTCCATCCAGATGATGTCAGTTTCCTGCTCTGGATTTGTGGCATAGTGGTTCATCTTTTCAGCCACATGGTGGAAGAAATCTGGTGTCAGCTTACAGAAGAAATCCATTGGCCTTGGATCATCAGGGACATCAATCTTCGGGCCTATGGACTACAAAAACACTGACACGTGATCAGCCACAGATGACTCAGACTCCACTCGATGACCTCACTATTGTCATAGTTGTTGGACCAGCTAAATGGTGAGATTTGAGGTATGTACACTAGATACCTCCACATCACCAGAAGGAAAGGATTCCGTGTAGGATTCCATCATGTAGCAAGTAGGCAACTAGGTAACACACATCGCTTTTCGTGTGAATGTGACTTTTGAACTAAGCACTAAATATACACAGAAGTGTTAATGGGGAGCAGGTCAAAATTAGTGTTTGGATGTTACTAAACATCTAATTTATTAACTCAATAACTGGACCTTCTGCACGTATTTCATATTACATGTGAGAAGGAGGGGGGTGCCTTGAACCCATCCATACATCCATTTTCTCAGCTAAGTTTTAGCAGCTGCCAGAGAACTGGCACTGCTTTAGTAATATACCTATCATGTGCCAAACACTTTCTGTTAGGTAGTTGACCCATAGCCTTTGTTTGGCACAGGTCGCTATCCACGAGGCAGTGGATGCATTCACGGTTAGTATTATAGAAATAGATTAATTCTTCTACCAGAGGTGCCATTGGTTTTCACAGTTTACCCTAGGCAGGGGTCATTACTACAGCTAAGTGTGGCTTGCATGGACAGCGAAAAACACTCCTCCTCTATCGTAATGGAGTTTGGTTTACGAAATAAAACAATAAATGATTGATTTACATTCAAAGAAAAGTAACTAATAATAAATTAGACTAGTATTCACATTTTATGCAAATATTTACAATAATCTTTTGATTTTCTAAATAGGATTTTAAATGTTGTTAACGAACACTAGTTTAACCAAATGTTTGTTTGGCATAAAGTTTAATGTTGGTTTGTTTTGTTTGTTTTTTTTTTTTTTGGTTTTTTTTTTTTTTTGGCTAATTTCAGACCAATGTTGATCTTGGGGATGAAGAAAGAAAAGATGAGGAAAAAGGCTCAAATAAACAAGGGGAAAGAAAAGATTACAACCTTGGAGTGATGAAGCAGATCCAACTGATCTTTGGTCATTTGGCTTGTAGCAAGCTGCAGTATTATGTGCCTAGGGGCTTCTGGAAACACTTTAAGTAGGTTTGAAAAGTTAAAATCACTTGACTTTGATTAAAATTAATCATGTTAATCTTACAGCCATGTTTTTGCTAACTTCAGTTTTAATGGGCAAGTACAGTGAGTTGTTTTCAGTGACTGTGAATTTTTTCTGTTTCCTTTTAACTATTATGATTGTAAACTTTCAATGAAACTGAGGTTCTCTGTTACAATTTTGGTGGTGATTCTTCTACACAGATTATGGGGTGAGCCAGTGAATCTGAGGGAGCAACATGATGCTCTGGAGTTTTTTAACAGCTTGGTAGACAGTCTAGATGAGTCCCTCAAGGTGCTAGGGCAGCCAATGATACTAAGCAAGGTGCTGGGAGGATCTTTTGCTGACCAGAAAATATGTAAAGATTGTCCACACAGGTTAGAAATTCCCTCTTAATATTTATGCCAGTTATGAAACTGAAAGTTTTGCCATAATGAATTTATAGATTGTAATCATTGATTTGGTTACAAAAAGCTGTTTGAATTTTTTTTTTTTTAAGATTTAAATATTAATAAGGTTAGTTTTTGTTTGTTTGTAGTTGTAACAACATACAAAGCTAATCAATTTTATTTTTACTTGTGCACATGTACAATAATTTTGCAACTAAATTTTGGAGGAAAGCAATTCATGTTTTGTTTATTGTTATTTCTGTCATAGGTACCAAAGGGAAGAGGCATTTACCACACTGAATGTAGATATCAGAAATCATCAAAACTTACTAGAATCTTTAGAACAGTATGTAAAAGGAGACTTGTTAGAAGGTGCAAATGCATATCATTGTGAAAAGTGTAACAAAAAGGTAGGGTTGGTTTACGCCTTTGTTGGAATTATAATGAAAATAATCAATCTCAATTTTCTCATTACTGACCTGTTTTAATTTGTTTTCAAAGACTATAGTGCAAGGAATAATTTAAAAGAAAACATTGTGTCATAATGTCTTGAATCAGAACCATTTGTCCCAAATGTTTTGTTTTTAACCAGCCCAGAGTATTACTCTAAAAAGTTCCTGAATGTTCTAATCACTAATCTTTTATCAGTTTTTATCATCCTCAAATGTGCTGTTCTGTTTTGTTTTTTGTTTTTTTTTTACAGGTAGATACAGTAAAAAGGCTTGTGATAAAAAAGTTGCCAAAAATTCTGGCAATCCAGCTCAAAAGATTTGATTACGACTGGGAAAGGTGCGTAACAATCTGAACAGGCAAGATCTAGCAGTGCGTTGGTTTAAAAGTTCAATTTATTAACTATTCTTTAATTTTAACTGACAGATGCTTGAATTTTTTTTTAAGGTATTAATATTTATTATTTAACAAAGCTGAATTTATAAGATTCACTTCTTAAAGCATTTATGCTGGTTTAAAAAATTGCAGAAGCTAAGAAAATTAAATAATTATGCTATTTATACAACACGTACACTAGTTTGATGATGCATGATAAACAAGATGCAGAATTAGTACTGCTTATAATTGGCTTCATATTTGATGCAAAGTGTCGCTTTATTTACATTTGACATCTGTTCTCTATCAAATAACATGTTAGTAATAAAGTTTTTCACATGACAACTCTGACTCTTTTCTTTAAATTTTGCCATCTTTCTTCATTCCTTTAGAAGTTTTTTGCCTTTTGCATACACTTCGAAATCATTAATTAAGTGAACTGCTTTCTGTTTCTCTCTTTTTCAGAGAATGTGCAATCAAATTTAATGATTACTTTGAATTTCCACGGGAGCTGTTTATGGAACCGTATACAGTGCAAGGACTGGCAAAAATAGAAGGTGCTTTCCTCTCTCTTTTTTTTCAGAGAATGTGCAATCAAATTAAAACTTACATTAGATATGCGACAATATTTTAATAATACTTCTTTTTTATTTGCAGCCATCATAGTATTTATCATTTCGAGATCAGAAAAATTCTTAATCATCTTCGTTCAGATTCTGTCTACTTGTGGTTTGGCTCACTTTATGCTAGGGATAACAGTTAGTAATGGTAAATATTTCCAAGGCAAGAGGCTGCAGACGAGGCACAATGTGACTGAGTTGTACTGTTTAGGTAAAAGCATGACATTTATTAAGAATCTTTTTCTCTTTCTCCGCCCCCCCACCTTCCCAAGAAAAAAGCATTGTGCATAGATTGTAGTGGATCTTATCAGAACAGTTAGCCTGACTTAGCTGCTGCTCAGAAATCATCTCTGCTTTCTTTTCATTGTTATGGTCATTTCTTTCAAACAGGAGAAATTATAGATGATGACTGTGATGAAAAGGTACAAAGTACTAAGTATAAGCTGGTTGGGGTTGTGGTTCATAGTGGTCAGGCCAGTGGAGGCCACTATTATTCTTATATTTTTCACAGGTAAGTAAAGCAATTAACTTTTTTTTTACCCACTTTGTCTCCCCCTCTGTCATATATACATAAAATAATTCCAACATCTTGACTTAATTGGTTATAAATTTGAGTAGTTGACTGGGTGGGTCGGGGTTAACGGAAGAATATAACTCGGGCAATATTTGGTAGAGTTAGTATTTTTCTTTCTTGCAGAGGTATTGACGACACTCAACCAAAGTGGTACAAGTTTGATGATGGTGACGTGACAGAGTGTAAAATGGATGACGATGAGGTAGGTTTGAAAAAGATAAACTATTGCTTGAGGTTTTTTTTTTGTTTGTTTTTATTATTGTCTTAATATTGATTTGTGCGTGTGTTTTCGGTAAATGATTTGATTTAATTCTGCTGCCAGAAATTACTTAGTATATTTGCTTGATCATTGTTGTTGTTATCCATCAATTTACTAAGGTGTGATAACAGATTTTTGTTTTTCCAAAGAGTTACAAGCTTGTTAACAAATGCTTTTAACTAAATGAGTATTAACAACTATACCTTAGCTCATTTTAAAAAGAAATAAAAATACTGCGAAAACGTGATAATTCTACCTTTTCTCCTCTTTTTCTTTTTCCAACTCTTTTATAAAGAGATATACAGATTTAATTATGGAAACTATCCATTCAAAACAACCTTTGATAAAGATTCCTGAATTTGAAATTGGAACAAGATGTGGCCAGTATTCCAGGAGAGATGATAAAAAAGATCTATGAGGGCTCTGCACCTCTGACTTCAGCAAGAAAAACCCTATTAGGATTCTTCATTTTCATGTGTGGGAGTAAACCCATGCAGCCACAAACTATATTAGAGCTACACCAAACTGAGCCCTCAGCCTTTGCGATCCAGTAGCCTGGGCCTCCAGCTGCCATGTACGAAGTAAACATGGCGCAATCTGTCCGGCAGAGGAATGCAGTCTTTAAACTGAAAAAATAAACTGATTCTATTGTATATTAAAAATGAAACTTAAATTCCAAAAATGGTTTAATTGAGCTTTATTCTCACTCTAAGATTTTTTTCTTTCTTTTGTTTAACTGGTAAAATTGAAAGCCTAAGAAGGAACAACAGTACATTTAGTTTAGTTAAGTACAGTTTTGAGAATACTACATACATTTTTTTATCATCAATGTTTTGGAAAGTCACTAAATTGTACACTTTTGGAAACAAAGGACACAATCAAAATTACCAAAGGAAAAACAGCTCAAAAATATCTTGTTGCATAATAAGGACCATGAATGTAGGTTTACAGTATTAAAATTATCATTGTGACTACAGAGTGTTGAGGAAAGACAGCGATTTCCTTTATTCCCTAACCTCCATAGTAAATCTGGCAGGTCAGGTATTAAGCCACTGTAAAAAATCATTAGCAGCAGAAACTGGAGGAAACAATGCAAATATTTCATCAACGCGCCTACCAAAAAAAACAGGTAGTTTACCTGTATAATTACAAAGGTGATCTTCAGTGGAGTGCATAGAAATATTTGCTGGCACCTAGGAGGGGGGGTTGAAGCCCTGGCAGCAATTGTGCATACAGGTTATAAAAAAATAAAACAGGCATCAGATGTGGCCAAACTTGACCATTTATTGCATCGCTGACCCTGGTATAAAGGGGTGGTGTCCTTTATTCCGAAGTTTTATGAAATGGCTTTCCAAAGCGCACTAATAATAAAAAGACAGGTAAAGTGCTAAAGAACTATTTAACTAAGCTGACGTTAGTTATTTAACTGATGCCTTCTATCGTGCCAGCTAAAGTTTTTTTCCGCGCTTTATCCTTTTTTAAATTGCAGTAGAATCAGTTAGTAGTTTTTTGGTTTGGTTTGTTTTTATATTCCTCTCTAGGCAGACCACGTACTGTACAGAGTGAACAGCACCAGTCTTAGAGTTCGGCCTTTTTTAATCATCTTGCTCTAAGTTTAAATCACATCAAGCTACTGTCCACAGCTTGTTCCATTTTCATGCTTCAAATTCAGGAATCTTTATCAAATATCTGGAATTTGTTTTTGAATATCACAAATAAACAACAATTGACCACCACTTTAATGGAGTTTGAAAAATGAAAAACAAAAAAAATATACAAATTTAGCAAAAGTCTCCATTATGTTTGCTTGTTCCTGGATTACTTTCTTATGTTGATAAATACTGCACTAAACTAAAAATTCTTTAGCCTTCCAGGACCCCTGAAATTTTCTGTTAGGCCAGTATATGTTTATAATTAGTCGTCATGCACCAGTGGAATGAGAAATATTGTGAGTGGGGATGATGATCAGTACTTGTTATGTTAGAATACCGTGTAAATAATCCTCATCTTTATAGAGAGTTGAACATGAAGCATTCTCACTGTGTTATTGCTGGTTATAAAAAGAAAAAAGATTGAATGATATTTGTTATCTTGGAATATTTTACTGATATAGAATAGATTGGGGTTTGTTGGACAATGCTTTAGTGTGTAAAATGTCTGTTACTGCCCCAGGAAATATGAAGGGGGGATGCTTTACTGGAAAGAGGGTTGGGGTAAAGGTGGAACTTACAAAACTGCACTGTTTCAAAGGAGAAATTGAAATACTGTCATCTACAATTATGAAATTAGTTTGGACATAGAGAAAGCTAAAATAAAGTTTTGACAGAACACTATTTTTTATGTACATGTGTAGAAAATTATCCTGTTTAGTCTGTATATTGTAATTGTTTTCAAAATGAAACAAGCTATTATTACGCATCTTTTTGTTGTTGTTGTTTTAACCTCAAAAGTCATTTTAACTACTGTACTTGTTTGTGGCAACCATCTACATAACAAAATTGTTTTAATATATATATTTTCTAGGAAATGAAAAACCAGTGCTTTGGTGGAGAGTATGTGGGAGAAGTTTTTGACCACATGATGAAAAGGTTTGTTTTTTTTAAAGAGAGAGAAAATCTGAATACATTGGCTTATTTAGTCATTCTTTTAATATTCTTGCATTTTTTCTGATCATTGCTAGTCATTGTTAAATATGCTTTTTGTTGGTTGACAGGATGTCTTACAGACGGCAGAAGAGGTGGTGGAATGCCTACATTCTTGTTTATGAAAGGATAGATGAACAAGATGATGAGGAAATAAGAAAATGCCTTCAAGACTTAGAAATAGGTTGGTAATAGTTTATTTCTGTCGTTGCTAAATTTGAATCAATGGGAACATTTTATTTCAGATGCACATGCTAAAATCGGTTTAGTTTGGTTATATACTCTAGTAACTGCAACTCTTGCTTTCTTAATCTGAAAGAAGAAAACTGTTGGCATTTTTTCATTTGAATCCAAGCTAAAACATTGGGTGTTGTGAAGATGATTTTAAAAACAAAAACATTGTATTAATTCCACTTTTGAATACTAATCTTTACTGATTTATAGCCTTAAGATGTAGCTTTTAAAATATCAAATTTAGACAGAATTTTCAGTTATCCAATGTCATTGCACTACACAATTATTTTTGTGGTAACTTGCATTTAAGCATAAGTATATATATGTAGTTTGTGGTTAATCTGACTAAATGAGACTGACACTATGAAAATAACTTTGAAGACAATTATTTATTACACGCATTATAAGTTTTGTGTGTGTGTGTGTGTGTGTGTGTGTGTGTGTGTGTTTTATTCCTGCTTTAAAAGACTTTTATTTCGTAAATAAAATAGAATTCAAAGGAGAGAGGCTGAAGATGCCACAAGCAATTGAGCGATGTGTCCGTCGGCAGAATATTCTGTTCATGCATGAAAAGAACCAGTTTTCTTCAGAATATTTCCAGTTTATGAAGAAGCTGCTGATGTGTAATGCACAATGTCTGGCCATTCAGTGTCCACAAGACAAGCTGGTAAGTGTCTTGAGTTTGATTTCAGAATGGCTTGACAGATTCATTGGAGTAACATGTTTTATTGTTGTTTTGTTTTTGTGTTCTCTGGACAGTGGCAATTTGTTAAGTTGATTTTCTTTTTTCTAGTCTCCAGAAGCAGAGCAAGTAGCTTTGTTGAGTGTAGAGCTTGGTTCCAAATTCCTTTTCAATGTGGGCTTTCATACCAAGAAATCTTTGAGGTAAATCTTTGCTGCTTGTTTTAAATTGTGTGCCTGTGCATTACAATGTGACTGTTAAATTTCTAAAAATATTTGAAGCATCAGAACTGAGTGCTGTTGAGGCATGTTTGTTTTTTAACTTGACAGGCCGATAAATATATAACCTCATTCCTGAGGGTGTAAATAAAATATTTCTATAATTACCATTGATATTATTAAAAGTTTTTTAACTATTTTGTATGAAGCAGTCATTTAATTCACGATTTAAAGTGGCTACATTTATTGGTATTTGCTATGTTGTTGTTTTTTAATTGTTATCCAGGTTGAAAAAAGGAAAACTGAAACTTGTTACAAAATAGCAATTTTTTAAAAACAGTATTTAGTATTATAGGTCTCTAATTTATATTGCAACATTTGAAATGTAGGCTGATGTTCTTTCAGTTTCTCCATACTTATTGACTTGCACATACCTGCAAAACATCCAGTTCTTTAAAGATTTCATTCACAGATACATTTTAGATTTTAGCAGTTTTCTCAAGTATTCATAGATTTTAGTTTTTTAAGAAATATTTAAAGATCTTAGTATTTCCTGCTAATGATGATGACTTTCATGCTACAAAATTTGTTCATGCCTGAATGATGGGTCTGTGGTGAAATATAATTTTAGGGTGTAACAGTCAAAATCATGAGAAACTCTTTTGAAAACTGCTTGATGCTTGAACAATGTTTTGACCAGCAGCAAAAGATTTTCTGTCCACCCACAACCAATGTGTGAATGCTGTTTCTGTAGCAGCTTGCAAAGTACGCTACCTTTTGGGAGGTCCCCTTGTAAAGTGCATAGTATATGAATCTGAAGAAATTTTGTCAGGTACTTAATTATGCGATGCATTATATTCTTTTTTTTTTTAAAAAATGTTATTTTGAAGGGGCCCTGCAAATGAGTGGTATGATGCATTGTGTATTCACATGAGGAACAGCAAGAATGTACGCAGCTGGTTTGTTCATAATGTGCTGTTCAGTCAGATTAGCAGGTTTGCTGAGTATCTTCTGGAGTGTCCGAGTTCTGAAGTAAGGCTTCCTCTTTGTTTGCCTTGAAGTTAACAATCAAGACGGCCTGAAAACAATCTCTCTCTCTCTCTCCCCCCCACCCCCAATAAATTTGGAGTTAAAATTCTGTTCTTGTTTTAAAATTTTATTTGTGTGAAGCCTTGTAAATTTCTCAGATGAAATGAGTGAAAGAAAACATTTTCTTTCTTTGGTACATTTTTCCTAATACTTAAAATCCAGTGACTCTTTCTTATTCTTATTAATTAGAAAGAAATAAGAATTATTTCTTTTAAAGGGTTTAAGCAATCTGATCTGTCTAATGGTGGATAATTTAATCTTTCCCTGGAAAATCACTGTCATTAATGGTTCTAATTTGCTTGCTTCTTAGTTTGTTTGTTTTTTGCTTATCTTTGCGCCTTTTAAATGAAGAGTCGTTTTTCATACCCGCTTTCTGCTTTAGGTCCGAGGCGCCTTTGCCAAAATGCTTGTTTTCTTGGCACATTACACCCTGCAGGACGGACCCTGCCCACCACCATTTGTCCAGGGATTGTATGGTACGTTTTCTTCATCTAAATTAACACCAGGAATAAAACACCATAAGACAAACTTATTTACGGTTGTTGTTCTTATCCTCCAAACTGTCATTATGTAGTAATGGGAGAGCCCTGAAACACTCTTCTTTTTCTTTTCTAGTGGGTCAGGCAGCTGATCCGAACGCCACCCTGAGCGACCATTTACTGATGGCCATTCTCAATCTACTTAAGAAGGAAGTGTCTGAGCATGGGAGACACCTACAGCAATACTTTAATTTGTTTCTCCTTTATTCAAATTTGGGACTTGGTGAGGTATGAGGGCTTTTATTTACAATCTGAGACTGTGTAAAGCAATATTGATGACTACGTAACAGAAGTAATTTTGAACACCACACTTTGTACTGCTTATTTTTGTCACTGGATGGGCCTTAATAGCTGAATATTTAGGCTCTTATCGCCATAAGAAGAAAAGCGAGTCGTTCAGTAAAGATAAAAGCTGTAACATCTATGTGAGCAAAAAGTAGACAACCAAAGTGCTAGGATGTTCAAATAAATCTTGGCTAGACAACATTACACTGATGCAGTTTTCATGTTAATTTCATTTGAATGTCCATAGTACAAATGATGGACTAGTAGAACTTGGATAGTCTAATATGTGGTGCTTGTAAGGTTCTGTTTATTTCTGAGGTTCTGGTTCTGGGTGCTGAAACTGTTGAGCTTAAAATTCTTTAGTGAAATTGGAATAGGTTAATCCTATATTAGCATCTTTTTTTCTTTTTTTTTTTGGTGCTGTATTTTCTTTTTTTTAGTAATACACGAGAGCCAAATAAGTTAAAATACGAGCAAATTTTCGGATTGTGATTATACATCAGCAGCATTTTTTAGATTTTCTACAAATGTGTTTACTTTCTCCTGCATTGAGTAGCATTGTTTTTTGGAAGAGGAAAGTCCATCGTCAAACGGTGCTTGTTGGAAAAAATCTTTAGGGGTGTCCAAGGAAAGAAACAAATTATCACAGAAAATGAATTTGAAAATTGGCTCTTTAATGAAAAGTTTTTTGTTGTTGTTTTTTTTTATCTTTATAGTGTTTAATTATTTTTAACCAAAACAGTATTTTTAATATTAGTGGTGTTTCCATTGATTTGATTGATGTACAGTACTTCAGAGAATTATGCATTTAAATTCGGGGCTGGTAATGGTGGATTCCATTCGTTTATTGCTGACTTTGCATATTCTTGATGCTTACAAACAAAGAATTGCTACGATAGAATTATTTAAAAGGAAATGCTTTTTGTTTGCTTTAATTTGAATTGTAAATAAAATACTTGTATTTGTCAAAACTTTGAAATAATTTTTTTAAAATTCATTTTCATTTATGTTTGCAGAAGCAACAGCTATTGAAGTTGAATGTTCCAGCTCTGTTTATGCTGGTAGCCTTAGATGAGGGACCTGGTCCTCCCATCAAATACCAGTATGCAGAACTCAGCAAACTTTATTCTGTCGTATCTCATCTTGTGCGTTGCTGTGATGTCTCCTCCCGATGCCAGTCATCTGTAAATGTAATTAGTTTTTCACTAGCACTTCGCATGATGCCCTGACGTGTAATATGTAAGATCCTTTTAAAAAGTTATGCAATCAGTGCGTAAGAATTGTTTCATGCATATTTTAACAAAAGTTAAACTTTTTCTTCTCCTGCCTACCTTCATCATTTGGTTTTTGGTTGTTTGACAATAAGTAACAGCAAACCTAAGGTTATGCAGTAACCATGTGCAAGAAAACTTGGGTGCTCTTTTAATAGACCTCACAAACAAACTGATCTAGCCCCTTTTCATGTTAACTTGAGAAAGAGAAAATTATTTGTTTTGATTAATAAAGGGAAGTATGGGTTAAAACTTCAAACTTTTTTCTGTTAGGGTCAGTCTCCTCTCTCAAACCCTCATGGAGATCCCCAGTCTGCTCAGCCATTGATGCAGATACAGCCTCAGGTAGCAGATATACTGTATAACAGAGCTAGTTACGTGAAGAAGGTGATTGAAGACTGCAACAACTCTGAAGATACAACAAAGTTGTTGAGGGTAGGTCACAAGCTATTTTATCCAGGTTCTCTTCTAGACTTATTGACATGTTATAGCTTCATTTTAATTTGTCCATAGAAAGAGGAAAATTAATGATCAGCAGAAGCTTAAACACATTGTTTCTTCCTCTTTTTTGCTAATGCTGAATTTGATGCTTGCAAACCACAAGAAAATGGCAGGGTAACACTAATGATAGTCATTGTTGTAAACAAAAGAAAATAATGAATCTAATACCTGGGAACCAGCCATGTGTAAAACAAATCAAAAATATATTAGTTTAAATTCAGGGAACATAAAAGTGTTACTTACCTCCAAACAACTTGGATTATAGTGCTTACAGGTATCTCAGAAAAATTCAGGCTTAGCTGATGAAGTACATTGGAGAAAAATGTACTTCGAAAAAATTTGTAGAGAAAGTTTATTATTTATGACTGCTCACTGAATCAAAAATTTGAATTCCACAATACGCTTTTATATTAAAATTTGTGATTTTTCCAGCTTAACAAGTTAGTTTGTTTTTTGTTTTTTAGTTTTGCTGCTGGGAAAATCCCCATTTTTCTTCTACAGTGCTAAGTGAACTACTTTGGCAGGTACGTAATAATAAACAAGAATTTGTTTTATAATTAGATTTCTCGGTATAGGCTTGCTTATTAAAATCTTCCACATCTTTTAGGGGTTTTTGACATCACACTTTATAGTCTAGATCTGTTGAAACATTTTTAGAATTGATATCTCTTAAACTTTGTTTTATAGATACAGCTATGGTCATTTTCATTTGTTTCCCTTTTCTCCTATAAAGTTACTCATCTAATTATATGTATATAAAAGATTTAATATTTGAGATCTTTTAGATAGCTATGGTAGGATTATATACTTAAGTATTCATCTTCCACCATCCGTGTTTATGCAAATGAATTTTTCTATGTAGAATTCTTTATTGCGGATTTCTCATGGTTTGTGATTACATGGTTTCTACATATAAATTAACTTTTATATCTATTTACTCATGAGAAAAAAGACATTTATTTTTTTAAAGTAAAGTTATATATTGTATATATTTATCAAAAGCTTAACTTTGGAAATAATGCTCTTCCGGTGTATGGGATTTTCATAAATTATACTAAATATGTACATTTTTTACAGCTATAATTAAAGCAATTAATTTATTATATAGCATAAGATCAGTCCATTTTTATAAAAAATTAATAATAGAAATAAATTTTCTTCCTGAGTTATGCCATTATTTACAATTGATATGTCTCTGTTGGTCTTGGTAGCACTTTCTAAATGTATTCAAGATACTAAAAAGCTTTTCTCTTTTATGCATATTGAAAGGTGTTTTGTATTTTCATACCTGGAGATTAAATCTATTTAGAAAAAGTAACAAACTTTTGATAAATAGAAAAAACATCCCTTCAGCTGTAAAAATCAACCAGCTTTACTTTTATTAAATGCTTTAAGTTGTGAATTTTTAAATTAATATTATCAAAGTTAAACAGAAGCCTAATGAAACTTTTGAAATGTTTTCTGTGCTCAATTTTAGGTTGCTTATTCTTACACTTATGAGCTTAAACCATACCTAGAGTTGCTGCTGCAGATGATGATGTTGGAAGATTCATGGCAGAATCACAGGATACACAATGCTCTTAAGGGTTAGCGGAAAGTTATTTATGTTTTTTATTTTGTCCTGATTAGTTACTGTTAATGTTTCAAATGAATGAATGGTTAAAAGGAATATTGTAGCTGTCTAGTTTTCATTCGGCATATAAAATTGGTGTCTGCTTTTCGTCTTTAGTATTATAAACTGTTCCTTATGCATTTCAGAATTCATGCTTCATAATGAGTTGAGTTTGTAGAATTTGATCAGTTTATGATATAACAGAAAATAAGCTTGCTGGAAAATTTGAGATATCTGAAAACCAGAAGTCCATTCTATCCTCAAATAAATTCTTAATTAACTATCAATCTGGCACAACTCTAGATGATGACAGACATTCTTCATTGAGAAATGTGCCAAATTCTTTTTTCTTTTAATCCTTGAACATTAATGTGGATTTTAAATCTAAATTCAGTATTATGAATTCCATTTTTATCAAAGAGTTACTACTATATTTTGCTATAAGATAACATTTTATTATATGTCTCTATTGGGACTGGGAGATCAAACTTCTCTTTGTATACCAACTTACGGAAGCAGCTAGAATGATTCCTTTTTATGGCTTAATCTTTATCAGAGGATTTTGGGTTTCAAGCTCTTAATGTTTTATTTTACTATTGAGCAGTTTAATTTTTCTGTAGATGAAACTAGTGTCAGTGTCATCTTTCAGACTTTCTCTTCATTAAAAACTCATGATTTCTACTATTGTAACAAGTGTTTGTTGTCTAATCCCACAGAACATGTCATCAAGCAGTAGTGTAAGCAGGAAAGACTAAAATGCTGATCATTTTAGATCTGCTTCTTGTAGATAAACACTCCTCAGTAATCAATAGATATTTCTAATAAGAATAAGTTCAGATGAACATTTGTTTTAACTGCTTACAGGAATTCCAGAAGACAGAGATGGCTTGTTTGACACTATCCAGCGGTCAAAAAACCATTATCAGAAAAGAGCTTATCAGTGCATCAAGATGATGGTAGCACTGTTCACACAGTAAGTATTCGGAGGTGTTCCTATTCATATTAGTAGCCAGTCCTGGTTTTAAAAGCCCTTGTTTTCTGAGTCCATGTGGCTCACTATCATTGATGTTTGTGATATTGAAACATGTCTGCCAGCCATGGCTTTTTAAAATTTTGTTTCTATTAAGTATTCGTGTGCAATGGAAGTTTTAAAAAAATTTTTTTTTCATTGTAATTGTCATATTATGTGAAATAAAGAATGAAAACAGAAATATAATTCAAATGAAATTTTGTTTTTCATTTGGCTTAGTTCTAAATCTCTCACATCATTATTATAAAAAATGGCTGTTTGAACAGCAGCATCTGGTGTGGCACAATTCTGTTTGTTTTGGGAGGTCAATTTTTATTTTAAAGATTATTGCAAGCTACTTTTTTTTTTTTTTTTCGCCAAAAAGGTTTTACTCTAAAGATTTTGGAAAATGCCTACTGCTACTATATCAGCGAATAGGATAGTTAAATGTCTAAGACTTTCTTTAAGTCTAAATGTCTGTTATTCTTCAGTTGTATTCCTGCAACGCAGATGCTACAAAGTAATGGTGATTTAAAGCGAAAATGGACGTGGGCAGTTGAATGGCTGAATGATGAACTGGAGAGGGTAGGCACTTTGAAATAATCTTATTTTAAAAATGCCTATACTGTAAAGGTTTACTCAAGTTATTTTCTTTTTTTTATTTTACTGGCACCAATTCCTCTACTGTATATTGATTTTCAGAGACCCTCTTACCCAGGAAATGCTCAGTATACATACAACAACTGGTCCCCACCAGCTCAGTCTAATGAAACATCTAATGGGTAAGTTTCTGAAAGCAAATGATCTGCTGTTCGTTCTGATGTATTGAGGAGAGGCATGATGGGCTGAACAGCCTCAGATTGACAGATTGTTATGTGGAAATTTCTAGAGAGTTCGGCCTACCTATGTTGGTGGCTCATTTTATGGATGTGACATGGGTCACAGTGTAAATTTGGACACATTCACTTTTCTGAGGATGTTCAAATTATCATGCAAAGATTAGTGGGGAAACCATTTTCTAGACTTGTTGCTTTGTCAGAAGATGTGGTAGTTTTGTTTGTTTTGTTTTTTTTTAAGGATTTTTAGCTCCATGTTCATATCTTGGATACTTTTTTAAGGTTCTACTAAATCGCACTTTTTCTGTAGAGAGTACAGGATAGGGAGATTATCTGTTAAAAGGCGTTTGTTTTAAGAAATTTTCAGAAGAACGTTCATATTAATTGGTAGAAGTGATGACACCAAAGAGAGAATTTCTGGATGTATTCTTACAATTTAAAATTTCTCTAATTAGTGCTAGATTTAGGTATTTTATTGCAGTCATTTCCTTAAAACCGTTGATTAGATGTTGTTTTACTTTTACTGTGGGGGCCAAATAACCAAAGGTTTCCTAAGAATTTCTGTCAGAAAAAATGTTGGTTCAGAATGTGGTAAGAACATTACGACAGGCAGATTTATCTTCTTTTTTTTTTCTTTCAGTTACTTCCTAGAGCGATCTCATAGTGCAAGAATGACATTGGCAAAAGCGTGTGAGCTATGTCCTGAAGAAGTAGGTATCTTTAGTCGAGGTGCATTATATTGTTGATGCTTAACACAAATCTAACTTTAAAAAAAATTTTTGGTGTTTGTTTTTGGATAACAAATTAGAAATCTCATGTTGATTTAACATGAAAATTCCATTTAGTTATCAATAAAGGCATGTGCTTGAATACAGACAAAGCAAAATGTTGCTTTCCTTAAACAATTCTTCTTTAAAAATATAACAAAAATAGTTTTTTGTTTGTTTTCCAAATAATTTGTTGTTTTTACTACCGTAAATGCAACGACTCCACTTTTAATGTGATGGTTTAAGGAGCAAAAAGGAAAATCTAGTTGTTGTTGTTGTTTTGTTTTTTCCAGAAATTAGTGTTTATCTTGTCCTGTGGAAACTCCAGTATTTTTTGTTGTTGTTGTTTTCAATATTTCCTTAGTTAGTTTAAAATAGTTTCTCACATTGTTCTTTGGAATGTTCTGACCAGGTGAAATCTGGTGAGTTGGGTGTTTATACATAAACTTTTATTTTGTAACAAAAAAAACAAACAAATTCACACAATACTACAAGTAATACATCATTTTAACGAGATTTCTGAAACAGTAAAAATTACACTGCCAGCCAAAAGTTTAGATGGAAGAACAAATACAGGAATAATTATTTATAAAATATGGTAAAACCAATTTATTTCTCACCATAATATAGTGGATATAAGATTCAATACAGATTCATAAAAGATGCCCATGTCTAATAAACTTAAACATTAGTTTCATCGGAATAATCTCCCTCTGTGCTTCAGAACACCAAGATATTAAAAGTAGCCTAGAAGTTAACTTGTGATATGATTTCATTGAATGAGAGATAGGCCAATAAGACGATGCCACACGTCACAGGATGTTATAAATTAACAGGAAATATGCCTGAACCTTGGAAGTTACTACTCTTGAAGACTGCGGTTACTGAACGTTTTGTCAGAATGGCAAAAAATAAAGCAAACCTGCTATTGTACTTTAAGACAGGACGGCTGAGAGAAAAAGAGGTTGCCAAGAGACTTGGAATTTCCAACAAATGCATTCTCTACACAGCAAAGACGTCAAACAACTGGGAGCGATACAGATAGAAAATACACAGGAAGAAGAAGAGTAAAGTTTAAAGGAGAGGGGAAAGTCTCTCTCATTTGTTCAACAGCATAATATAGGACTTACAGCCCCAGAAGCTACAGCAAAGCTGAATAGCTGGTGTCCCCGACAGCAATATAACTGTCTCTCCGAGCTGCTGATTTAAATGGCTGTGAAGAAAACACTGATTAGGCCTGGACTATAGAAGAGTGGACTGATGAGTTATGGTTAGTGTGCAGACAAGTTGGAGAACATGCTCCTATGGCTAAACACGGAGGAGGTAGCATAATGGTTTGGGGATGCTTTGGAGCTAATGCATTTGATGATGTTAGTACAGTTAATGGAACCTGACACAAGTGTTACTACAGTATTTTGCAACAAGATAGTGACACTTCTCTCTCCACAAAATTTAGAAGAATGGCGGGCAGCAGCGGCCACGGTCACATGACACAAGTTATGGGAACTCCTCCAGATGGCACGGAACTCAGAAACACCAAAATACTTAGCAAAGTTACCTGACAGACTCCCCAGACTTTCCAAAGTTGCTACCAGAGCGAAGGGACATCATTTTGAAGTTTAAGTTAAATTTATTAAATGTGTGTTATTTTGCATTTCTGTGTTGAATCTGAGGTACAGAGTTATGATGAAAAATAGATTGGGTATATATATATATATATTATTTTTTTTTAATCACTGTCTCCGTGCTTGTTAAAATTCTTTTACTCCAGCTGTCTTGAAGTTGGATATTTCTTGTCATAAACATTCATTCATTTCACAATTCTGCAACATTTGCTCATAATGATTTGATGAATTTCTTTATTTTAATGTATAGATAGCAGAAAACAGTTAAATAGATGCATACTCACATTGATGTTTTCACTTCTGAATATTTACAGTTGATTCTAACTTTAGTACTTTACAACATGAAGAAAAAATGCAAAGTTGGTGCAGAAGTCCATTCACAGTTTGGTCATTCACTCACATGGTTTGCACATGCAAGACTATAAAATTGTGTTTTATGGGCATTAAAGATTCTAGACAAGTGAAAATGGAATAATTGTGGTTTCTACATTCTTAAAAGTGACTTGTTTCACTTGTGGGTTGGATGAAAATCTTTTTTATTTATATATATATATATGTAATGACATTAGGGAGGTAAAAGTGTGCATAATTGGAGCCGCATGCCTTCATGTGCATGCATGGTTTTTGGCGAGCTTGCTGGATGTGTCAGTCGCTGTGAGGTAGCCATCGTGTGAGGTGCTGTACCACTTACTCGTCGCATTTTCATTTCGCCCGTGATGACGGAACGTGTGGAGCAACGATCTTGCATCAAGTTATGCCAGAAGCTTGGAGATACCCAAGCGGAAACATTTCACAAAATTCAACAGGCTTTTGGTGACAATGCCATGGGTGTTACCCAAATAAAAGAATGGTGCAAAAGGTTCAAAGATGGCCGCTCATCGGTGGAGAGTGACCAGCGTTCCGGGAGGCCGTCAACAAGCCGCAATGCAGTTGTTATCGAGAAAGTGCGGACCTCGATAATGGAGGATCGTCGTTTGACTGTGCGGGAAATTGGTGATGAGGTTGGGATCAGTAAAGATTCTGCACATGCAATTTTAAAGGAGGATTTGGACTTGCACAGAGTGGCAGCGAAATTTGTGCCCAAGCTGCTTTCTCAGGAACAACAACAACTTCATCTTGAGGTTGCACAGGAGCTGCTGGATACTGCCAACAGGGATCCTGAGTTCCAGAATACTGTGATAACTGGAGATGAGACGTGGGTGTACAGGTACAACCCAGAAACCAAAGCTCAGTCATCACAGTGGAAGCAGCCAACGTCGATAAAAGACCCAAAAGAGCACGTTAGGTCCGGAGCAAAATCAAGGTGATGCTGACTGTTTTCTTCGACTGCCGAGGCGTCATTCATCACGAATATGCACCAGAAGGACAAACAGTTACAAAGGAGTACTATCAGGAAGGCCTCCGACGTCTTCGTGATGCAGTTCGGCACAAGAGACCGGATCTGTGGGCCTCGCAAAACTGGCAGCTGATCCGAGGTTTCTTGGCAAGGAAAGGCATTTCACTCATTTACCAGGCTCCCTACTCTCCAGACATGGCTCCTTCTGACTTCTGGTTGTTCCCAGAAATGAAGATGCCACTGAAAGGCTCCTGCTTTGAGAGCCGAGGGGACATCATGCGGAATGCGCCGGCAGAGCTGAGAGCCATTCCGGAAGAAGCGTTCCAGACGTGCTTTGAACAGTGGAAGGATCGCTGGGCTGTGTGTGTGGAGGCACAAGGGGCGTACTTAGAAGGGGATTAGCAATTGAACCCCCCCAAGTACGTAATTATTTTTTCCCAGCCTAAGGTCGGATACTTACTTTTTTGACAGACCTCGTATATATATATATATAAAATAAAATAGTGGGAAAAAGTTGAAGAACAGTAGCAGAACAAACATAAATTGACATGTAAAAATAAACATTTCAGAATGGGCATCACACTGACAAAGCAATTTCTTGTTATTTCAAATGGTGTATATGTGAACATGATAGGTAGTAAATATTCTTCATTCACACTTTTCTTGGAGAAAGCCTATTTAATGTCATGTTTTGTTTTCACAGGAACCTGAGGATGGAGAGTTAACTGATGAACCTGAAAGTCCGCACCCTGATGAACAGGTTCCAGTGTACTTGGGCCAGCAGCAACCAGCACAGATTGTGACACAACAGCAAATTCTGTCACAGCAGCAGCGTCCACAGCACATGCAAAATAATCAAGTCAGTGTACAGCACATTTCCCACCCAGGACATCCCACAAACCAGATCAACAACCAACTTAACCAGCAGGGAACATCAGCACCCATAGAAAACCCAGACACTGGTGAGGAGGAAAATAGCCACGACAACAGAAGCCCAAGTGAATAATTGATTGATGTAGATAATTTGGAACTTTGGACTCCATCAGACTAGTTGGTGTTGTCATTCTTTGGACATTTTATGACTCGTCAACTTGTACATAGATGTATTCCATGTAATTTTTTAGTCATATACTAAGTATATGTAAATATTTAAACAGCTGTCTGTCTTGCTTTTTGCTTTACTGTTCATTATTGGTTCACAAAACTGCTCACAAAAATGGACAGTATAGGATATATATGTATGTACATATATATACATATATATATATATATATACACACACAAATTCACATTTGCAACTGTGTTCACTGACATTTAGCATATAAAGTGACACCCAGTTACTAAAAGCACATTAGCTTTTCCTGTAATTTTTTTATTATTTTTTTTGCATCTTTCATGTTTTAAATCAGTCAGTTTACTGCCTTTAAGTGCCAGGTATATACAAAATAGCACAACTGCAGCATTTTTTTTTTGTTTATTGTTGCAGGTTAATTTAAAATTATTCAACAAAACAATTCTTTTAATTCCTGTGTTTGTTAATTCTCTCTACTGTTAGTGCTTTTTTGGAGTCTCTCTGCTGGAGCCAGCCATGCAGTAACATGAACCGTCTTGCGCTACTATCCGGTTTGCTTGGAATCATTTTTGTAACTGAGAACATGAAATATTGTGAGCCAATTCTGTGAAGTGTTCAGATCTCAGTCCTTTAAGTTTTAATATCTATTCATAAGTATCGGTTTTGGTGGACACAGGTTTTGTGTAAAGTCTGCTGAAAACTGGCCATCTCTGTTAGTAATTTGGTGCCAGTAGGAAAAAAAAAACTGTTTGTATGTCTGTTTCCATCCAGAGAGCTTTTATCATAGATAAACATTTTTGTAAAATTTATTGTTCTGAAAGACGGGGAAGTAAATACGAGATGATTAGTGATTATAATATTGGGCGATAGTCTAATGGTTTAATGGGACACTGAATGTGAGCACAGTACAACTGTCATTTGTCGTTGGAAATTTTAAAAATGTTGAGTAAATAATACAAATACTGTACCAAACCAAAGGTGATAAAAAGCAATTTCTTTGGAGAATAATTACTGGTTACGCGGTTTTTTTGTTTTTTTTTCTGTGCAGTATTTGCTATAATTTATCAAAAGAAGAAGAAAATACATTCATTCCATTTTTACACACATTTCAGGTTTTTTGTTTGTTTCTTATTTAATTTGTACTAGTCAAGCAAAATGCAGTTTAAAAGCTTTTCTCTTTAATGTTTTATTTATGTGTAGATACTTTTTAATGCTTGTAGCTTATCTGCTTTTTCCTTTGAAGAAATAAATGAAGTAGGATAGCTGTAGGTGTTCTTTATTTTCTATGTTGTGGGTGAATAGATAAGCTAGTTAATGAGACTGTGCAGAATTGTATTAATTAACAGACCAAAAAAGGGTGGAAGGCCATTGTTCACCGTTAATTGGCAGTAAGTTGTTGTTGTTTTTTTTTTTTTTTTTTCTGCCACTTTGAAGTTTAGAAACAAACTCCTGGCTTCCCACAATCACAGGATAAACTGCTTCGTCCTGACCATCTTATTTGTTTGATCTTAGTCCTGCAATCCAAAATATATTCTTTGAAACAACTGTACCAACTCAATAAGTGTGTTACAGCAGTCTGTGTTACTGATTCTATCTGATGGTTTGTGATGGAGTTACGAAATTAAGTTTAAATCATTTCTTGTATTCCTTTGGTTTTCCTTTTTCAAATATGTATAGAATATTTAAACTATTTTCAGAAAAGAAGTTAAGCAGTTTAGAGTCAATAGTGTATTAACTTGTATCCCTACTACACATTTCAGAACAATTTGCTTCTTTTTTTTGTCTTTTGTTACATCCAAGTTGTTTTGATTTTTAACAAACAGTTTCAGTTTATTACATCTGGCCGCTTTTGAAATTTTCTTTTCCAGTAAGTGTAAAGGAGCAGGTTAGCACGTTCTAATTATTTTACTACTGTCTTGGAAAAGTCTTCAGGAAACATTTCAGTTACTACAATAGAAGTTTACATTTAAGGGACTAGTTTTATTATGTGAGATACTAACAGCAACTGACTCTTTCTATTGTGCAAATAAACATTACCCTGCCATGTGCGTGAGATTTTAACTCATTATTGCGTTTGTGTGAATAGGTGCTTTCTTGCTTCATCCTGCTGAGGAATCGAGATGTTTCAAAGAAGAAGAAAATTAATGAAACACTGACAACTTAATGCAAAAGTTTACTCTGGAAAATCTGAGCTGCTTTAATTTTTTTCTAATAAATCATTCCTCCTCATCTTAATTAAGAATGTAAGTAAATGGTTTCTTTTGTGTACAAACTTTGAAAACTATTGCATGTTCTGGTGACTCGTAAAATGTACGCTGCTGTTATCCGTAGCGGGATGCTGAACAGATCTATCTACGCCCTATTTCTGTTTTGAAGTGACTAGTTTTAAAATAATAGTAATTAACTTACACTGAGCATTTCCCATAAAGTTTACAGTCTTAGAGGAAAACATTAAAAGCAAAAAAAAAAAAAAAAAAAGATACTATTTGGAGAAAGGGTTAGTTTGACTTTACTTGATTAACTTTTAATTTATTTAACTGAAATATGTATTGTAAATTAACTCTTGGTAGGTAAGAAAGGGTTAGTGGAGTTATGAAACAAAGCAATTTATGTATCCATAATTTAAATGGAAGTTTACATTATTATTCTCTCGTATATTTCTGCTGGAAATAACCGTAAAGTCTCGCTTCAGATGAACCCGTATGGTTCTTCGGCGCCCGAGTCTTTGTAAATTATATTTTATAAAGTTAATATTAAAACCATAAAAACTTTGGATTCATTCTTAAAGTATTTGAGCAACTGTTTGTAGGTGTATAGGATGCGAGCGTGTAGCCAGTGTTCACTGCATAAGTTGAGGTACCGGATGGAAAAATGATTTACCAGCGAAAGGAACGGGGAACCTTTGGTCAGTGCCCCCTTAACAACTGTAACTATGGCTTAACAGCATTACGAAAGTAACCAACTAATGCCATTTTCTTGGGGGGGAGGGTGCCGCTTTAAACTCCTGACATTTAGCATTAATATTGCTGTGACAGGTCTACCAATAGTTGGCCGTAGATGTGTCCGAGTCGGACCTGAAATTCCAGGTGTTGGTGGGATGTTGAGGCCACGCGAGTTCTAAATCAGTCCCAGCGCATACCTGTCATTCTCTCTCCTCGAGCGCGTTATAAACGAGCTCGCCTTCATTTCGTGGATGCCAGTTTTGGTATTATGCTTAAATCAATGAGAAGAATGGGGGGGGACAGCATATGGAAATTTCTGATGTTAACTATTCGAAATATTTAAAAAACAAGAAAAAGTAACGCCTACAGCTTATGATGTTTGGACTATACGGCTTTATTCTGTCTGGAATATGTGTGCGTGAACACTACTTCGTGGCTCGATCTCGGGTCGCGGCCGGAGAAAGCGATGAATTTGTATGACGACGTGGTCTCTCTCATCTCCAAGCCTCCCCTGGACAGGACCGTTGAAGAGTGTGTGGAGCTTCTCAGCTGGTTTCGTTCAAAGACCGAGCGAATATTCCGAAATCTGAAGCAGGGTAAGATCAACGATGATCGGGTGGGGTCGGGCGATACCATCCCAGAACCCAAACATACGACGTGAGTTAACTTCCGTGTCTGACATAGACTTCGAGCCGATAGATGAGAAATTCTATGTTGTCGCTAACCATTTTGTCTCCGAGAAGCCAATTCTTTCTCGTTATAGGATTAGATGTCTTGAGATGATCTCTCTGTGACGCGATTTTCTCCAGACGTATCTCGTGGGAGTGACAAAATTAATACGCATGACATTTTGTAAATCCCGTATACAGACAGACATTCTACTCCGTGGAAATGAACCCGTGATTTCTGGCACCAGAAAAATGGTTTTACCTGTATGGTCTCAGGTGCGATGCCGATACTAGTTCGTCTAATGGCTTTTGTTTGTTTTCCTATCCACTCGTTTAGTCGGTGGTTTGAAAATAGTCGAGGCGGAACCCAGGGCGTAACAGCAGCGCAAGAGGTTATCGGAATCCATTGGAATGTTTCAATAATGGAGGCAACCGCCAGTCGGAGTCGTAGTTCTTGGGTAACGTCAACGTCGTCTTCGATAGAAGCTGACGAGATCTTGTCCGACAATTCCACGATTGTTTATTTTGGCTACATTTAGGCGCCAGAATCTATTAAAAGTCAGGTTCTTGCTGCTTTCCTTTTTTTTTTTAGCCATCGCGTTATAGATTCTTGGAATTCGTATGGGATTGTTTAAAAAACGGCCTGGGCACTTTTACTTGGGGGGGGAGAGAGAGTTCTGTATTCCAAATTTAAAGACATTAGGACGAAAAACGAGGAAGTTCTGTGCGCCGGAAAATGATAAATACCTTAAAAGTATCATATTTGGGGACGTACAGGTGGACAAGACAGCAGACTTCCGTCCGCTGTTCGGTTATTGCAACCGGACATCGTGGAAATATTTTTGCGTTCGAAGATTCTTGTTTTCAGGAAAAATTCCGTTTCGCCTCAGAAGATTCCTTACAATTGTGGCTTGTTTTCTTTTTTGGACAGAAACAATAATCGACGTGATCAGGAACTGTAGTTTCGAGAGGAAGAAGCGAGACGAAGTGATCATTAAACAGGGAGAAAAGGGCGACAGGTGGGTGACATTAAATGGTCAAAGTACTATAACGGGGAGGGGAAAGGTGTCCGTCCGCGCTCTTTGCGCCAAGGTCTCGGACCTTCGGGCTGACGTGGGAATGGAGGTAGATAAATCAGCTTAATCCACTGAGCAGGTTCCAGTCTCATTATGTGAAAGTAGCGGCCTTAAACTGCTTTCTAGTTGTTGTTTTATTTACAAGGAATAAAATAACGCAAAAATATCTTTCTCGGTAGTAATTTTGAGTGCATTCGAGCTGTTTTACGACGGTGGAGTCCGAGGTTTCATACAGCTGCAGTCTAATATAGTTTACTAGTGAATTATGGGCTCTCGCTCTTATTAGTCTTTCAGATCCCCGCAGTCGGCTTCCTGGCATGAATGAAAGCCGACGCTGTTGTTTTTTTCCAGGTTGTTTATCATTCTGAAAGGGCAGCTTTCCGTCTATGTTATCCACGACAATGATGAAATGGGGGAAGTCCTGCAGCATGTGGAAACTGTTTGCAGCATGCCCGAACTTGACAGAACGCAGCTGGGACAGCACCGGCACACATCAGGTGATTTACCTCACTAGGCCACAGGCGGCTGTTTGAACTGAATCTATACGTAGCCCGCGGAAAGCTGGCAAAGCGCGCACAGCCCGCGGAAGGCTGGCTCCAGTGTGGGTAACGCACAGCCCGCGGAAGGCTGGCTCCAGTGTGGGTAACGCACAGCCCGCGGAAGGCTGGCTCCAGTGTGGGTAACGCGCGCACAGCCCGCGGAAGGCTGGCTCCAGTGTGGGTAACGCGCGCACAGCCCGCGGAAGGCTGGCTCCAGTGTGGGTAACGCGCGCACAGCCCGCGGAAAGCTGGCTCCAGTGTGGGTAACGCGCGCACAGCCCGCGGAAGGCTGGCTCCAGTGTGGGTAACGCGCGCACAGCCCGCGGAAAGCTGGCTCCAGTGTGGGTAACGCGCGCACAGCCCGCGGAAAGCTGGCTCCAGTGTGGGTAGCGCACAGCCCGCGGAAGGCTGGCTCCAGTGTGGGTAGCGCACAGCCCGCGGAAAGCTGGCTCCAGTGTGGGTAACGCGCGCACAGCCCGCGGAAGGCTGGCTCCAGTGTGGGTAACGCGCGCACAGCCCGCGGAAGGCTGGCTCCAGTGTGGGTAACGCGCGCACAGCCCGCGGAAGGCTGGCTCCAGTGTGGGTAACGCGCGCACAGCCCGCGGAAGGCTGGCTCCAGTGTGGGTAACGCGCGCACAGCCCGCGGAAGTCTGGCTCCAGTGTGGGTAACGCACAGCTCGGGAGCGGGTTGTTTTTTAAAACTGCTTTGGTTCGCCTGCGCCTTTGTCCTGTATGCTCGCAGTTGTATCTAGTGTTTACAAGAATAATGGTGAAAAAAGATGGAAGGGTTGCCTGGAGTTTCTAATTTCGTTTTTACCAAATAAAAAAAAAAAAAACTTTTGAACTTGCGCAATAAAATCCTGTCCGTTCTAAGAACGAGGTTTCTGCTAATTGAAAGTATTTGCCTCAACTATACGATAGAAAATTTTAATGATGCTGTTAAACATCCAATAGTACTTTACAAATCTGTTAACACAATGAAAAAATCTATTTTCAATCCCATGAATACTCATCAATTATCTTTGGTCTTTTATCCCTACCATAATGAGTTCGCTCAAATGTATATCAAATAAATTCGGAAAAACATTTTTTTCTCGACAGATGTTCAAAATAACGCTGTTAATAATGGCTTCTGTTAGCACTAGAAGTTGGAATATAGAAGAATTAGAAGCTTTTGTCTTATATAAAGACGTGAAGGTACACATGTGCATTTACTATATTCGGTGCAGATTCCTGTCCCTTCTCTCATTCGCCATTACGTCTGAAACCTTGACTGTTTGTTCGCCTGTAACTCGAGTCTGGTACCTACACGAACTTGTGATAATCAGTTTTTAATGCACCAGGCTGTAAAGGCGACAGTCTTCTTCATATGAAAGTTGAGCCACGTGTAGTTTGAGAGATTTGCTCATTTTCCACACCAGTTAGGGGACAGGCAGTTGGAGAAATTGCACTGATAAAGAAGGACTGCGTGCGGACGGCGAGTGTGGTGGCCGATGAGAACACGGACCTGGCCAGTATCAGCAAGTCGCTGTACGATCGATCGATTAAAGAGACGCTGGAACGAGAGTACTATGAGAAACGAGAGTTCGTGGAGACTAACCCGATATTTATGGAATTACCCTACAAATACCGAAGACAGCTTGTCATCTCCCTGCATAAAGAGAATTATCAGTACGGAAACATTCTTACCAAGCAGGGACAGGCTGTGAACAAAATCTACTTTGTACTCCAGTGAGTAATTTTTGCTCTTTATTCGTTTATAATTGGTCCAACATTATTTTAAATTATCGATTAAAGAAAGAGCTTTCCGATAATCGAGATTACCTGTGTAACCATTTCCTTTGTTAACTTGGTATTCTAACATTTCCGATTATCGATTAAAGAAAGAGCTTTCCGATAATCGAGATTACCTGTGTAACCATTTCCTTTGTTAACTTGGTTGGTATTCTAACATTTCCGATTATCGATTAAAGAAAGAGCTTTCCGATAATCGAGATTACCTGTGTAACCATTTCCTTTGTTAACTTGGTTGGTATTCTAACATTTCCGATTATCGATTAAAGAAAGAGCTTTCCGATAATCGAGATTACCTGTGTAACCATTTCCTTTGTTAACCTGGTTGGTATTCTAACATTTCCGATTATCGATTAAAGAAAGAGCCTACCAATAATCGAGATGAACCACGTGATTTATTTTTTTTGTTATTCTTCAACATTTCTTCGATTATCGATAAATAGAAGAACTTGACAATACCTAGTCGTATACAGTATCTGAGTTATAAACTTGTCGTAGGCATCACGAGTTGCTGGATTCGGACTTTCTTCATCTGAGGCACGAGAAGCGCTATATGATGATAACGGCCGAAAACTGCTAACGTCAGGATGAATGATTGCTTCGTGGTTGGAACTGAGCACAGCATATCGCTTGTTTCTATGGTACCTTATTCATTTCTGCCCGGATGACCCTGACACGCCCCTATTTGTTTTCTCTTTTAAAGAGGTGAGGTGGAAGTGACGATGAACACGGCAGTCCTCAAACATCAGTATCGGTCCGTTCACGACGAAATACTATCTCTGCTTCCTCAACTGCATTCCAGGTAAATAGCCAACCCAGTTAGGACAGTGGCATTAGTAACTCCGTGTTCTGGTTTAGAAAGTCGATTTAACAGAACAAGAGAACCAGCTGGGGTTTGTTTCTATTGTTGTTTTAAAATTGTAATTTTGTTTAAGGGTTCGTGAAAAGCAGGGAGTTTGAGATGCATTTTGTCAGATTTCCGCTCCATTTTTAGGCGAAGTAGACAGCAGATCAAATCGATGGCTTGATTGGCGAAGTCTTTTCGGCGTCTGTCTGCTAAAATCGATTCGTCTTCTGGATTTCACGTTTTTATAGTTATCCATATTGTTTTCAACGTGTGATGTAGTACGGTCAGACTTGCAATAGCGTTCACCTGTAAAAGCCGGCCACGGTCACGTTTGTTGTCGCCCAACGTTATTCTTTCTCACTGTGTGATGCTGGCAGTCTCTTTACATCCCAAAAGCACTTCTGGACCCTTAAAGGCAGCCAGTTATGCACTGGCTGTCGTTATCAATTCGGTTGCATATCAGGGCTGGATTAATGCATTCTGAGGCCCCAAAGATAACAGCTTACCTAGCCTATACCTTGATCCAACCATGAGGGGTCCGTTCAGTCAACTGCAGTCTGTCGTTTGATTCGCTTGTGGAGGATTAGCGGGGCTGCTTCTTAGATTTCAAGTAGCACTGTCTGAGATGGTTTGTTATTATGTGTCAGCATTCCTTTAACTGCGGAGTCATTTCTTTGCTTTAATAAATCTTTCTCATGCTTACATCTTACAACCCATTTTAATGAAAGTGACTTTTGTGATGAGTGTTAGCAGCCATCATCCCCCTTTACAAACTGCGAGTGTGTGCACGGAGTTCTCTCCCTTCAAATTGGCTGGGGTCCAAGCAGCTCCACACGTGTAAAAGTAGCAAGTCGACAACATTTTGAAATCTAAAGGCGGAATCATGGCAGATGACGACAGCAGTGTCAATGGCAACCGCAAACAATGATTTAAACCGATTGGTTTACCAAAAGGTTCCTCGATATCATAGAGCCACTGATAAAAGCTGAGCCCCTAAAACTAGTTCCAACAGAAGATACCCGTACTAAGACTGCAGTCGCTCAGAAACAACTCTGACACGAGCACAGTTGACTGAATCACCAAACCTGCCATTCATCCACGGCCAGCATCTGTAAGCTGGCCTCCATAGACAGGTCTGACTGTATTCAGTACCTAATTTCTACTTGATGTCTTCTTCTTCTTCTTTTTTTTTTTTAGAAAAAATAGATTTGTCCATGGATCCCAAAACGAAAAGATTCGCTCCATTCGGCAACAGATGTGTCTGCTTGGTGTGAACGAACATATCGGTTTGTTTGGCAGTTTATTACCACGTTCTTTTATTTAAAAAAACAAATACGATAAGGAATGAAGAACAGAGTTTAAGTGGACAGTGACGGAGAAAGTTTAAAATATAAGTATTCTACTTGGACGTGAAAAACTTGTTTTCGATTCCATATTAAAACTTATATAATTAAATTATATTTAAGCTGATAAGTCAGACGGCCATCATTTTCTGCTGGTCGGATTATTGGGATGTGACTTCAAACGGTGTTTTCCGTTCTTGTTGATGCTGCTCCTTTATTTAACAGGTCTTCTGGAAGTTTCTCTGGGGCTCGGGACCTACATAGAAACCAACACCGCCAGCCGAAATTCCCACCTGATGATACTGGAGAAGCGCTACCAGGATCTGTTGTTCGGACGCAGGCAGCCGGCTGCGACGGGCTGGAGGAACCTGGTTTCCTTCCGCCTCTGCCTCTACGCCCATCGCTGCTTGAACGAGGACGGCCGAACCCTGATGAAGTTCCTGCTGCTGAGGGTCCACGAGGACGAGCTGCTGCAGAGGCTGCGCCAGCGCAACGCTCGGGAAGCGCTCAAAGCCGTCGAGAGAGACAAGGAAACGGTGCGTTCCTCCAAGACGACGTCGGGCCAACATGGCGGCATCCCCGAGTCCAGGCTTCAGAGGGCCGACCGACCCGGCGTCGTCAGCTTCGACTGTTTGTGGCAGGACCGGAACCTCGAGGCCATGATCCTGGACCGGGTGGAAAGGGAGCTGTACGACTGGCGAGCGAAGAACGCGTCGGGATTCTCGATGGAGCCGACAAAGCGGTGCGCCGGTTCGAAAGTTACCGCAAAACACCCCGTCTCCTGACTGCCGAATTTTGTGGGGGTCTCTTGTCCTCCCTATAACGCCAGCGACCCTACGTGGCCGTTCTGGTAACGCAGAAGGGACGCCGTTTTCATGTTAACCAATAATGGAAGCAAACTTCCAACCGGAACTACGCCTATAGCATTAGTCTCTCCAAGATTGCCAGGCATAATTTCTATCGTTCGTTGTCAGCAGCCAAAAGTTTTCAAAATTATCTAAAAAGTAATTAAAAAGTTTTTTTTTCTTTCAAATCGTTAAAAATCAGTTGATATTTTTCTTTATTATACCGAGACGTACAAAATGGTAACATCTTTCGATGGCTTCCAGGTATTCCTGGACACGAGTCATCCAGGATTGTAAATGGTGGTTTTCTGTCGCTAGACCAGAGACACGTGAGTAATGGCGTGGCACCGTTTGGGAAACAAGTGAACTTACATTCTTCACTGCTGAATACCACGTGACTCGCTGGCTCTTGCTTTTTTTTTGTGTCTGGAACTTTGTAAATAATTAACATCGTGTAATTCGAATTTCGTGAAATTTTTCCCAGTTAGAATGTTTTCCAATGACGTCACACAATTACTGAAGATCTGCTGATCACATGACTAATAGGAAAACCTCGTTCTATAAACACAGTATTTGAAATAATTATGGAAACGCAGGATAGGTACAGATAATGAGCAATTGCAGCTGAGAGACGGATATGATACACGTACACGCTGCATTAATACAGAAAATATGCAAAAACAAAATGAATACCTTATACAGTACATTAAATAATAATAATAATAATAATAATAATAATAATAATAATAATAATAATAATAATAATACTTATTATTAAGATATTCTTTGCTAAAATGTAATGTTGTTCTGGCTTGACAACTTATGGATGTACTTAAAAATATGACATATTATTACAGTATGCTAATTATCAATGGCAATTATTACTACTGGGTTACTGATTAAATAGAGTATGACCCCTTGTTTTCACACTCCCAAACAGGTCATCAGCATATGGCTGTGGAATGGTGTTCCAAACATCTGGTAGCACTTTCCAAAATTCATCCAAGATGTTTCGTTGCAGCTTGATCACCTCAGTAACTATATAACCCCATACAGCCTCCATGATACTCGTATCAAGACATTTCTGGCCAAGACATCTTTGTTCCAGGTAGTTCTTCTCCCCATTGGCAGTATGCTTGGGGGTCATTTTCATGTTGGAAGATGAATCCCCGCTTAATGAGATGTCTTCATGCTAGATGAGAACCTGCCTGTATCTTCAGCAGTCAGCACACCTTCAATTTTATACAAATTACTGACACCCTTTGCTGATGTGCTTCCCTACACCTCCATACTACTGTAACTGTTGTACACTGACCGTTATACTGCTGCTCATTCTGCCTTTGAGCAAACTGCTGTTGATTATGGTCAAACAGTCCAAACTTGGACTCATCTGTAAAGAGCATCATCTTCCAGGTTTGATCATCTCACCATTTTATTTCTGCTGCTCATTTCAGCCCTGATGTTTGGTTGCCTCTCCTCAGCTACACACAGCTCGGTCATCTGCAAGATCTCTACCGGCTCGTTATCTATCACACAAAGAATGTACCCTGAGGTACTTAATGTAGCTTTAGGAGTTTGGGTTTTCTTCCTTATCTTCGTCTGTTATCGACAGTAGCAGTTTCACGTATCCTCCTCAGAGTCTTGCATACAGCTCTTTTTGAAGCATCAAGTTGGGCTGCAATCCGCTACAGGAGCAGCCTTCGCTGGCTAAGACTGATTTCTAACGTGGTTGTGATGCGGTATTTCGTTACCAGGAGCCGTAGTATTCACTACCTCTACTTTTATAGTCACCCTGCATGACAACCAATCACTGTGTACTATATCAACACGTGACTGTACCATGGAGCATTTGAGATGTCATCTATCACCTGCTATTTTCAGTTGACACCCAGTTTTTCCTGTTTCCATAATTAGTTCCAATACTGTAAATTTGTCCTTTTCTTCTGTCCGCTGCCCGAGGTTTTAACTTTTGCTTACTAACTTCTTTTTAAAGAAACTATGGTGAATTTAATTATTATTGAGATTTTTAAATGATTCTTTTTTAAAAAAATAAAGTAAAATGTTGCATACGAGCTGTTTGCTGTCTCACGTACTGAGGACAAATTATAAGACATCCAGGCAGCGGATTACTGAGTGATCTACCTTATCTCTGGGAGCGCGGGTTTGATCCCCGTCGGAGACTCACTCAGTTTGGCAAATCTTCCAAGGCGTCATTTCTTGTTGCTATTCTGTGCCAGTCCGCCGGCCTGTTCTCTCTGGACACACCTGTCGTTTTAAGTGATGGGGGGGTGTGGCCTCGTTAAGCAGTAACTGCCCTCCACCCTAAGCGTGGATCACTGGCGATGGTGATAGGGCGTCCAGGGTGAAGGGAAAGCGTTGAATAAGAGCTGGGGTTTTTTTGTATCAGAAAGACTCCATTCTGACAGAAATCTCTCACGGGAACAAATTTCTAGATTACTGACGGAAGGAAAACGTAGCACCCAGAAAAAAACTGAAAGACCGAAAGTAGTAAACCCGCCCTTCGAGACCGGAGCGCAGTATACTACACCATAAACAACAGGCCTTTCCCACATTAGGAAACTACAAAATGGAGAGGAAAACAGGGTTAATAGATTCGAAATTCACGGGGGATCTCTCTGCAGGTACAGTATTCTCTTCGAGTTCCATCTGATTCTTGTAAATAGAAAGAATAATTTTTAAAAGGGTGGGAGAATGGATTCTTGTCGTCGTGTAGAGTGGAGTGGACAGGGTTAACGCGTCTTCACCGCTGTCTCGTGAAATTCACGTCTGCTCGCCGACACAGGTTGGTACGGGTAGACAGAGACGGGGGAATAATGGACCCGATCGCCTCTCAGATACGCATGCGTCACATCGACTGACGGCGCGCTGATTTATGGCGGTTGGATTAAGTAATCGACAGGCGAGCAGCTCCAGGTGGAAAGAAACGAGACCCTGACCCCTGACCCCTGACCCCTGACGTAAGGCGTTTCCCCCTAATCCGCCATTAAACCCCGGACGTTCTTCTAACCGTTTTAGGCTACTTTATCATTTTCAGTATTGTTCGCAGGAAGCGGTCGTCGAGGTCCGGGCCGGATGTTAGACAAATAGCCATCATGAACAGTGGATAACTGCTGCGGCAAAAGATGGGAGGGATGAAGGTAAATGTTGTTTAGGAGGAAGGATTTTTAGAAATATTTCCTATCGTTCCAAGTCCGGTAACATTTAAATAAAGGGTGCTTTGCTGGTTTTGATGAAACTGGACTTCGAGCCGACGGCGTAGAGTTAACTTCCCCGTCCCTATACACGGTATTCCCGACTTCTCCGACACGTTTATTTCAATTTATTTGTGAACGATTATTACTACTAATAACGGTAGTAGTTGTACGAAAATGAACTGCGGCCGCGTGCCAGGAAATCAGTCCACTCCGCGAAGAATAGAAAAGGTTTAAGAACGATGGCAGAAGAAACACAAATTTACACATAAACTTCCCAGCCCGGAAATTACGCTAATAAACTTGTAAAAAAAAAAAAAAGAATACGGTTTAAGTCTAACCCCCGAAAAAATGATGCTCAAGACCGATCGGGAAATCAAGCGTTCAAGAGCTTATTTGACATATTAAGGGATCTGAAGAGGATCTACTAATTTCCATCAGAACTGTCCAAAGACGACCTTGTAATTTTGAATTGATGAGGCGTGTTGCTAGGAAGAAAGACACCCATTGTTACTTTTTCAAGCTTTGAAGGGCCCGACTTTCCCCAAAGAGCATCTTCACTGGATCGTCTGATCGGTCATGGTTCCAGAGACTTGCATCTACGTGCGGCTAAAAATCAGTAAAGCATTCCATCCGAAGAGTACCAAACAGAAGATCAATGGTGGGGAACGGGTACATTACGGTATGGGGCTCTCTTCCGAAAAGAGGTGGGCCTTATTCCTCGTGTCCAGAGAAGGATGAATCGTTTGTTTAGTTTGACATTTTGACCAATATACCGGAACCATATTCTGCAGACTGCCTCCTCTTCCTCCTCAACAGCATTTTCCAACATGATAACGATCTAAACCGTTCGGACGCCTTTGTCAGATGGTATCTCGCAGATTTAAAAAAAAAAAAACTCTATTTCTTAAGTGGCCGTCTTAAAGCCCTGATTTAACTCCAACAGAGAATCCATGGAAAGAAATGTGGACAAAGAAAGTTATTAAGATGAAAAAGTTAGGAAATCTGGATCAATTATTCATTTAACTCCGGCTGATTAGACAGGTGTATGCGTCTTGTGAACTCCATAAGCGGTGTTTGTGGCTATTTGACCCAATACCAATAACCAGAGAGCGATCGATTCCGATATTTGGTCAAAGAACTATCAGAAGTTCAATCTTGATTAGCTTTGTGCCGATTCCTTCGTTAGGTTTCAGGCAACGACCGACCTGAAGAATTTAGAATTCGGATTACATTTAGTGATAACGCAGCATTTACTTCGGTAACTGGCGGGTGCTCGTTGTTTTACATATCGCAGAGTGGCTGCTGCTTCGGCGCGGTGTTAATAGTCGGCTGGGCGCGGGTATCTTGACGGGTAGGCAGACGTCAGCAAACGCCTCACTTCGTGCTGAAGTCCGTCGAGGAGGGTCTTCCTGGAGTCTCCGCTGGACGGCTGGCCGTGGTTCCTCTCGAGGTATTTAAAGTGCAACCGTCTGACGACTTCCTCCTTGATTCTGCGGTCCTCGCGACTTCTGGCCGCCGGCCTGGAACGCGGGGGTTCGTGGATGAGAGGGCTCCCGTGCAGCAGCTTCAGGGTGAGGTACTGGACGAGGGCCGCGCCCGCCGGATAGGAACTTCCCAGTCCCAGCAGCTGCCGCGTGATCAGTTCCTTCTTCATCTTCTCCAAGCTCTGCGGGTGCCGCCTGACGACGAGTCGTTCGTAGTGCCTTTTGTCCAGCACCAGTAGGTCGATGTCCCCAGCGGCCGTAGCCGACTCCAAGTGTCTGCCGAGACCCATGACCATTTCCAGAGAACCTGACAAAGAGAACCAATGAACAGGGATCAGCCTCCGTGCCCCAAGCGGTGTCCGCCACGCCCACCGGAGAAAACCAGACTGGGAGGTGGAACACGAGGATCAGAACCGAGATAGAAAGAGGTCGGGTACGATGCGAGGCCACGTAAAACCAGTCAGTCCTCGTCAGGAATTCTTTGCCCACCTCTAATTATTCGGGCACTAATGGTATACAAATAGAACTTTGAAGAGGGGCCAACAAACCGATGTGTTCGTTGACACTGAGCAAGCAGACGGTCCGCCACTTGGGGGCTGCGAGTCGCCGTCCTTCCTTCCAGCGCCGACATCTGCTCGGATCTTGCTGCCTGCACAAAAAAAGAAAAGGGGAACCGTTCAGTGACTGCCGGTGTGTACTGTACAACCGCACCTGAGTCAGGGCTTCGCTCATGGCATGAAATCGGTCTGTCCACTAAATCGCAGCGGCCTCTCACCGCCGAGACGACGACGTTTCGAGTGTTCCACGGCCAAACCCGACTTGTCCTCCATCCCTGTTATCCCTGATCGTCCGAGGTGCGAGTTTCGTCAACAAGAAAAAAGCCCAGTTCAGACCACCCCACCGCCCCCCCCCGTCTCTACTTCCGGCTAAGAGAGAGAGACGGTCGCCAGTCTTGGGCCAGGAGAGGTGACGGGTAACAGCTATGGTCGGGCCTTAATGTTCGCACGGGAGGGTTAGGGCTTAAACACCGTCCCCCACACACATTCCCGAAGGGAGATCGCGATACTTACGCGACGATCAGCTCCGGGAAATCGTTCTCTATCTCCGACCAGAGTTCCGGGTGCTGAGACTTGTGTCCAGACAGATCCACCGATATTTCCACTTCCCCTCTGAGTGAACAACAACAACAACAACAACAACATTAAAAACCCGACTTTAACCAAAAGAACAGATTTCTCCTTACAAAGTAAATAAAAGCCATTAATTGGGATATGTACAGTGGCCCGCCTTCCAAGTAAACAGGTTGTGTGTGTGTGCAGAAACGAATGTCGAGGGGTTAGAGAGGGCGCAGAGTTAGAAAACGTGACCCCGGACAGCGTCCCGAAGACGGTGATCTGGGAAGGGTCTGTGCCGGTGTCATGTCCGAAGCGAGCAGTATTTCCACGGGGGACAAAGCTGCCCCCTGTTAAACCCCACTTCCCTCGGAACTCCCTAAAAGAAACTGTGCCGAGGATGTACAATGCATAAGTGGGCAGTAAGAGTTCTTTAAAAACGTGTGAATAATAATTAAAAAAAATAATAAAAACAGTATAAAGTCCTTTTTATTTATTATTCAGTTCTTCATTATTGATTATTTATCCCGGATTATCCGTTCATATTTATTGCATCTCTTTCTACTTCGTGTTGTATTCGATGTTACCGAGAGGCGTCACCACGGACACGTGAGGAAAACAACAACAACAACAGGCCACCTGCCGGCTACCTTGTGTGGGAAATCCGGTTATCTAACCCTAACCACACTCAGCATTCGTCGCCTGCGTGACTAACGACCTACTCGTGTTTCAGGTTCTAAAAACAGTGCAAGAAATAATCTCTAGTCTTTCAATCACTTATAAATACTATCATATATATATAATTAAGCTCACACAAGGCTGGCTGTGTGTGTGTGTTTCTTTGGGGGGGTCCATAAATAAAGAAACACAAATGTCCTGGGCGACAGACAATAAATCAACGAGTGGCGCTGAAGTGCTCCACACCCACACGGAGACCGCCCACCGGCAAACTCGAGACGTAATAACGGTCGGAAATTAATATAATTATGGGAGTTGCAACCTTAAAAAAAGGAGCGGTCGGTAATTTAAGGAGAATAAAGAGGAAGGAAGCGGAAGGCACCCGTTTCTCTGCTACAGGGGCAGTAGACGCTACGGCACCTGCCATTTTCCCCACAGCCGCTATTTTCGTCCATGATGGTGATGGAGTCAAATCCAAATGGAGGATTTGGATTGGAAAACATCGCCTTTTGTCGAACAATTTTTTTAATTTTTAAATAGAGGTGCTCAGATATATTGCAGATACCTTTTAAAGTTCTTTTCCTAGTAACAATTTTATCTGTTTATCTCTACTTTTAGCGTTCTTGTTCTACACGCAGGTTGAACCCCGTGAGCTGGGGAGTTTTATACGAAAGTGCGGTTAGCTTTGCTTGATAAACACCCACAGCCGTCATCTTGGATGGACTGATCACAACAACAGAAATCTTTTGAGTCAGTTTTCTGTTTATGACAGTAACGAAGTTAAGATCTATTTTTTCAGGAAATTAACTTGGTGTTTCCATCTAGTGCATTTAAAACTCCACAATGGTGTTCTGATGAAGACCGTCTTGTGCCAGAGGGAATGGGAGAGGGTCCTTCCTCGACATGCGAACGTCAGTAGTGTTCAGGTGTCAAGGGGACCAGTTATTAACCAACCCGGCCGAGGGAGCAAAGTAACAGCTGCAACTTTTAGGCTATCTGCCCGATAAGTGGCGCTTACCTGAGGATAAAGTAGATGTTCTGCACGGCTTGGCCTTGCCTCGCAATCACCTGGCCGAACTGGGACGACTGCTTGCTGAGAGAGATGATCATCTGTTTCCTGTGCCGAGCCGACCAGTCCCGGAAGAGCGGGTTGGACTGGACAAAGTCCGTCTTTTCCAGCCACTCCTTCTCCAGCACCTCCCGGACGGTCCGGTTGTAGAGATCTCGGTTCACCACCAGGAGGTCGGTCTCCTCGTCCGTGGTCACGCTGGCCGTGCGCGTGCAGTCCTTGGTCAGAGCGACATCGCCAAACACGAATCCTTCATCTTTCAAAGAAAAGACGATTGAGTCTCCACGTTTTTAAAACAAATGTATTTAAATCTGTGGAGGGGGGAGGAGGTGATGAATAACGGGATCCGCGATGAGAAAGAAATGTCTCGAAGAAACTTCTTCAAAGGAAAAAAACAAAACAACAGGAAATAAAGATGTAATGGTAAATTTTATCGGCTGAAATAGTTAGCGGAAAGAAGCCAGAGCCTGGCCGGTTTTACCGCAGCTTTCCCAGCCAGCCCGGACTGGCTCTCCCCGACGCCCCTGTAACTATCCCTGACATCAAGCCCACCCCACCACAACACTTCCATTGACAACTGGACTGCACCTCCTCATTTCAAATCCGATTATCTTTCATACGCAAATGTTTGTTGTTGTTGTTGTTTTCGCAGATTCTATAAAAAAATTATTTTCCGTCAGGAAAGCATTTACGCCCCGCGCCATCTTCGTGTATTCGATGGTTCGTCTTACACCAGCGCCTTGGGCTGTTTTCCGGAATTATCTGATTAAAAAACAAATAAATAAATAAATACAGATTCACAGTTCACTGAATTTTAAGATGGCGGCAACCCTTAGTGGGGTAATAAATAGTGTCTGTTGCCGGGCGGAGCGTATGAAGCAGTAAATTTTGAGTGGCCGCTGGCAGTTTGTTTTATCAGAACTATGAATTACTGCGATCATTCATCAAACAGTTTGACCACAAATCATTCAGTCTGAAATGTTTGAGCGTCATCTCTCTGTGTGTACTGACGTCATCCTCTCTCTCTGTGTGTACTGACGTCACCTCTTTCTCTCTGTGTGTACTGACGTCATCCTCTCTCTGTGTGTACTGACGTCACCTCTTTCTCTCTGTGTGTACTGACGTCATCCTCTCTTTCTCTCTGTGTGTACTGACGTCACCTCTTTCTCTCTGTGTGTACTGACGTCATCCTCTCTTTCTCTCTGTGTGTACTGACGTCATCCTCTCTTTCTGTGTGTACTAACGTCATCCTCTCTTTCTCTCTGTGTGTACTGACGTCATCCTTTCTCTCTCTCTCTGAAGCTATGGAAGTTGTATGACGAATCATAAGAATGCTAATAAATATTTAATCTAAAACTCCCAACTTTCTCAAAACAGAGTATCAGGCTCATAACCAAGAAATCAGTAAAGATTTTAAAATATCAAAGTTAATTATTTTAATCCGATGTGTAAAATCTTCACAAAGTAACAATTTCCATCAATATTATGGGGTAATAATTTTGAATTGAACAGTTCTACACGGTCCGACATTGGAAAAACATGCTCAGTATCAGAATATGATGTAAGCGTGAATAATTGTTAAAATATTCTTTTTGGTAATAAATAAATAAACGTTAAATATTTCACTGATAACGATAAAATTTGGGAACTTGTTCAAATGAGGCCCAGTTGAAGTAGCATCGTCATAACAGTTGGCGCCGCCCCCCTTCCCAGGCTTTCGTTTGAACAACACTTCTGGTAGAAGTGACCTGGGAAGATTCACCTAATTCTGCATTTCCCCAGCCCCATCACTAACAGCCCTTATTCTCCCGGCTGATGAACTTGTTACTGCCAAAAGCAATTATCCGCGTTATGCATCATCTTCATCTTCGTTCGTTACAACATCCTTTTGTTTATTAGAACTCCAGGCGACAAAACCTCACCACTCTGGCAGCTTCAGCAGCCGCTGCCGGTCCGGTGGGGCAGGTGGTAGCGGGTTAGCTCCGTAAGGGGACCGTTGCTCCTGTACCGGGTTCGATCCCAGGCTGGGGTCGGAGGAGGGTTGTCGCTGATGATCGCAATAGCGTGAAACAGCTTACGGCATCTCCTTGGTGTCCGACGTGAGAGAGACCTCCCGGGTCCTTGGGGCCCACGGTGTCGGGGGACCAGGCCGTTTGTCGGCTCGACAAACATCTCTCAGTAACGAGGAGAACTCGACAGAGAACAGGCCACTTGTCTTTACGGGATGCGATGCCATTGCAAGAACCTCGTTCGGAAATCCAACTCGCTCAACAACAACAACAATCAGCAGCCGCTGTTCCTTTGGAGCCGTCCATGAACAAACAGAAGAATCGTAATCAATGGTTTTTTTTATAAGAACTCAGTTTTTTTTTTAAAAAAAAATCCCATAAAAGCCATGAAAATACTGCGGAAACGGGTGACAAAGAAAACACCATTTTTTTTTTAAAAAAATTCGAATGTTCACTTTGTTTTCTCCTTTTCATGCAGTTTTAAAAGGTTGTGAGCAGACTCGCGGACACAATCGTTCTGACGTCGCGAGCGTCCCCGAATAGCCACACGTCACGTGACACTCCGTTTCGCCCGACGAGCTGTTCACAATGCTTGGCTGACTTCTTTTCATCCCATGGACTTCTGCTAATAAGAAATTTACGCATGGAAAGTTCACATTCACTGTATTATAACTCGGGGGGCAATTAGAGCTTTGCTTTAAGACTGACTCACTGGCTATGAAGCCCTTGACAAAACAGCAGTAATTGTGTCCGGCTGTCAGGGGGTTTGTGGCGAGCTATGGGGGGTCGGACCTACCCCCCCCCGGAGCCCACGGGGGTTTTCATAGCCAGGAATCAAGACTTCGCTAGTTTCCTATTCGCCTTTTTAAAAAACCAAACCAATTAATATATTGATAAACAGCAACAACAACAACACACCCCCCGATACCGACTTAAGTGAGATCGTGCATTAACCCTCGAAGTTCGGCCGCCCGCAAACCTACTCACGGTGGGTATAGATGAGCTGGCCCAAGTGGCTTCTCTCCAGCTTCGACTTCGAGCAGACTCGCTCCAGGTGCTTGCCGAGGTCTTCATCGACGTCCGCTATTATGTAGATGGAGGCCGATCCTCTGAGAATGACGTACATTCTTTGAAGAAAACGGAGAAACATTAGCTACAAGGTCAAAATCTAAGCACTGGCTGCTGGGAAATTCTGTTTTAAGTCGGGGTTTCGACATAGACTTTACTGCAGATTAGCAAACTACTACTAACACTACGTAATAATAATAATAATAATCATAATAAAACTTACGCATCTCCTATGTCACCCTGTCGAATGACTACATCGTCTTTAGCTCTCCTCACGAACTGGCAGTGCTTGATGACATCCTTAAGGATATCTGAAATTCGAGGTGATAGAGTACTGAACTGCCCACTCTCCCTGACGCACAAAATTCTGTTGTTACTGTTGCCGAGCTCCCTTATCATTCCTACCGTTTTTTTTTTTTTTTTTAATGGTGGGGAAGAAAATGATGATGGCTGCTGCTACGATCCGTGCGGGTCCAGGTCCAGCCTTACCACGTGTTCGGGGAAGCATCGCGCTGGCGAGTCACGTGCGACAATCTGTATGATTTCTGGAGCTTTACCAAAAACGTCAACTTTTCATCAACGTCTGTGAACCTTTCTCCGAGAGCTTCCCAAAAACAGCTGTTGTGAAGGGACTTTGCTAGAATCGTTCCTAACGAAGAACAGTTTCTTAATGTTCTCTTTTATTGCAATTTCTTCATTATTATTTTGGAGGGGGGTGGGGTAAAATATACAGTGTAAAGGATTTATTAATAAGGTGAAAACGAGACTGGGAGGACATGGCCAACCAAACAGGCCTCCCTAAGATGTCCCGAACTTGTTCGATCGTCGTACAAACCAGATCACGTAGGTGGGGCTGTTGGAATGCATCACTGACAACATGTGGACGGTGCGAACGGCCTGGCATCGTCTTCCATAAAGATGAATCTGGGATCTTGCCATTGGGACAGAGGGACAACTACGGGGGCAATGATCTTATCCCCGTGACTGACACATCCCAGTCGTGCCGCTTCCCCCCGCTGATGAGAACATGGTCGGTTCTTTGGCCAACTCGGATGCCAGCCAGGCTGTCCCCACTAAACCGAGTGTGGCCAATTTATGGGAGTGATGGTAATGACTCGTCTGCAAAAATGTACGCAAAGTGGAATAATGTCTGCTGGGTTTCTTTCCTCCTGCGCAGAACGTCTGGCGGTCGTGGGGAGGATGGGGATGGGGTCCTTCGCTCTGATGACGACAGACATAAGCAGGTGACTACTGAAGACAAATAGCCACTCAGTAAATGCGTAATAATTATTATAATTCTCTAGTTTTTTTATGTAAACACAGAGATGATCGCTGTATTATACAGAATTTATTTTTCCGTGTTATGTTTTATTTCTTGTCGCAGTGAAGCTTCAGGTGTTTCACGATTCATTAAATTGATTTAAGCGATCAGGTAATTTGGCGGCGGTGAAGAGAACGCCATTACCAGACGAAACTGTCGAAAGCCAGTCTGATCGTGGCGAATGTCCTCACGCGCCAACACAAATGAAATGCTAGAAACGATAACACGGCTTTCTAGAACCCCTCCCCCAATTTCTTTCCATTCATTTTGATAGTTTTCGTTGTTGGGGTGAAAATTCAGCGAAGCCATCAGTTTATCCTTCTGGAGAAAAAAATATTGCGAATCACGTGGGCCACCATCCCGACGACGGCAAACTCTTGCCAAGCTACGAGAAAATACAGCTTTAAGGAACTTTAACCCTGCCCGACCACATTAAAAACAAACAAACAAAACTGGAATTTGGGTTTCCGTACAACTTTTCTGAAAACTCGATTCTCGTAAAAGTCGGAACAGCCCGAGTGGGGGGGGGGCGCCATTTTCTTCCGTTCCGCCATCACCGCTGACCGACACAAGACCGGTGGTGCGACGGGGGGCTCCGCCGAAAGGGCTTCACATCGTTAATCTCTCCTCTCGGCTTTCCGGGAAGGCCGAGATGTTTTAAAGTGAAGAGTAAAGACCGCCGAGCGAGCAGCCATTAACTCTCATCGTAACCGGTCCTCGAGCAAGTGAGTCGTCCCCATCGGACATCTGGGACGCACCGCCCATTACCGCGATCGGTTCCCCATCCTCCCCTGCTCTAAATTAGGGGCTGCCATCGACCCTCCAGTAAACATCGCCGTCGAGTACAGACATTAATTATAAACAAAGCCGGGGAAGAGACCGCCGTGTTTTATTTCAATTTATTCCCAGCGCATTTGTTTTTGTTGTTTTTTTATATATAATTAACCCTCTGACCCTCATTACCGCCTCGAGTTTTCGCTGGAGTTTATTACGACCGCCTCGCGTGATTTCCGAAACATCTCTACCCGTAACGGAACGGAGAGTGAGGCAGTCATTTAAACCCGAAGGTTTCGTCATGGGGTGTCGTCGGATCGCAAATAAGGGGAGTTTGCTCACTCCCAGGGAGGTGGGAGGGGGGACGAGTAGCATCGTGTTATAATGTGACGGGTTTCTCAATGTCGTAGCCCGCTTCGCCCTCCCTCTCAGTCCTGTCAGCTTCACTAGAACCCCAAGTACGCTTTTCTACACGTTTTGGATTCGATAGCTGGCCCCCCCTTTTTTTTTAACGAACACCCTTCCCCGGCAATACTTCCGATCCATAATAATACCGAGATTTCCGTTTTTTGCCTCTCTGAGGATGTGGCGGGTGGAGGGTTAAGAGATACATTCTTATGTCCGTCGTCCCGACTGACGGGGGGTGGGGCAGGGATCAGGGGAAGGGGAGGGTTAAGAGATACATTCTTATGTCCGTCGTCCCGACTGACGGGAGGTGGGGCAGGGATCAGGGGAAGGGGAGGGTTAAGAGATACATTCTTATGTCCGTCGTCCCGACTGACGGGAGGTGGGGCAGGGATCAGGGGAAGGGGAGGGTTAAGAGATACATTCTTATGTCCGTCGTCCCGACTGACTGGAGGTGGGGCAGGGATCAGGGGAAGGGGAGGGTTAAGAGATACATTCTTATGTCCGTCTTACCGACTGACGGGGGGTGGGGCAGGGATCAGGGAGACTAAGTGAAGAAGGAAAGAAAACGAAGAAGGAGGAGACGGAGAAAGAATTACCATGCTTCAGGTGCGTGAAGATCTTGTTCTGTTTTCGGATCCACGGCACCAGCTCGTGACACTCGAAGTCGGCCCTCTGCTTCACGGGCTTCGCTATAACCGCGATGACTTTCTGATAGACCGAACACATCACCATCCCACGTAACCCCGCCGCCGACTGGCGCCGTAGAGTGGCCGGGCCGCATTCACCGGACCGTTAACCACCCGCGGCGGATACTACTTCAAAGAAGGGACTCAAGCTCGTCACCACATTAGTAAATCATCTCCTTAAACCGGAGGGATTATTCCACTTCGTCGGCTGCTCTGTCCGTCAAACGAGCTGCAACAGAATGGAGTCAGTCAGTCTATTAGCGAACGGGGCAGACGAACCAAAAGACATCGGCAGTTAAAAACGTTCCCACTTCTGTTCTTTCTTTACTTCAGGTTTAATAGGAGCTTTTTCTAAATTAGAATCTCTCTCATAATAGTCGCCGTTACAACAACAACAAAAAAAGGGCTTTTTCCTTCCAATTCTGGTTACTTCACGACGAACAGCGGATTTAACATTAACCCTTTATTTTCCGGCTATCTGCATGCACGGTAGGGTAATGACAAAAAAAAAATGTTATTACCCTGCAGCGGGATTCGATGAACTCTTTGGTACGAATTAAGAATATGCTGACCATTCTTCTGAATTTTGAAAAAAGTTCCCCCAGGATTAGACTTAAAGTTTTTAATATAGTGTTTTTTTAATTTTCCAAAACATGAGAGGGATTTGATTTAAAGATTTAAAAACAAAGTAAAAAAAATCAAAGAAAGACTTTATTTCTTTTTTGAAAAAGTAACAAATCGTACAATACTACTTATTAAAATAATTAGAAGTCGTTTTTTGAAACAAATTTTATATTTAAATACTTATCAGTTTTACAAGTTTCCCTTAATTCTTCCATTAGTTTGATTCCCCTTTCAGCAATAATATTTGATCGCGGTATATCAATAACAGAATTTTCTTGGGATCAGTGAGTTTTGACGCATTTTCCAGCAGTTCTGCACTTAGTTTCTTTAATATTTGACAGGAGTTTGTCATATATTTCATTCTTAAATTTTTGGTTAGAAAACCATACTTCCTGCCAACCAAAAGCTATGAAAGTAACTGGTTTTTCAAGTATTGCTCTCCAGTTTGGTAACAGAAAATAAGCAATAGGGGAATAAATTGCTCTGGAATTCCATCGAGCACTATGAATTGATGGTAGAGATTGCCAAATTATTTTCGGTAATCTGCGATTTTCCTTATGTTGTCGAAATGCAAAGCATAGAATATAAAGGAACCTGAAATCATCCCTCCATCCAGGATTTTCCACAATGGGCATCTCTACCTCCGGAGTATACAATTCTTTTAAGACCTCATACCTTTCAGTTATTTCATCTATAAATTTATAATTAAAATTAGGACCTGTGGTATGCTTATCAAGATAGAAGTCAAGAACATGTTTTAATATTCTGTCCAAAATGTGGTGTTGGCAACCTATGTACTGAGGTACATTTAGACCCATTTGTAGCATTTTTTGCTGTATTCTAACTACAACCCCATTAATATGGACAGTATTTACAGCAGTAGTATCACAAATGATCATTTTGATGCTAGACCATGCATCGTTGTCATCAAGAATACTAACAATTCCTTTAAATATACTTTCGGCTGAACCACTTTCACATCTGACCACCCCTAATTTAATTTTTTTCGTTGGACTTTGAAGGCATACAACTTGATACTCTTCTCCATGCTTTACTTTTCCTTTTTCTTCTAGTGACCTTTTTCCATCAAAATGCAAGCAGTAATCTTTCTCTTCTCTAAGAAGATTTTTTATTTTCAACTTTTGCTCTTCCCCACATCTGATCATACATTTGAATATTCCAGACTGAGGAGGAGTTGGCAGATTTATCCCTTCTTTTGCAAGATTTAAACAAACTTTTGATGCTTTGAGTAGAAAGTGATAGTTCAGTAACTAATTTGGTAGGCAGAGACGTAGAAAATTTTTGCTTTGCTTTAGGGGAAGACTTATAGATGCTTTCATTAGAACTGGTGGTTGAAGTACTTGATTTGTCATCTTTTATATCATCTTGTGGCACAATTTTATTCTTTTTGAGTGCATCTCTGTCTTTTTGATGGATGAATTGAGGAAATTGGAGCTGGTTTATGAGTTGCGTAGTCTATTTTTCCTTCAGATTCTATCTGTTTTTCATAAAGTTTCTTGTCTTCTTCACACAACCATTGTCCTTCTGGCTTTGTAATGTCAAATACAGAATCTAATTTTTTTTTTAAAATTCTTCTTTTGGATATCTTTGATTTTTTTCATATTCTAATATTAGTTTATTAATACGAGCAATGATTGCCTGCTCACTGAGTATGGGAAAACTCATCTTCTTCCATAGATTAATTAATTATTCATGAATAATTAAAAATTTTTTTTGTTTTGATTTTTCATTATCAAGTAGTATATGGTAACATCCTAAAACATCTTTTTTTAAAGGTAACCTAACGTAATCTTTGAAATTTTCAATTCTTGGCAAATTTCTTTTATGTCTTTTAGTCGTACTTGGCAAATTTTTGGCCCAAATTTTAGCATTTTTGTCTATTGTATCACTTGACTTAAAATCAGCCATTAGACTGAACTTTATTGTTGGAGTTATGTATCAGTTACGAATAAATTTGTATGAGAATGCCAATACAACAATATTTATGAAATTTGCCCTATTAGAGCATAAAATGAAAATTTTTATTTGGCAGCCTGGGGCAACATTTTTCACACAAATCAAAAACGAGCTTTATATTAATGTTTTATATGCAAAAGTTCACCCCATGTCATAGCAGGAATTTTGATATTTAAAAATAAGTTCTGTAGTCATCACCCTAATGCACGGCTATTTCCGCATTAATGTGATAATTGGGAAGATGGGGAACTTCGAATTTGCATTTACCCCTTGACATCAGGAACTTAATATTAAATTAATTCTTTTATTTTTCTAGTGCGAATAAAAAAATTCCAAATAGGTCTAGCTATCTAGACATTTTGGATAGGTAACTGCTGCTTACAGGGCTATAACGGCTGCAGGGTTTTTACTCAATTACTCTATGCTTTTTGTTTGTCATCAACAACGATTATTATTATTATAAGGTTTTCATTTTGTTGTGTGGTCACTGAAAAACAATCAGGAAAGAGATGAAAGTATGGAGCTGGGGATAGTCAAGGACCTTTTTTTTTGCCTGTTTATGGAAGTTATCTATTACAGTTAAAAATAAAAAAAAGAGTAGAGGATTTTTAAAAAGTTGATTATAAAAAGCAATTTCTGGTCATTTTTAAGCAATACATACGCACACACGCACTCACATAGACTCAAACACACACACACACACACACACTCTCATACCCATGCACTCAGTGCACATACGCACTCACATAAACTCACACACGCACACATACTCGCATACCCATGCACTCAGTGCACATACGCACTCACATAAACTCACACATACTCACACACGCACATAGACATACTTGCATACACACACATACTCACATACAAGCACACCACCAAAAATAAGCAACAAGCATTTCCAAACCTGCAGAGCTTGTATGTATAGAATGTTGTAGCATATACATATTCTGCCTGAAGAGGGAAAAAAAAACTCGTGGCATCACACGTACAACATGAAATGTTACAATAATCTCCTCTGGAACTGAGTGACCTTGGAAACTTGCATGCAAACCACTTCTCTGACTTAACTGCATACCTCTTTGCACACAGCCTATTACCACTGCCTCCATAAACTGGCCATGCATGTGGTGTAAGTTAGTTATGGAATGACTAATTGTCATTTAAATCAAATAATTGGCTTAGGCCATTGGGATGGTTCAAGAAGGGATGACGCAGGCTGCATTTACTTCTTCCTAGTACATTGTTAGTCACGTCACACTGTAATTTTTAGGGCGCTAACAAGGTAGTGTCAGACTGGCCAGTTCATGGAAAGACCTTGCACAGGTTGTTCAAGGTTATAACCCCAAAGTGAGGATTGTTGTCTGGTTACCTTTGCCAGAAGAAAATGCTTTTCAATACACGATATCTCAAACTGATCTACAAAGAGCAACCATCCATAAAACTTTGATGCAGACAGTTCACAAGTCTAAGCCTAGTCACATGCAGTCTAGAATGCCATTCTGTGTATCCCTCTAACGCACTACCATCAGCAGTTGTGCCCTTAATGGGCAACATAACATCGCAACTAGAGGAACTATTGGCATCATTTTCTTTTCACCAAAGCTGGGGAATGATTTGCTGTGTCGTTGCCTTCTATCAAGTTTCATTTGTTTATCTTTTTCTTTCATTTATATCTACACTTTGTATTTTTCTTCTCTTCATTGCAGTATCCTTGGGCATATTCTCACAGGAATAAAATTACTATATCTTTAAAAAGTGTTTTAGAATAAACCAAGATGATTTCAATAACTAAAAACTTTCATTTTTAAAATTATTTTCTATGGTTACTTTCAATGAAATTTAAAATATTGAAACTTTTGGTACTTTCCAAACATTCAAGGGTGGCATAATAGCTCAAGAAAACCACGAGCAACTTTGTGTGTGTGGTTGCTGATTGGAAAGTGTCACATGGTGTTTTATATGGGGAATGACCGCACTATGCTCTCTCTTCTGACTTGAAATCTACAAAGTATTGGAATTTTTAATTGTTTCTTATAGGACCAGTGTTTTGTAACTTCAGTACTGAAATAAGATCATAAATGGTGGTTGTTGTTGGTGTACACTGAAGTCAAATCAGCCAGGTAAATCCCTATTGGAACTTTAGATGTGGGAGGAAACCAGACATGTCTGGCTGGGGAAAAAAGGGTAAGAAACTATGCCAAACTGCATTATTTGCATAGGAAGGAACTCAGGCCCTTAACTGTAACAGTACTGTAGGCTAATCACTGGTACAAACATCATTGATCCTTTAAATCTTTTAAGACTATATAATTTTTTTCCTTTAACACTACTGTAGGTGATGAGAATTGAGCCTTAGTCTTGGTGATTTGTGGTCCACAAACAGCTTTTGAATGGTGAACCTTGGTGAAGTGGTGCCACAGTTGTTCACCAGGGTGCCTTGCCAGTAATGTCGCATTCCAGCTACAACAGGGAGAAGTCTTGCTAGCTAAAACCCTTAATTTTTTTTTTTTTTTTTAGATGTGGAAGGAAACCCATATAACACTGGTCAACAAATTTTTATTTTTTTTCTTTGGCAGACCATCTAGGAGTGTTTTCTGGGGTTTTGAAGGTCGCTGATTACGAATATAACATTGGTTTTGTCTGATTGGCTCTAGTTTAGAAGATATTGATAGCCTCAAATAAGCCTAAACTGCTAAAATTCTCCCTGAAATACTTCAATATAGAAGCAGTAAATAATAATTTTCTGATATTATTGAATCATTATAACATACTATAGGACAAGGGAAGGCAGCTTGCTTCGTTTCTTTTCTAAAGAAGATGACCTGATCTTTTGTAATGACGTTTCTGCACTTCTTAACTGCATGGGGATCTCGTCATATGACCCAGCAGATTGGCGTCTCTTTATAGATAGCTCGAAAGCAAGTCTAAAAGTTGTACTTTTGCATAATGGCAATAAGTTTGCTCCTGTACCACTTGGCCATTCTACCAAGATGAAAGAAGAGTATGATGGTATCCAATTTGTTCTTGAAAAGCTAAATTACAACACTCATAAATGGCTGATTTGTGTGGACTTGAAAATGGTGAATTTTCTGCTTGGTCAGCAAAGTGGGTACACAAAGTATCCCTGCTTTCTTTGTTTGTGGGATAGCAGAGCAAGAATCCAGCACTGGAGAAGGGAGAACTGGCCAGAACGAGAAAGTCTCGAAGTCGGCACAGCCAACGTCATCAATGAGCCTTTGGTACCCAGGGATAGAATCATCTTCCCTCCATTGCACATAAAACTAGGGCTCATGAAGCAGTTTGTTAAGGCGTTGAACAAAGATGGGGATTGCTTCAAGTACATATGCAGGCAATTTCCAGGTCTTTCCATCGAAAAAGCTAAAGGTGGCATCTTCGATGGACCTCAGATTCGAACGCTCATGAGGGATTCTGACTTCACTAATCATATGAACATGGTTGAGTTAAATGCTTGGGTGTCCTTCACAGATGTAGTGACAAACTTTTTGGGAAATCACAAAGCTGACAATTACAAGCAATTGGTCCGTAAGATGCTTACTGCATACGAAAAACTAGGGGCAAATGTGAGCATCAAAGTTCATTTCTTGTTTAGCCACCTCGACAGATTTCCTGGTAATCTTGGTGATTACAGTGAGGAGCAAGGAGAGAGATTCCATCAAGACATCAAAACAATGGAAGAGAGGTATCAAGGCAAATGGGATGAGCACATGATGGCAGACTACTGCTGGAACCTTTTGAGAGACTGCCCGAAAGTTGCTCACAAGCGAAAATCGTATAAACGTCAATTTCACTTTTGTGAATAAAATATTGTTTTGTGTGTTCATTGTAACTAAGAATCTAGTGTATAATAATGCTTTGCATTAATTTATGATATATAACTGATTATGTAAATGTTTTTTTCCCTTGGAGAATTAAAATTCAGCAAATTTTTAGCAAATTTTTTGTATATTCTCGAAATATATGAAAAGTGTTCATTTATTAATAAATGAAATGATGTTATATCTAACTTAACTTGTTAGATTGAGATTTTACACTGTCTTTGTGGTTTTGGATTATCATAAAAATCAATATCTGACATTTTTGCACTATTTAGCCGTTTTTTGTACGTTTAGTTATGGTCGCGAATGGGTGATTTCAGACGAACGACCCCCCTGTGATATCTCCAAAACTAGAGCCAACTTGAAAAAACAAATGTCAGATTCGGATTCAGCGCCCTTGAAAACCCCAGAAACCAGTCTCACTTTTCCTGCCAAAAATATTGTGTTGACCAGTGTAATCAGCTGCTGAAGAGCACAAAGAAACTAAGATAGGGTAGGTATGCCAAACTGAAACTTTAACCAGTCAGTAGTTTACCTTGGAGTAACAGTAAAAAACAAGACAGACAGAAACAGTAATTTGTTTTCCAGGTATCATCAGATATTTCTCAAAATAGGCCATTCTTATTTCAAGTGAGCCAATTCATAAGATCTATTACATCATTTTGTGGTCATCATAACCAATTTATTGGTTCTATTTTATGAATTACATAACCTTTATAGTGGTCTCTCTCTCTCTTTTTTTTACTTTTATAAATTTTCATAGATAAACAGATTTCTAAAATTGAAATATTAAACTTATAAATAATAGATGTTTGCCAGCAACAGCTGGTAGAGCTAAATTCAAATTCTAAAAAATTAGGCAATCTTTTTCAAATCTTCTAAAGTAAAATGTTAGTCTTTTTATGCAAATGATATCTGCCTGAAATTTTTCCTTAAGAATAGTGGTGCAACAAAATCAATGAATCAATAAATAAAATAATAAAATTTGAGGGAAAAAACAATGCTTTATCACAAATAGAATATAATTTTGAATTCTTTAAATCTACAGATTAGTGTATTATCTCTTCTTGGAAAGCAGCTTGCTATCCCATTTGGTCATTAAGACTACTTCAGACAGGCAGAAACAGGCTGAACATCTGACAAGAACAATATGATAACTAGTTTTTTAACCAAACAATGAACACAGGTCCTGCATATCATCTTTAACCTTCTGTATACAACTTGGGGTGCATTTCTACCCCAATCCTTCAAACCTTTATTACTCAGCATACATTGAGCAATGACACATCCGTATAATGTTCCAACTCCTTGTGTTTTGTATTATGGATGTGCTAACACAGCCAGCTGAAAACTACTACTAGGCTGAAACTGATGTAGCATATGAAGGATTAAGGGTTACACAAACAATCTTGTCTTTAGAACCAAAAGAAAAAAAAACAAAATTTAAGTAATGAAACCAAATACAAGTAACATCAAACAGAAATGTTTATTGATAATTCCAGAAAAAAAAAAGTTATATGTACACATTTTTCAGAAACATTGCAAGTAAACTATCTTTGGGACCAGCCCAAAAGTCTGATGACACCAAAATATTTAAAAAAAAAAAAAACAAATGGAGAGAGAGAAAGAGAGAGAGATAAATGTAAAATTCCAAAACCGTACACTTTGGTAAGGTGTTTTTGGTTATATTTAGATTATCTCCAAAAATTTAATGATTATTTAACTAATCTACTATGACAAATTACAGAAGAGATTACACTAATTCTATAGCATCACTGAGAGGTTCCTATAAGCTTTAGAAAAATTCTGTGTTTTTAATAGGTGATATGGCTGTATAGAATGAGACTGCGCATACCAACAATTTCTGCTTAGATATAGCATTATGCATAACTTTTGAAATCTTTTTTACTTATTTAAAGTTTTATAATGAATGTATCCACTAGGTAACGGCAACTGTATAAATTAAAAAAAACACACCGAAGAATGATATTACTTGTATGGATATTTTCAAAGTTTACACGTTTCTCCCACACTTTCTCTACACACAAGAACTCCGGCATCATGATGTATTATTCTTCACTGAACTGCGCAATGATGAATACGGATTTTGTTTTTTTAAATAAATTTCTCACAAAAAAAGATTGCTTTCAAACAAAGTATTATCAAAACTATTTTTTTTTCAGAAATATTTAGTTAAAAAAACGTAGGCCCAAAGGGTCTTTACAAAAAAAAAAGATACCGTGTATTTGTTTTGTTGAAAACAATCTGTCATTTGGTTTTGTCTTGCACACAGATATATCCATTTTTATTTACCAAAAGGTTTTTGTAAGATCAAAAAAAAAAACGTAGAAAAATGTAAACCTGAAATACAAACTGCAAAAAGTTTGAACAATTCAATTAAAATGTAAATAAAAAAGTACAGAGTACAATTAATGCTCTTTCACATTAAGAAATTGTTCACACAAAGGATAATGATATGTTGGATAACAAATATTTTCAAATTTTGCTCTCATGAAGTGTTATAGAAAGATTACTGGCATTTTCTAAACCAACTATGAAGGAATAACATGAAAAGTATCCTAAAAAATTAGATACAATTTATTATGCATATTAAAAGCATGATATACAGTATTGGAGCTAATTATGGAAACAGGAAAAACTGGGTGTCAACTGAAAATAGCAGGTGATAGATGACATCTCAAATGCTCCATGGTACAGTCACGTGTTGATATAGTACACAGTGATTGGTTGTCATGCAGGGTGACTATAAAAGTAGAGGCAGTGATACCATTGTAGTGTAGTGAATACTACGGCTCCTGGTAACGAAATACCGCATCACAACCACGTAGAAATCAGTCGTAGCCAGCGAAGGCTGCTCCTGTAGCGGATTGCAGCCCAACTTGATGCTTCAAAAAGAGCTGTATGCAAGACTCTGAGGAGGATACGTGAAACTGCTACTGTCGATAACAGACGAAGATAAGGAAGAAAACCCAAACTCCTAAAGCTACATTAAGTACCTCAGGGTACATTCTTTGTGTGATAGATAACGAGCCGGTAGAGATCTTGCAGATGACCGAGCTGTGTGTAGCTGAGGAGAGGCAACCAAACATCAGGGCTGAAATGAGCAGCAGAAATAAAATGGTGAGATGATCAAACCTGGAAGATGATGCTCTTTACAGATGAGTCCAAGTTTGGACTGTTTGACCATAATCAACAGCAGTTTGCTCAAAGGCAGAATGAGCAGCAGTATAACGGTCAGTGTACAACAGTTACAGTAGCATGGAGGTGTAGGGAAGCACATCAGCAAAGGGTGTCAGTAATTTGTATAAAATTGAAGGTGTGCTGACTGCTGAAGATACAGGCAGGTTCTCATCTAGTATGAAGACATCTCATTAAGCGGGGATTCATCTTCCAACATGAAAATGACCCCCAAGCATACTGCCAATGTGGAGAAGAACTACCTGGAACAAAGATGTCTTGGCCAGAAATGTCTTGATACGAGTATCATGGAGGCTGTATGGGGTTATATAGTTACTGAGGTGATCAAGCTGCAACGAAACATCTTGGATGAATTTTGGAAAGTGCTACCAGATGTTTGGAACACCATTCCACAGCCATATGCTGATGACCTGTATGGGAGTGTGAAAACAAGGGGTCATACTCTATTTAAGGTGAAGGGCTCGCATACCAAATGCTAATGTACTGTATAAGGTATTCATTTTGTTTTTGCATATTTTCTGTATTAATGCAGCGTGTACGTGTATTATATCCGTCTCTCAGCTGCAATTGCTCATTATCTGTACCTATCCTGCGTTTCCATAATTATTTCCAATATTTCAAGTTTCTTGGTAATTATAAATAAAAAATTTGACATTACGATATAAGTTAGCAACTATACAATATAAATAATGTTAGAAATGTCTATAAATTTTACCAGGTACATTAATAGCTACAGTATAAAACTAACAGAACAAAGAGCTCAATATCACATTCTTTCATTAGATATTAATTATATAATCCAATAGCGGTTTTTGTTTCAATATCAGCAGAGACCTACTACAGTGAAGTATGAAAAAGAAAATATGTATCAATAATTGTCTGTGTACACATTTAGTTGAAATTAAGGCGCCTTAACAAATGAAACGATCAGAAATGGATCAAAAACAAAAAGAAACTATTATTCAGCAATTGTGCAATATGCTGGCTAAATCTGACTAATGTTTAAATATGACTGCTTTTGCTATTTATAGAAAATTGATGGATGAACGAACACAGAGGGACATTAAATATGTTAACATTAAAACATTAATGAAAAAGTATCAGTCCTACATTTAAATCTTGAGTTCCCAACCTCTTCCAAAAAAACAGAAATCAATCCCAATATTGCATGTACCTTTATGTTTGTAGATATCAACCACTTTCTTAAAATGGGTACCAACCATGCTACATATCAAGATATTATGGAATTTTTGAATTATCACATGCTTAAAACTGAAAACTGGGTTCTAAAAGTGAATGGGATGTGGAAGGATAAACATCTTTTCAGTGTAAACTTGTTCTCTCCATCAGCTTTGCCAAGATAATAAACGAGGAGATATGTCAGTATGGTATTACATAGAAAAAAGAAAAGAAACATAGCTGCCATTAAATAGAAACAATCAATCATCTATTCTAAACAACCAGGAAAACTACTATTCCTGTAGATTAAAAAAAATGACCACCGTGCCAAATAGTATATAGGATTTATTATTTACAGAGATTAACAGAGAGAGAAAAAAAAGAAAGAACTCCTGAAAAGTTTTAGTAGAAGAGATGATAATCAGGCACCAGTAGAGTGAACTGATTTTATTTATAAGAGTGCTTTGGGCTGCTGATCATCATAGCTGGTTTTCAAAACACTCCAACTACAAACAAGTCATACAAAACGAATTCTGCCCACACTGCATACAGTACATGATATGTACACTATAAGCTTTAAAAAGAATTAAAGAAAACAAAAAGATACCAGCCCTTTTTTCAGCTACTTTATGATTTAAAAAAAGAAATTACACTCGTACATTTAAGAAGTGCACGTAATTCAAATGTCTTGAAATAAAAAAAAGGCAACAAAAAAAAACACTGTCAGATAAATAACTGGGATGATGCAAATAAATTATTTTTAAACGATAGTAAATATAATTCAAGACTATATTTCTAACTTTGATAATATGTATGGTGAAACTTATGAAGATCATAGAACTATTTTGGGCATATAGTATATTATATAGTGTATACTAATCAAATGTAAATTACATTTGTAATATCTTATTTAGTAGAATAATGGAAAAAATATATATTCCTAATTAACATCTGTAGAAAAACAAACTATAATTTTTTTTTTAAATGAAGAAATGAAGCAGTAATTCTGAAATGCATATATTTATTATTTTAAGAAACTTTTTGCTGCCAAATCCAGAAATAATGTTGGGACAATAGACAAATAACCATCTAAATCTCAATGCCAATTCAAACTCACCTTAAAAAAAACAAAAGACAACAATAGTTACAATATATTTATACTTCTGTTGGTAATCAATGATAAATGATAAATACAGTGAATGTAATGAGCTATGAAAAAGAATGCTTATTGGCTCTGAATTGAGTTAACTTGTTGACAAGGTAAGTCATTTATGCTGCTGTAGCTCACTCTAATCTCATCTGGAACAATATCTCCACGGCTTGTCATCCATTGCTCAACAGCTGCTAGTATAAAATCTCGATCAAAGGGAGTTAACTTCATCAATATCTTCACGCAGCACTGTTGCAATCCCATAGGAACTATATATAAAAACAAAACAATGACATAAGTAATACATTAAAGAATTTAATTAAAAAAATAATAATACAGAAATTAATTTAAAGATTCTTACCTGATGGAATAGTAAGGAAGGGCTTCATTAAAATTCTTATTATAAAAGTAACCCTGTCATCTCGATAAACACACTGCATACAAACATTACCTACAACAACAACAATAATAAAAAAGATTCATGTCCATTACTGTTCTTCTGAAAAAGTCTTCTTTTACTTTAGTTATTATGAGGTGGCAAAAAACCAACTTCAGAGTTGTTAGGGTGAGATGTCCAACTATAGTTTTCCAGTTTATTCCCATTATCACTATTAATTATATTTCATTCGCTGATACACCTCTCACTTACAAAATAATTTAAGTATCAAGACATGCCAAAACTTTATGTAAATTATAAATCACTAACAGTCTTAATATTGGTTATTGTAGGTAACCACGAATTTGTCTGTCTGATTTATGTTGAAAATATTTTTGGATGGATGTGTATGCATTGTATGTTAAAAAATAGTTAACAAATATTTGTGTATGCAGCCTTATCCTTTCTGTAATTACACAGCCTTCATCAGAAACAGCAGCATTCCGTGTTTTATGTATGTATTGTTTTATCAAAGAAAGCTATTAAGTCTCCTGGCTAATGGGCATTACATAAATAAAAACAGAAACTACTCATGCAGTACAATATAATGTCATTCAAGCTGAATACTCACCCATTAGAGTTAAAAAAGAATTTAGTTTTAGCTTCTCTTTAGCATTGCTTTCAATCTTCTGCAGGTACTGTGAAATAACTGGAGTCAACTCATCTTGAAGCAGATGTTTCGCAGTCCATTTCCAGCCTTCTAAAACACTCAAAAGCTCCAGACCTTTAATCCATTCAAATACAAGATCTACAAAAGTGTCATACATGTTAATTTAGCAGAATTATGCAATTAAAACTATAATAAAATTATAAATCATAAACTTTTCTCACCAGTCAACAAAAATACATTTAATGATTACCATGGTTAGTGTCAACTGTGATATTGTGTAGCTTCTCAAAAATCTTCTTAGCAAGTTCATAAGAGTCCATACTGGGGGCTGACCATCCACAAAGACTTGACAGGCAGACAGACATCTAAAATGAACATCAGATTAAAACGTCATTGTTCATTATAGTCAAAACATTAATTTCTACAGCAAATAAGTTTCAATTAGCTGGCTTTCAACTCAGAAAATGTCATACAATGTATTTTGATACTAGATAAATCTGGAATTGTAGAGCCATAGTGGAGGGGGTAGAATCAGTTTTGCATACGCCCTCCCTTAGAACACCCTGGACACATTTGTGTACACCACAGCAGGGTTTCTTGAAACCATCAGGTATGTTTTTCCAAGAGCCTTTTTAAGTTCATCCAGGTTTGTTAGACAACGTTTCAGCTTCTCACACCCCGTACACAAACCTTGTGAAAACCATCCCATTCCCTGTAAGACACAAACATCCTCATTTTGAAGAAAAAAAAAAAAAAACCCTGAATATGCTCGGGGTCTTTCCAGTCAGGCCGCGAGAGGAACCAGGCCAGCGTGGCTTTGGCAGGAGAATGACTGTACACGTTACCTTTCTGTGGCTGTGCTTCTCCAGTTTTGCTGATCTCATCACTGTGTGCTCTAGAATCTTTGACAGCGACGTGATATCTAAAAGTTGGAGAAACATAGAAAGTACTTTTGTTTTTCCCTTATCTAAGCATAAACTGTGTTAAATGACAACATACATCCCACTCACAGAGGGTTAAAATGACCCCACCTCTGCTAAGAGAGCTCTCTCCTCCCCTGTGTTAAAATGAGGGGTGGGGCAGAGCAGTAAAAAGGTCAGAACTACTGGGTCATTCCACGTCAAATCAGCCCCCCCCCCCAATATTTTGTAGCCCGACCATCTTCGATTTTCAAGAAACTTGTCTTGTCATGGTTAATACACATGGCCAGTGAACATTGTATGCAAATTTTTAGGCAAATCCATTCAGTAGTCTAGGAGATATGGCCATTTGAAATTTTGGGCTTTTCGACAAAATCTGCATTATGGCAAAACTTCAAATGTGAATATCGTGGCAACATGGACCGATTTTGATGTATTTGATATCGTTGTAAAGGAAATTTGACAAAGAAACCAATTCTGGCATCATTTTTGAAATCTAATGATGTTGGGGGTTAATTGCCTTTTGACTTAACCTTTGACCTTGGTTTTGATCTTGATGACCTCGTGACCTTCAGTCAGAATGAAAGCTCAGATTGTCTTCTACAACATACCAAATAACTGGAGGGATAATATTTTCGGTTTAGGAAATATTCGACATCAACAAATCGAGATAGCTAATTTCCTCCAAATCTTGTAAATCTTCACAGTTCTTCAAATACTCAACCAACCCTTGCTTTCCAGGACAGTCTTTGCACTGACCCATCATGCACTTTTCTGTTTCAGTAGAGCAAACACATTGTTCCATCATATCATTTAGAGATGATTTCAAGCAAGATATCGCCATTAGTTTGGGATTCTGATGATACTTGCAAACGCATACCAAGTATGTTCCTGACACTCCAGCAAGAACACACCACTTCGGTCACAGTGAGGTAAATGTAGAAAAACCGATTTTCTTTTCAGTGTTTGCTTCTTTCCAAGCTGAGCGCAATTCTTTTAGATTTGTTAATATCAGGCACCTCAAATGTTTTTTGTCTGTCTCCATCTTTGCTCTTGACACTTACAAAGTCTTTCTTCCCAGGCATGATGCAGCTATAGTCGTCATTTTCATAAAACTCCATTACTTCACTTTTAATGTTCTCTGAGAGAGCTTTTCCCTTATTTTGATCACACATTCCAAGGATACCTTTGTCTTTTTTCACCATGTAGTTTGTTGCACCAAATTCCTGCAATGTGCGTTGTATGGTGAAAGGTGAAAGCGTCAGAATTTGAACTTGTTCCTGGTAAGATTTAGATAGCTCATATTTTCTCTTCAACTCTCCCATCATTTTCTCGTACAGATGTAAGTCCTTTGAGGTGCTTTCTGAATCAGAACTTGTTAATGACACATCATATGACAACTGGAGTTTCTTCTTCAGTGATCCAGATGCCACTGCAAGCTGATGCAATTTCACCGGTGTTGCATCCAGGTTAACCAAAGCAGAATTCACTTCAATCGATGTAGATTCTTTTTCAGGTGAACTTAGCACCATTTCATGCTGATTTTCCTGTTGAAGGTTTGATGAAGAATTGCTATCAATAGAATCAGCCTGTTCCTCTATGTCTAAGTCCTCACCCTCTATTGGTTCCTGAGCACTTTGTTGCTTTATGTTTATGAAACAGTACGGACATAATTTTTCTCCAGGTATGATTTCCAGATAACTGAAAAGTTTTTATACTGGTACAAACTGATTGTCTTTAATGACTTTGTTCTGGGTTTGTTAGGATGTCTCCTCAAAGGATCACAACACTTTTTCTTTAATAAAGAGAATCTCGAGTAGTTCTGGCTGATGATGCACGCACATTGTTTTTATGCTCTGGGTTGAAATTTGTCTGCAGATGAAGTTCTATCTCCTCTTCATCCTTCAATTTTCGCAATGCAGCAGCTTTCACAAGATTCTTTTGGTGACATTCACCAATGCAAGAAAAACTACAGTTATCCATGTCTGCAAATGTACATGACGAATGATCTAATATACCTCGTCTCGGGCAGATATCTTGTGGTATGGTCACAACAAGTCATGGCAGGTTTTGTAATTACAGTGTTACAAGTAAGTCTGGGCAGAACTGAAACAGGAACTATATATAGCTGAGAAAAAGAAGTGTAAATTGGTCAGAACTTTCTATGCCAACAAGTCCTAACAAGTCTGCCTATGATGGACAAGCTTGGGAAGGTGTGGTATCCCTTTTGCAGTTTGTTTAAATGTTTATTGTTAGTTTGGGCAATTAATTTTGTTGTCATAGGAAGGACTGTGTGGGGATGTCTGTTATTGTTTTTGTAGGCCTGGCTAAGTGGGCATTGTTGTTGTGGGGCTCTCCTACTCTATAAAGTCAAAAATAGTTTGTTCCTTTTGGCTTTCTACCCTTACAGTAAAAAAGGGTTTGTTCCTCCGATAACCACATGATCAGTGGTATGAAAGGAGCATCCTGCTACTTTTGTGTGCTTTTTCTAGTTTCCCATGTGGACAGAACAGTTATAACTCAAAAGCCAAAAGGCCTTGCCTTGCCACTACCGCAATTCCTGTTGGATGAGTGACTTGCACGTTAAATATCTCTGCAATAAAAAAACATTACCCCTCCAGTTATTGGATATGTTGTAGAAGACAATCTGAGCTTTCATTCTGACTAAAGGTCATGCGTAGGTCACGAGGTCAGCAAGATCAAAGCCAAGGTCAAAGGTTAAGTCAAAAGGCAATTAACCCCCAACATCATTAGATTTCAAAAATGATGCCAGAATTGGTTTCTTTGTCAAATTTCCTTTACAACGATATCAAATGCATCAAAATTGGTCCATGTTGCCGAGATATTCACATTTGAAGTTTTGCCATAATGCAGATTTTGTCGAAAAACCTAAAATTTCAAATGGCCATATCTCCTAGACTACTGAACTGATTTGGCTAAAACCTTTAATTTGAACTTTGCTATACAAAAGCATTATTCATACCAAATTTCAGCTCAATCGGTGAAGGTTGGGTTACAACCATTGGATGAACTGATGTGGAATGACTCTACTACTGATCTCACAGATGTGGCTAATATACACAAAGGATCTGCTCAGCTGCCAGCAGCAGTTAGGTGGAGTGCAGAGATAACGTTAAATGATGAGGTCAACTTACCACCACAACTGAACAGAAGTGGCATACAAGGATGAAGAAAGCAGGGATTTGATTAGGGCAAATAGCATGTGCCCTCCCAGATTATTACCTCCCAGGTCATGCTTCTGCCACCAGCTGTTTGAATGACATTATATGAGACACAAGATTTCCACTTTGAACCCTGACACAAACTATGTACAAACAAACAATTATGTTAAACAACTTAGTTTATTTTATAAATACAGACAGCTCATTTATATAATTAGTTTTTATTTTGCATATACTGAAATAAGTCTTTCTATTGTGCACACAATCTTGTTAGTTAAATAAAACACCATTCAAATCAGATTAAGGTGTCTGGTGTGAATGCAGAAATTTACTGACAGGTTACAACTGATCTCTAAGCTAGTGAGTGCATCTTTATTTGCAAAATAAATTCAGGGAGAGAATTAATAAACTAACCTCATTACTAACAGTAACATTTTGTTTCTGGTTCCACCAAATTTGATTCAGAGTTTTACTTACTACTAATAATATAAATTAGTTTTTATTTTGTTTAAAGAGATCACAAAAAAAAGGAAACAGAAGGGGGGGGGTAGATTAGGTTAGGCATGTTATTAACCTCAGGCTAGAGTTTTACCTGAATTGGTCCTGTGTAAAACCTGTGGCCACACCCCAGCAATGGACACAGACAAAGGCAGGTAGCTGGTTGGCGGCAGTCGGCTGAGAATGTCATAAACAAATACCCGGACACACTCAAGGTCACCTTGGTGAAAATAAACAAAAATGTGTTATTTCCCAAAAGCTCAGGATTAATAATGCCAAGGTCTCAGCTACATCAAATGAATTAAAGAAAAAAAAATATCAAAGGATCCCTGTGCATTGCTTATTTACAAGTTAAAATATACATTATGAAGGAAATAAATCGCCCAGGTTAGTCCAGGCTTTTCTCATTGCTGTATCACTGGTAACAGAACTAACTAATAAAGCTGTATTTTTGCAATCTTTCCCTGCAGCCATCATCAAAGTTTAGTAAAGACTGCAAAAATAACAATTTTGGTCACCAAAACAGAAGTTGCTTCTATGTTTGACATGTTCAAGTTGCTGGTTGCTAAGTTTTGGGATGTTGCCATTTTCTGAACACTTTAGTTCAATGCACCATTGGTGTATCTGGCGACCAATGATATCTTTTGTCTTTTTTGGGATATTCTTCTTATCAGTTAACATGGGTATTCAGATATTGCTGACCTCAACACTTGGTGTACTTAGTGTATTGAGTGCCACTTTCACTTTCCCTCCGTGTCCAGTTTTGATAATGGGACACTATTCACTGGACCACGCACAATCTGTTAATGGTGACTTTTCCTCAGCCAACACCATGCCTCAACAATGGTGACATAGAAAGAGCATTCAGTTACTTTAGTTACTACTAAGATGATGGGAAAAGTCTGAACCAACCATCTAAACTTCTGAAAAGAACACATCGCCAACATCTTTGCATCCTTAAAATGAATCTTGCCAATTTTCCTATTGTCTCATTAGAGCAACTACATAAAAAAAAGAAAAAATATTTTAAAGTTCTTTTTTCAAAATTTGTTCTCTCTCTAATTTACAATTTTTTAAAAATGCAATTCTTTAAAATAAAACTTAAATCAGGTTCAGTTCCAAAATATTTTATGTTCTGTTTATTCTTCTCAAACTTAAAATGTACGTCATCAACCAAAAGAAACCTTCAGTAATTAAAATTTCTGACACCTTTTTAAAATTTATTTTTCAAAACAAAACAAAACAAAAAGAAAGAGCAGTTTTTAGACATGATTAAGTTTTGGACAGCTGTGTAATTTTCATTTGTTAAAATTCAAATTACTTCACAAAACTTTTCTGTTGCGTTTTGCTACATTACAAAATTTGGCTGTTTAAAGAATGTTCCTGGTGATAAACTATTCTCTGAAACTAATTCTGAAAAATGACCCACCTTCAGCTCTGCAGACTGCTGTAAACATTCGACTAAAAAAAAAGAAAAGGCAAAACTTCAGTACAATCAACTCAATGTTTTGATTTTATTCACCAAGACAAATACAGCCATACACTTGTAGAGCAAAAACAAAATGCTTACACAAAATTCTAATTCTCTTTCAGAGAAAAGTATTTATTATATAAAAACATTTAAGAGGTAACAGATTTGATTTTGATTTGTAAATTCTTGAACATTCCCAGCAAATCAAATTTTATAGTTCACAAATGCATGAAATATAAGTATTTCTTTCAGTGCACTGTTACTTTTGAAATACTGTCACACACACACACACACACACACACACAGAGAGACAGACATATCTATCTCAAAATAAGTTTCTAGATATGAAAGATCGCTAAAATGAATTTTAAATTAGAAAGATGAAAAATATGAAGCTAAACAATCTTAATTTCTTCTTTAGGGTTTTTGGAATAATTGAGAGGAAAAAAATTAATTAAAAGAGTGACTACACCTTTAATGTTCAATCCAGCAGCCAATTTTCCAAAAAGAAAAAGAAATATGGTATTTGTTTAGTCTTTCAAAAGGAACTCTTCAGTTATAAGCTGATCATATCTGCATTTACATAGATCATGCCCCTTTTCAAAATTAGAGAAAACTAGGTGGGTTCCCATAAAATTGAAATTTTCTTCTGTCTTAATGGTTTCTCTAAGCACCTGAATAAAACTGATGACTCGCTCAGTTACACATTCAGCTTACAGATTAAGAATTAACAAAAGTGGGACTGAGCAGCCACCCATTAAGTTCTTAGAAGAATTTCAGCTTCGTCTATGAGTTTGTCTTCTTTCTGGTTACATTAAAATAAAATAAATAAGTGTTTTGAATTTCTTACCTGACAGCTAATCTTAAAATGTGAGAGGACTCAGCCGATGAAAACAGACATTTTTTCAAAGCAGACTTGACGGTGGACATGAAGTTTTCCTAAAAAATATTAGTTGGAAAGTTACCAATTTCTATTAAAATATAAAATTTTACACAAATACAAGAAACTCACAAATAAAACAAAAACAAACAAACAGCAGACATTTTTAATATAAAGGCACAATAAATTAAATAATGTAAAAAATGTACAGAAATTTGTACAGTCAAGCCTACAATCTTTGATTAACACATCCATGAAGTAAACCATTTCACATTTAATCAAAGATAAACAGATGAAATTTAGAAAAAGAAAATAAAATTAAATAGTAACATTTTGAAGACATGGCCATGTGGTGCCTGGCTGCTGTATCTGGAGTGGTTACTATTCTTACAGTTTACCAATATTTCAATTGATCATGTTGAAAAAAATTAATATTTTATGGATTTATTCTATTTGCCCATCATTATCACTGAAACATTTAACATGCTTCTTTTCTCCCTTCAATTCTAAGATTGTGCCGACATACCATGTTTGGTCTCTGGCTTATGTGCAGAAACACCTGAAGAAGACGTCCTTCATTTTCAGACAGAAATGGCTGAAAGTTACCAGAAGTACAAGCAGCAAACAATCCTTGTAGCAGATCCACCTCGCTAAACTGTAGCAGCTGCAAGAATAATAATGATAAAAAAAAAACAAACAATCTTTAATACATAATTTGAAATAACCCTTTCATCTTTTGCCCCGTAGTCCAGTGTATTAAACAAACAAAATCTTGTGCATGCATATAAATTTTGCTGCTGAAGAGTAAAGATTTTGAGAGAAATTTATGTAATATTTATAAACATACAGGATATTTTAAGTCTAAAAATGATTGATAATTTTCCACATTTATTTGCTAATTAGCATAAAAACAAAAAACACATAATCAAAAGTCTTTTTAACAGTAATATAAAAACATGAACCCTCTAAACAACATGGTTCAGGAAAATGACAATGATGTTTGCTTTTCCTAACCATTATTCTATTGCAAAAAACTTGTCCCCTTCTATGCAAATGAAAGTGTTATTTCCAATAATATTACCCCAATGAGCCAAAGCTGAATCATATTCCAATTCAAAAGAATTGCTTTTTCATTTGATGTTACCATTTGGAATTACTCCAGCACAGGTTGACAAATAACCTACACCGAGAAGTGAAAGCTGACTGCTTCCTACTGAAGATTAATAAAATGTGAATACTAACATTTTCAAGTTGCATGTTCTTTATGCATAAGTAGTAAACCTATTCATGCTTTATAAGTGCAGCACCAGCACACATTCTTTACCAGGCTCATCTTTTTATCATCTTTATTTATCATAAGCTCTCCATATCTAAAAACAATATACTGGCAGGACAGGAGGATCACCACAAAACAATATGCAGCTGATTTGCTACTTATTCTTTCAATACAATATTTTATATTCTTGTTACATAGCAAAAGTAGTATGTAAAATTCACAGTATATACTTGATCATTTTGTTTTTGAATGTGTTACCTCCATTATCAACCATTTCCATATTTTTTAATTAACACACACACAAAACATGCATTAGAATTGTTTTGAAAAATATCATAATGATAAGTCACCAATGGCAACTAAAAAAGCAAATCAAAACAATGTCTTACTTCTGTTGCTTTATGGATGAGTATCGTTGAAACAACTTGAGGATCTCGTTTTGTAAACAGCTGATGCAGCAGCCTTACTGGACAGGAATTGTGAAACTTCCAAAATTTCTGCAACTCTTTTTCTATTACTGAATTTTTAAAATATAAACAACAATAAAACTGCTTGAAACTAAAGAAAGTAACTTATCAAGCGCAGACATTGGGAAATCCTTTCATATCTGAGTATCTTACTTCATTAGTCTTCTCCTTTAAAATCATGTTTTTTTTTTTTTAGAGTTTGCAATAATTATACATGGATAATTTTTAATATACATTCAATGGTGAGTGCTATTATTTCATTGCAAGCAGAGGAGAGAATGGATGATCCTAAGGGTTTGTTCATGCAATTATAGGGTGAGACCCCCTCAAATTTACTTCTGCAAAGAAAACACCCACCTAAACTATTTGTTTGTTCTTGTATAAAGCCCGGAACTATTAAAATAGTAGGTGTTATTTCACATATTTTATACATGAGACCAATACCCTTGGTGGAAAAACAGTTTAAACAAGTGAATCAGCCAAGATAATTATTTTATTTTTAAAATATTTTTAAATGTCTTAATTTTTAGGTGACTTTTAAAATTTTTTTTACTTTGGTAGTGGTAACTCTTTTACTCAAAATGTGCAGTCTGATTCAAAAACCTAGAGATAGTTTCCATTAATACAGTAAAAAATGTAAACATCAAAGTAGTACACAATTTAAATATTTAGTACTGTTTTCAGTAATATTTAAGAATTCTCTCTTCCATTTCAATAAGTAAAAAACTGTTAAAGCTTTTAGACAGAGAGAAAGTAAAAATGTGTGATGGAAGGGAGTGGGAAACACAGAAAGAGAGCAGGTAAGACAGCAACAGCAAGCGAGGACGAGAAAGAAAGAGAGCAAGAGAGTGTGGAGGAGGAGGCAGATGGATAGAGACCGAGAGAAAGAAAGAGAGAAAAAGACTATAATGAAACCTTCAAAGTCAAAATCTGAGCAGCCATAAAATTTTTCAACTTACATTTCACAAGCTTCAGCTGCTCTTTCTCTTCTGGCCAGCTGTTATCTTCAAAATTTCTTCGCTAAAAATAACCCAGAACAAAATCTTAAAATGAAAGTGAGCAAAAACCAAAAAAGTGAAAAAATTTTCAGGGTATTTGGAAGAAACTTTGAGGCTGTGTAAATGCCTACAAGAAATTGAGTGTTACCCAAGGACGTCCCTTAACCTGTAAAGGCGGTACAGGAAACCAACAGTAAAACAGATGCTGAAAGTCATCAACAGAACAATGCCTGCTCCAGACAGCTGAAGTTGTGTGCATGCTGTTTCTGCAGTAGTAGTTCTGCTTTATCTGGGCCAATCTGTGGGACAAGGTGAGACATCTTTAACATGAAACTGCAACATCTGGCAGTTGACCCAATGCTGGAATGGTGCATGATGTCTCAGGCATACAGTCAACAACAACTTATCTGGTCCATGAGGCAAGGTGGCATCCAGCTTGTGATACAACTAATGATGTCATCTGCTTCTGATTTTAGCACCTTACTGTTTTCTTTCCTGGTTATCAAAATTTTTTTGTTTTTTTTCTTTTTTTTAATTAAAATCATATTTAATGAAACAAGAAAAAAATATTAGTAGGTTAACACAACTAGACTGTGTTTGGTGTCCAGCCAGAGGCAGGGATTCACCTGAGTACTTTGGTTTCTTCCTGGATAACCTACTCCGTTCAAAATGAGTCCAATGGGTGGTTTATCTGGCTGCATTCTTTTGAAAACCCGAAGTTGCCATGTACCTATGGCCAATCTATCTACATGATTATACACACCAATTGTTGTGTATCACCACAAATCACTGCTATGATAAGAAATATCAAGCATCCCATGTACTTAAAATTAGGTGTAGAAATTACATTTCAGTAATTCATGGTCACTAGACTAAAGCTCTATTTTTTGAAATGGAACATAAAAAACAACAATCTCTGCTGCTCACCTGCCTTTTTGGAAGTGTTTCATCTCCAGTCTCTTTTTGCGATACAAGAACATTCCTTTTTCGCTTTTCTTTTTTAGGTTGCATTTTCAGTAGCAAACTTTCAGAACTGTTACCATGATAAAGAAAATTTAAAGAACTGCAAGTAAAACTCAGATTCAGAAATAATCTTCCCCTATTTATTGTATTTTATTTCAAATGTCATAGATTTTTCCTTTCCCAAATGAAATTCTTCTCAAAGGTGAGAAATTAAGCACATCATTTGTTTAAATTATTACTGCAGAGCTAAAGATGAGACGTCTATATGAATACCTTGTAGATTGTAGATGTCAGAATGTGCTTATCAGAGTTACGTTTCTTTCATTTGACTAATAACACAAGGTATACTCTAAGCTTTAGTCACTAATTAAAAAAGGTTTTTTTTCCCCGATTAGTTAAAAAAATAAGATAAACTATAAAAACACCTATTTTCAATTAAAAACCACTAAGCAGAACATTCTGAAATAGTGGAACAAACATCAACTAATTCTATTGTCTTTTTGTGATTGTTGTTGCTCTAAGTAGCATAGCAAACTATTCACAAAAAATCCATTGCTGATCTTTCTGAACCATCAGTCTTGTCATTTGATCACAGAAATAACTCAAAGCACATTTTTTAATATAATCTCTAGATATTGAGTATATAATTTTCAACATTTTAGAAAAAAGGCTAAAATCTTTCAATACAAGAGTTTTTTTTTCTACAACATGGTTTATCTTGATCACCACCAGCTGGTCTCTCTTATCAAATTCTTTCTTGCCAATTTCATTTTGTAGTTTTGCTTTTCACTTATAAGTAGACAACTTGAAGCTGTAAACTATAGTTTGCTTTGTTGCCCTTTCATGATTTGCTTGAGAATTTAAAAAACAAACTAAAAAGAGATTTACTGTACATTTATTGGTACTGATCATGTGCTTTCACTGCATTACTATAACTATAGCTGTATTGACATTTCTCAACTAAGACGGTAGCAAAAAAAAAAAATATTTTAGAATGACTAACCCTTGACAACTGAAAATATTTAAAGTTGGAGATTAAGGCCGCTAACAGGTCTTCAATATATGGTGGATAGTTTAATCCTTGCAATATTATAATTCTATAATTCACAAAGCATTAAAATAAATCAGAGGGGAGGGGGCACTTCTTGCATTTTTACAAAATCCCATCTTACTCATTTGGTTCTTTGAAAGCAACGGGTATCTCCATATTGTTAGCTGATTTCCTTGATGCTACAGGCAATGATTCTGGTGTGGCAACGTTCTGAGGAAGAGATGCTGAGGAGAAAGTACTCTCTACCTGGAAGAAAGAAGTGTACATTATTTTGGCAATCAAAATTTGTGGTCACTTTTTAATACTGTTACATTTGAAAAATTAAGAAAGCAGTTATTATAATTTATTTGTGTGCACATATGAATAATATACTGTAAATTGTAATTTTCATAGGTGGGCTCTAAATACAAATAAAAATCTACTACTGATGTTAGTTCTTCACTTCTAAGACTATTACAAAACCAAAATCTAGCCTAGTTATAAACTATAGTAAAGGTTAAAACTTTGATATACTTTGCCCCAGACTATGTCTTTTCCAAGTTGTAACTTAATAGCTTACCAACTTAAAAGATTTTTCCTTATTTTTATGCAATATTATTATGAATTGTGTTCAAAGAGATATTTTGTTTAATTTTATTTAATCTTTTAGTTAAAAGAAAATTTTGTTTGACAAACTGATTAGACTAAAATTTTTTTTATATATTTGCAGGTAGTTAGTGATTGGCTACAAGTCTGTACAGGTTCTAACATTCCCCTATCCAAGACAGGTCACTCTACAGTCAACGAGTTTCTTAAAACTCATGTCAAGAATGGTGGCACCGTACCTGGATATTTCCACTTACAGAATGTCTATGATGGTGAAGTTTTTTGATGAGGAAGTGTGTCTAGTACAAAACATGTCTTCTGGTAATCCACGACTTAACATATCATTATCCAGAGCCAACTCTAATAATATCTCCACTTACTTGCTTGACACACTGTTTTTGAAATGTGACCATTTGACTGTGGCAGCAAAAGAGTTTAAAGTAACCTATAGGGATAATGCTGCCTACATGATAAAGCCATATAATTCTGTTCTCAAGACTATTTCCAAACAGCATACATGTCACCTGACTGGTGCACATTTTATGCTTAATTGGCATTGATAAAGAAACAATCTGAAGACCTGAACATGGAAGAAAGAGAAGATATTTGCAGTGTCTTCAGGAAAACCTTCAAAATATAAATGCAACAATACCAAATTCTTGTGCCACTCAATAGAATTCAAGGTTCTATGGTTTGTAGTATCAATGACTACATTTTCCACTTTATAACAACCTTTTTCAGGCTTGCTGAAATATGGTTGTGCAGATCTGTTCCCAATTCTGTTAAACAATTAAATACTATTTTTCAAGATGATAAACAGTGCTGCATTCTGAAAGCACTATGTATACTTTGGATTTGTTCCAAAGCAGAAAAGGGGAAATGGTAAAGGACTATGCCTATCTGAAGAAATTTTTGATTTACTTTGAATGCCAACAACTGAGTTTTCAGTGGAGTCCTGTTCTGTTAACTTTGAAAGTGCTAATGACACTAACTATGCCAGAAAGATGGCCATACCATATACTGTACAGGAAGCTTTTTAACTTGCTCAGAGAAGCTGGAGAAATACATAACTAATGCTTAACCAGCTACTGACTTCCTGTGGCAATGTCACATCCTCAACCTTTCCAGTCCTCCTGTGTTGCAATGTGAAAAGTTCAAATACGATGCCATTCCTGGATTTGAAGATGCTCCTGCTAAGAAATTTCTTTTGTACTTCACCAAAATTGGCCCCGAAACAGTCAAGTCTGCTGTATCCACTGTCATTGTTGCTAAACTTTGGGCCAGCGGGTGTGGCAGATTACCAAGGATTTATACTGTAACAAAGAAACACTTTATCTGCAATTCAGGTGAAACTGAACCCAGCAATAACCCGTGCAATTTAATTACCAGGCATGAATGTGCAGGAAAGACCACCAAAATGTAGGCTCACTACTTAGAAGGCAGCTGGGAATGTCTGAGCCCTCCCCTACTTACAGAAACCAACCACCTAGTTTCTGTAGGTAACCCATTACCTATAACTTTCCGCTCTCATCTTAACTTCACTATGAGAAATTATTTTGAAAAAAAAAAAAAAAAAAAACAAGAAAAAGTAAAACATAAAACAACAAAAACTTAGTAAAATGAAAAAGAACAATTCTGTACACTATAACACAAAATTATACAGCATATAGAAGATATATAACTTTCTCTTTTATTTTTTAAATGCAAACTAGAAATTCCTTTATATACAGTCACAAATCTGCATACAGCAAAGCACTGGTTGGGCTTGATTACTTCACTCGGTAATATTACTAATATCATGGTTTCTTCTTAAAGTTTTTCTACTAGTTTATCTGTGTTAGCAGCTTTCTCCCAATACTCCACATTCAGGAGTTAAATTTTCAAGAAAAATGTATTTACCAAAAAGGAAATAGATGGTTCAAGAGAGAAATGAAAATTACAAATGAATAAAATACAATAAAATACTCTTTTTTTAGCATTTGATAGTAACATTTGTAAACTGTCAAGATAATTAACATGGGAAAAGAAAAGATCCTTTTTAAACTGTTGGGGTTCTTTGTTATCTCACTTGCAAGATTTGATGTGTAAATCATATAACATTTATAGCAAACTGGAATAATCGAATATCTCATTAAAGGTCAAACTTAGATAGATGACCATTGGAATAAACAGGCAGAAGTTACAGTTCGTTCACAGACCACCAACTGTGACCTGTTGCCCAAATCACAACCTATATCACAGCAGACATGTTGTATCTCATACTGTAGTAGTGGTGGCTGATGGTTCTTGTGAACACCTGCATATGGTCTGCTACACTTGTAGTCAATTGTTGGAATCTGGTTTGCAAGCTGCTCTTCACAGCACAAATGTCTTATGGTTTCTCTTGAACTGGCTCTGTTAACTATTGACAGTGAAATATCAAGTACCTGAAGACTTCTATCAGTGCTTATTGTATGGCCATCTACAGACTGAAACCAACCTGTTGTTAGAACTTGTAACTGTGCACTTACCATGCAAGCGAAGGCCTATATGAGTCTCAGAAGTTCTCTATTTACTTATGTTAATTCTCTGTGCAGTATTTTTTTTTTGTTGAGAAAATACAAATTCTTTAAACAAATTTAAAAAAAAAAACTAAAACACAGGAGAAAGACTGAAAAATCTTGGTGATAGCACAATGCAATGTTTTGCTTGTTCCTTCTTTGCTTTCCCACCCTTTCTGTTGTTTCCCAACTCGCTAAAGCATGAAATACCGAGGGATCAAAACACTGAACAAGATAAATTATAAAAAAAAAAACCAAGTACAGCAAAGTGATACACAAGTGAAAAAAACAACAAAAACATACTGGTTTGAGTCCTGTTTGGTTCTTAGATGAAATACGGGATTTTCGCTTTTTACCCATTTTTAATGGGTCCCTCCAAGTCTCTGGGTGCACCAAAACATTTTTGTCTCTGAAAGATCATCATTTTTGTTTAAACCTCTCCAAAACAAAACAAATATGGTAACTGTCTCTTTTTCACATACAAACATCAATTAGAATTGTATAAATACATTAGTTAAAGCAATGGATAATTAAAAGTTTACTTCCATATATATGGTCATAAAATACAGATCTTTAAGCAGTTCCTTTACTATGAAAAAATATACATCTAAAAATATGAAAAGCTAATTAATAGCCTGTATATAAAATAAAAGCTACATACATCTAACCTTTATATAAAAAGAAACCAAAGATAATATTCATAATAATAAATCTAAAGTTTAGACAAAAACCAGTACAAACAAAATATTTACTTACATATTTGTTGCTGCTGTTGATGATGATGATGATGATGATGATGATGATGATGATGATGATGATGATGATGATGATGATGTCTTTTTCACAGAATTCAAAACTGAATTGCTTTTATTCTGTGGTCTTTTCAGATTTGTCCTGATACTCTCTGAAAGTAATGTATCCTTAATGCTTGAGGTAATCTTTTGATGCTTATAGGCTTTAACACTGTTCATTTCTGTTTCTGAAGCAGAGTATACTGGACTAGATTTTCTGTTGAATTTCTCTAAAAGATCTTGCCGAGCTCCAGGCCTATGAGATAAGGGACTCGTTAAGGATGGCGTTTCAGCATCTTCGGAGTCTATTATCGGAGAGATCAAAGGTAGAGATTTTGTTACTGATGAAATCCCCAGGGAACTCACTGATGAAGTATCCAGTCTTGCTGAAGGTGTTGATGACTGTGGCTCAGCAAGATCATCTGTTGGAGGTGTTGGTGGCAGAGGTGACAAAGGTTCACTGTGAGATACTGGGGATGGAGGTAGAGGTGATACTGGCTCCACAGATAATATGGGTGAAGTTGGAAATGTAAAGGACTCAGCAAGCTCAGATGTGTGGCCAGACAAAGTCAAGTCATCCAAAGTACTTGCAGTTGAGGAGACAACTGGACTAGACAGCAAGACATTTTCAGAACTTGAGCTAGACTGAGATTCTTGCAGCTGATGGTTGCTCCAGCCTTGAACCAGCCTGGTTGACTGGACTTGCTGGTCACTTCCCTCTGGCCTAACCTCATGAAACTGTTGGTCATAACTGTTCCTAACTAGCGTATCCAGTTGGTTGTTACTATTTCCAGTTGATACATTTGCTTGCAAATTTTGCTGCTGCTGCTGTTTCTTGTTGCTCAAGGCTGACAGAAATGCTTGGTCATTGTCTGTAAGGGTGGAATGTGATGCATGCAGATGCTGACCATTTCTTACAACTAAAGGAGATGTCTGTGTTAGTTGGTTGCCATTACTATGCATCATAGCTGGTTCACAGTTTGATTGCAATGTTTGTAGTTTGTTAATTTCATGCGAATTCAATTCTGAAAACCCACAAGATTGATTATGTTCACACAGTCCAGATTCACAATCAGAAAATTCTCTTTTATCTAATTTATCATTTTTTGTATGCATTTTATTTTGGTTAAGTGTCATTTCGGCTATTTCAGCAGTTCCACTAACAGAAACCTTCTCACTCACTAACTCAACAGCTTCATTAGATGCTTCTGTACATATTTCAACCTTTACTGGTGGCCTAAAGTTTTCTGGTTTATTTTCGATTCCTGGCAGAGCCACAGTATTGCTTACTTCTGTTTCCTGTAAACCACTTTCTCCAGTTTGTTCGTCCAGGCTACATGGGATTCTGTCTTTTTTATCACTAAACTTTGTCATAAGCACAGAAGTTTGTTGAGATTCTTCATGACAAACCGATGGTGCCCTCTCTAATACAATACTGGGCTCAGTCACTTCAGATGATATATAAACATCTATTTTATTTTTTCCACTTTCTTGAATTTCTTCTTTAACCTCTGGAATTTCTCTTTCCTGCATAATGTCTGTCTCTAGCTCGAGAGAAACAAAAGAGCTCATTATAGATTTTCTCAGACAAGGAGTATCCCCCGATACAGTTGGCAACTTTTCAGTCTCAGCAGCAGCTGGTGTATGTACCTCTGCCTGCCTTCTAAATTCTAATTTACTTTCTGAGTTTTGAGATAACTCTACCATTCCTGGTTCAATTTTTTCATTGCTATTTACTCCTCCTTCCAAATTCAATGTCTTTCTGTCTCCAAAATCATAAGCCAAATCCAAAATATCATTACAATCTTGTTTTTGTGATAACACTTGATCGAAAGTTTTAGTGGGCTCTTTAATGGAAAGAGATACATTTGCTGTGTCTGACTTGACCAGTTCCATTACACTATTATTTTTACAAATTTTATTATCATCTCTCAGAGGTGCTGAAGATTCATGAACATTTCTGCTGTTAGTCCTATTTTCAAGAGGTATCTGTATAGAGCTAGGTGATCCATCTTCTTTTAGAGGCAGATCATCTACTAGGTTGATAGAATCAGTTTTTAATTTGCTTTCACCAGCTACAGTTATTGATTCAGCTCCACAATTCATTCCTGCTTCAAGCTCTGTTATGCCATCACACGATTCCAGGTTATTTTCAATGTCTGTTTTCACTTCATGCTCAGGTGTGAAAAAGTCTGAACTATTACTATCCTCATTATCTGAATGCAACAGCTGCAAATCAGTAACAGGGAAAGGGCATGGCAATCCTTGATCAGCCTTATTTACACCAAAGTTGTTTTTGTTTGTTTCCTCATCTGATTCTGACAAAATATCATCACCAAATAGCTCAGTGAAATATGATGGACAATATAGACTGTTTACTTCTTTGGTATTTTCTGCTTTTAATTTTCCATCAACATGAACAACTTCATGGCTTAAAGAATTAGAAATAGCAACCAAATTATTTATCAAAATATCTGTTGTACTATTCATTTTATTTTTATTAATTTCAAGCACTTCAGTAGGAAGAGATTCAAGTGGTGTACAGTTATCTGGTATTTTCTTACTTATATTTGCAATATGCTCCTCATTTTTGCAAGGTTTACTTTTTGGAGTTTCAAGAAAAGATTTATCTAAGTTTGAGCTCAAACACCGAGAATTTTCAACAGAAATTTTGTTTTGATTATCTTTGTCTTTCTTCCTAACATCCATTCCAAAACAGTCTGTGGATCTGCTGCAAGCTTCATCCTGCTTCGGACTGTCATCAAGTAACTGTGACTCCAAAATGTCAGCCATGTTGGCAACTGACTCGCTGTCAGATGCTTCATCATTGCTGCACAAAATATCCCCATTGCCCTGAAATCACAGAACAAAACTTGAAAAAATAATAATTTCTATTCAGCTACTTTATAAATTTAAAAATTAATAATAATAATAATAATAATAATAATAATAATAATAATAATAATAATAATAATAATAATAATAAATACACAATTGTCAAAAAAGATAGTCTACACATTGCTCAAAAAACCCAAAAAACTCCAGGCAGCCCAAAATTTTCCAAAGTAGTAAAAGGATATGATCATGCAAAAACAATAAAAGTTCATTCATATACACTAATTAGATGACTCATGTAATTCCCACATTCAGCTAAAGTTAATTTATGTATTGTAATTATTGCATTTGAGAAACCCAAGTACACATTGCCACAGTTTAAAAAAAGACTTAAAGATTTATTACCAGTCATGCTGTCTAAAATTTATTTTTAAAATGCATTTATCTATTAAATTCCTGGTCCAAATAATAGTTACACAATATATATTTTCCAGCAAAAGATACCATGCACTAATAACACTCTATGTAAAGATGCTCATTCAGACTGACAGCATCAAAGCAATTAGTCACAAAGGAAATACCTTTATGTGAACTTCAGTGATGCGAGAAGAGCATAGCATGAGAGAAATAAAATTCTTGTGCCACAACAAGAGTATAAACAATTGCAGATTACATTTTGGGTATTGCATATATATATGCTTAGATTTATAAGTTGCATCATTAAACATTATAAAACTATTTAATTGAAATTCCTGCATATCTAAAAAGTGAAATCAGTTTCCTTATATATATATATATATATATATTTTTTTTTTTTTTTTGAATCATCAACAAAGGTTTTCACCCTGTTGTCTGGTCCTGGAGAAACAGGCAGCGGAGAGAGCATAGGTGGTAGAGGAAGAAACCAGCAGCCATCCAGCTCATCTACTTTGTCCAGGCTGGGCTCGTCAAAGGAAGAAGTCATCTGTGTTGGCTCTTAAAAAAAACACAAAAACGATGTTAAAGATTAGACGCTTTCAATATTTCACTGAGTAGCTATTCAGAATTTTCAACATTTTCAGCACATCCCAGGGACCCAGCCTTAAACAAATAATATTCAATAAGTAAAATAAAATTAATGAACAAAATATAGTAAATGTTTAAATTATATTCTGCCAAGTTTTATATTTTTTTTCTTTTTTAGCCCAATTTGATTTTTAATATTCTTCTTTGGTGGTTTATCTAAAATTTTAGATAACTTTTAATGTCTGAAAAATATTTCACATATTATTAATGTTAAAAAATAAAAGATTAAGTAATAATGCCAAAAAACCCCTACAAACTTGAAATTTTTGCAATGTACTGTAAGTCAACCAATTCATATTTGTATAGGTTTTACTACCATAATAGTACCTACCATCTTCAAAGCTGAAGTTCTCATCTATGCTCCAGGTGTCTGAATGCAATGGACTTTTTAAAAATTTATCTCCTTTTGGTAGTAAACCTTTAATATGATTTAAAAAACAGTAAAATAGTAGTTTTTATTATGTTAAAAAACAAACAAACAATATATTCTTTTTTTAAAACTTACAAAACAAATTTTAAAAAAATACAATTTTTTTGATAACATGTCCAAAATGTTTTCAAATCACACAAAGCCTTAATACAGAAGATCAGGTGAATTCAATCATGCCTTGGCCTTTAACCAAATAACATTATATCTTTTTACAGTTATTTAAATTTTGATTTGAAACCTAAATGATGTATGAAAATTATAGTAAGTATAAGCTAACATCAAATTCATACGCAGGAGCCCAAGTTTATTTTAGCTGCAACACAAACTACATCAATTCTCTTCTCTTCTGACTGCAAAGTAATGTACTAAAAGGACCAAACTCACCCTAATGTATGGAATCTGCTTGAGTTTAAAATCGAGCTAACAAATGATAACTTACCATTGCATTTCATTATATTCCAATATTTACTAACTTTCTTCTGGAAAGAAAAGAGAGAAAAACTTAAGTGTAATAAGCAGATTGAATTTATCAATTATTAACAAGTAAAACAAGAAATCATTAACAAAAACAAAGGATTATTAATATTTTTACATTCTATTTGCAATAAACTTATTTAATGGAGACAAGAATGTTTGTTCAATTAAAACAAAGAAGCTATGCTATCTAAAACAAAAATGTAAAGTTTGATACACATATGAAAAATGTTGTTTCTTTTACGTGTCTTTTCATAACAACGTCATCATTTACAATCTGACTGTGATACATTTGATTCATCAGATGAGGGGTAAAAACCTGTACCGACTTAGCCATTTCCTGTTGTCGTTTTTAACATGAATTGGTTGTACTTATTTTCAGATCAGATGCAAAAATAAATGTATTGATATCTAAGATAAACTTATATTAAAAGTTTTTTTTTTCTCTCCAACCATTTGCTTCTGCTTAAAGTTGAAAAAAAAATCAAAAAAAAAATCAATTTTATAAAAAATAAATTATATTTACTTGCTAGCCATTTCTTCCATTGTTTTTACAGATGCGCACTACAACTGTGTACTTACAAAAACTCTGTTCAATTCATTTTCAAATATTTTACACTTCTTCTTGGTGGCTGCCAGCTCTGCCTTCTTTTCATTGTTTTCCTCTGCAAAATAAAAAAAATTGAAACTAAGACTAGCAGGCAGGATCTAATCAAAGCAAGAACAAACTTTCAAATCCTGAATGACGTTTCCTCAAAAAGGAGACCAAAAACATTCACAAGCAACTGCAGAATGTGCGTGGTGAACTGTCGGTTGTATGTGTGAATACAATCACAGGCTTGTCTGATTAAGTTTTCCTGTAATTAATTAGGGCCTGTCACTTTCATTGCATCACCTGTACTAAAAAATACAAAAATAGCCATAAAAGTAACTGTAAGGCTAAAGTATTCATCTGCTGATGAACATGCTCTACATTTATTCAGGTCTCATCAAAACATGGAAAATAAAAAGGTTAAAAACAGAAAGAAAACATCCCAAACTTCTCCTAAATTTTATAGCAAAAAAGCATTTTTAAAAAAAAAAACATTTCAGTAAAATGCGTCAATGTTCTGTATGCAGATTTATCAACTTTCATTTTTCTCAAAAGAAATTTTTTAATATTTCTGTTTGCCATGTTTTCATGTCTCAAACTTAATTAACTTTGTGCAGTCATTTTCTAGAGAATGTGTTATTTAGGGTGTCAAATAAATATAAAATCAAGATTTACCCACACAGTCTACCAAAAAGATGTCTGCACACTTTCAGATGCTACCATGCAGAGGCATTTTCTCTCAACATTAAAACAAGTTTCATTCAAAAGCTGACAGATAATGTTAACGAGTAATGCAACGGCAAACCTAAGTCAGGTGTTTTAGCGTGAGAGCTAAATGTATGGGTATTGTTGGAGGAACACTTTGCTGGGAGGTAGATGGGATGACAAACACCAGTTGAATACCTGCCACCAGTCGCTCCAGATCTCACACCACCAAATGTTTTCCTGTGGAGTGTGTTAAAGGATCAAAAGTTATATGTCACAAAACCAGCTTGTAACTTGAAACTTACAGATGGAGTTTGATGCAGACACAGACAGATCTTATAAACCTCACATAAAAAACTTTTAATTTTCTACTTATATCCAGCTATGAAGTGTTTTTTTTACTGATGTATGCAACACTTGGCCTTTACCCTGTTGTTGTGTGCAGTTAGTTTAACATTTTAGGTCAAGGGTCTACCACTCAATAAAGAAGTCTTTGTATCGAACAGACCTTTTTCTATACTACTACTACTACTGTATAAAGCACTTAGCTTTATAACTAACTAGCAAATATTTGTTTGAAATGTAAAAGTTAAGGTTTTTTTTTTTTTTTCACGTGTTTTAACAAAAGTGTGTTGTTAGGGAGCTAGCTTACTCTATATACAAATGAAGAATCATCAATAAAAGCTGGAAGTTTGGTTATCAAACACTGGTTTTAGGTTTATCTATGAATCCACTTCACTTGGGTCTCCTGGTTGAAATGTAGACATTATATTAAAGGTAACCCCCACACATATTACTATTGATTCACTATATTAGATGTTCGAAATTTCCACCATCAGCATCCATGGAGCAGCATATGTTTTTAGAGGAATAGCTGCTGTAGTATCAACAGTTCTCTGCTGGAGTTTTTGGATGGTAGCTGATTTTGACAAACCTTATATCAAGTTAAATAAAGATATGAGAACTAAGTCTATAGATGGTTTTGAGAAAGTCTCTTTTGGTGGTAAAGCTATGGAAAATTTAAAGAGAGTTTGTACAACCCCAGAGAATCTTAGGAAAACTCATGTTAATAAAATCACCCCATACTACACAAGATATTATTAATGAAAACCTAGTTCTCTTAGATATGAAAACTAAAGTTATAAAGTTTAACAAACCTCTTTACTTAGGAATGTATATTTTAAATTATTCAAAATATTTAATGTATGATTTTCTCTTTAAAGTTATGAAATTAAAATAATTTAACATTATCATTTTCAGACATGGATTCTCTATGCTATCATATAAAAACAGAAGATATATATGAAGATATGAAAAAAAGAAATAGATCTCTATGGCACTTCTGCTTACTCGGTAAACCATCTCTCTAAAATAAACAAGTTGTAGGAAGGATGAGTACGAAAGAAAAATAATAAATTAATTTTGTGGACTTTGATTGAAATGTATGCAATAGATCTTAAATCAAAAAAGGTTTGTAAAGAAATACAATAATCTGTAATTAAAACTATAAAATTATATAAACAGAACAAATATGCGAAAGTCTGAACTTAATTAGATTGGATAAACGTTGCATCATCTCCCTTTGATGTTGAGTTGTATCTACTGGACGATAAGCTACCAACTTTACTGTACAGACGTTTCAGTCTTCATTAATCCAGTAACACGTTTAGTGGGACAAGTTTGTTTTTTGTAAACTTGTTCCACATTATTTTTAAGGCTTTATTAAACTTGTTGTAAAATGGCCACTTTGATTCGTTAATAGGAATTCTTAGTGTAATATGATGTAGAAAACTAATACTTTTATATACTATACATTGAGAAAACTTAGTAGCAAAACAGTTAATGCTTCTATTAAAGATTTTTCAGTTTTACTTTTTAAAGGAACACCCCATGTATATTTGGAAAATACATCTGTTACATTTAACATATATTCATAACTTTTATTCCATTTAGAAAAACGTTTCATATCAACTAAATCTGTTGACCAGATATCAGCTACTGAATGAAAAAAACACTTGGCACCTAGATACTTTTTTATAATAGGTTTATGTAACTATTCAGTTAATACAAGGCAGGTGTCTTCAGTTTTTTTGTTTTACTTTTATATTTGATCTGTAATTCTCTCTTGATGGAACCTGAAACAGCTATTTATTTTAGCCTTCAATGCAGTTTTAACAAAACCACCATCACTTTTTTATTTTAAACTAGGATTTTGAATATTATAATCATAAATTAAATATATATCAGCTTTTTGTTTGATTATAATATCAGCAAAAGCTGCCTGCAGAATCAGCATCTTTATCTTAAATCATATTTGTAGCACACTTGATCATCTTGGTCGTTAGGTTATTTACCACATTTTTGTGAATAATCTGGATTTAATCTGAAATCTAATTGTTCTGGATCATAGTAGTAATGTCTGGATAAATGTTTTTCACTGACATTTAGCCCAAGTAAAACCAGGAAGTTTTCATAAAAATGACTGCATATCACCTCCAGAGACAAGAACATTTTATTTTTTTCTGCAATTTTGACAGGTCCCTCTCAACATTAGTCAGTTACTCTTAATAATAACATGTTCCTAAATTGTTTTGTTAGTTTTAGTTTTACATTTTAAACAATACATTTTAGTCTTTTTAAATATATACACAAGTGTAAATTCAGAATAACAGGTGCTAGTTCTGTAGATAGGTTAAATGATTAATATAGAGATTATCAAGAGTTATGGTTCTTCTGACAATCTTGAGTCTGAAACTATAGAAATTAAATAAGGAAAAATAAGCAATTAAAACTTAAGCATTTTCTTTCTATACATAAATAATTGAGAAAATAAAAATAGCAAAGATCATAATTTTTTATGTTATTAGATCAAAGAATTTTTAGATTATTCTAGATTATGTTTTTGGAAAATATTTACATCAACGTGAATATCAAATAAAAATGAGTTTGCAAGTTAACTTGATAAACAACAGATAAAGAAATATTTTTGCAAGTGCAAATGGTTAAAGAGTAAAAATTTATACTGAAAAAATCTTTATGAAATAATAGGTGAAGGAACAAAAAACAAATAAGAAATAGGTGTAGAATAATTTGAAGGCCCAAATGATATTCCTGATCTGAAAGAGATTGGCTCAAAATTTTAAAGTTTGGTTATTTTTGATGACCTTGTGAGAGACAAAAATCAAACAAATCTGAAATCATTTTATAGTAGAGAGAGACATAATAATATTTTTACCTTTAATATTTCCCAAAACTACCACAAACTACTCAGACAAACCATCAGAAGCAAATGAAATGTTATTACCCTCCTTCCATTATCTAAAAAATATTTCCAACATATCTGGGATGACGTGGTTAGCAAAAATACCATTTCTGATGAAAAGATATTTTACAGAAAAATGTGCAAAGTCAGGCTGTGGGTTTGTAGTTATAGACAAATCATCTGATAAATATAATGGAGGGTACTGTACAAAGTTTGAAGAGTGTTATCCTCTAAAAATTCTGTAGGAAGCTTTTCTTATATTGTCAGATGATATTGTAGGATGCTTTGCTTGTTTTTAAATATATATTAAGTGTTGTTTTATAAAATAAAACACAAAGAGGAAAGAGATTTAACAAATATTTATATAAAATTAAGGGAACAAGTTTCGAGATTAAAAAGTAGGTTAGCAAGATTTGAATACCAAATCAACTAAATTATTTCAGCAGATTATAAAAGTAAAAAAGTCAGCTCCTCTAGAAGTGGTACCTTTAGCGCCTCAAAAATTAATACCATCAGCTCCTTTAATAGCTGACAACACACAAGTAGATGAGGATGCTGCAGATTATCGGTTTCTAAAGATGATCAGTCTGCTTTTTCTTTATAACACTTAGAATCTGACAAGTGTTCAACTGGATCACCTACCACAAAAGAAATACCTAATAATATTGATACTGATGATGACTATGAAATTGACACCAGTCCTGTTTATGGAAATTTTAAACAAAAATAAAACCAGATGAAAATATATTAAAGTTGTTACAATTTTAATATATATACAGTTCAACTATTTATCACAGCAATGCTGCTGCATAAAATAAATGACGTTCAAGCAAAAATTATAAACGGTGAACTAAGATAAAAAATAAATTATTACAAGTCCAGCAAAAGATTAATTCAGACTAAGACAATTTATATTACAGACTCTGAGACATCCAAATTTTGTCTGCAAGTGACAAAAGTAGTTTTTACCTTCAGATAGAAATCATTTAATGGAAAGACTTAGTTTACTTTTAACATCTAAACAAGCTGGAAATAATATTTTTAATGAAATAAATGCAATTGGTGATCAATTGTTTAAATTAAATCTAACAGATAAAACTGACAATAAATGCTTGATAAGATTTCAAAAAGCACAGACTACAAATTGAAAACAGATTTTTATCCAGCACTAAATTTAGATTCTACAAAACATTACAAAATTTGCTCCAGTTAATCTTGAAGCATTATTCTTTTTCAAATGCTAATAATACAAATAATAGTTTTAGATATAGCGCTGACAATGGGACTACATTGGGATTGGAAGAATAAAGAATATTATTACCGTTAAAGCTAATTCTGCTACTCTCAAATACATCAGTATCATTAGTTCTAACTATGAAGTTGATTTTACTGTTGAGAATAATTTAAAATCTCTATCAGGATGTAACACTAAGACTTTGTCTTCTGGTTATAATGAAAGTGACAATCCAGATCATATTTTGTCAGTTAATTCTATTCTTGCATGTTGTGATTTAATACAAGATTGATATATTAATGGACATAGCTCTGAAACATTATATTAATTTTTCTCTGAATATTTCAGCTGGATATAAAATAGTTGGAAAACCAAAAATGTAGTTTATTTACCAGTTACCAGAAATTTTATTTCATGCATTCAAATTTGGATTATAGATAAGACAGAAATAGTATAGATCTCTGAAATTAAGTTTTATAACTTAGATTGCATATGAGATAAGTTTTTTAAAAAGTTGGATTTAAAAAAAATTAAATGGTTAAAAGAGGAGAGTTGAAAAAAATATATTATAGGAAGAGGATAGATTGATACTTTGAATAGAATGGCTACATATGTTTTTTAATAATCCAACAATAAAAGTTATCAAAGATAGTGCTGAAATTATTACTGAAGTTTAAAAAGCTTACCATTCTTTTAAAAGGAAATCTGAAACAATAAATAATTCTAGCATTCAAAATTCTAGTAATCTGCAAATTAATCTCCCATTCAAGACATAAATACTTTAATTGCTGATCAGAACTACGACTTACAGAAAAGCAAAAAAAAAAGCCCACACATTTAAAGCAAATAAAAATAGAGAAATGATATCAGAAAATCAGCCAAAAACCACTATAAAATCAACTAGGTTGTTTATAGATTTTTGTATATTAAATATAATATACTGAAATAGCAGATTCAAGTATTGGTGAAACTATAAACTCATAATTATTTATAGTTTCATGAGCATGAGTCTAGAACTGGGACAATAATTCTGGTGCAGAAATTGAGACTATAGCTTATCCACATCAAACAACAACTATGAAGGGATTGATAACCTATCCAGATGATTTTAATAAGTCCCAAGGATTAAACCAACGTTGGTATAAAAACAAGCAGTTACAAATGCTACTATAGGATTTAAAGCAAGACATAATAAAATCCCAAAGATAGTTTAGATTCTGCCTAACCCACATCTTTGGAAAAGAAAATAGTGTATGGAATAAAGGAAACAAGGGATGGAGATAATGGTGCAATTTTTCGAGCAAATGGAGATGCAGTTGAGAAAATATAGCATTATCTTCAAGAAATCAATACATTACAGAGTTGCCTGATGAAAAACAGCTAAGAGTTGTTAAGATGCTTGAAAGTGAAGTAGTCTATAATATTGGTTATACTAATAAACAATGCAATTTGATTGCAGTTCCACAAGATACTAATTTTGATTGGAGGCTGACTCTCCCAACAACACGAACAAAAAAGCCTGGATATATTCTCTTAGGATTTCAAATTGCTAAAAGTTATAACCAAGAAGCAATCAGTCTATATTTAATAACTGTTCAATTTCAATACCAATGCTTTTGTTCTTTTAAATAGTGATAGATATTCCATACTTTATCTAAAACTAGATTTTAGAAAAAAAACCATTTCAGTAGAATTTCTTAAAAATTGGTAGACTTTAAACATAATATAGTTTCCATAATCAAGCTATGCCTATTGAGTTTAAAGAACTTTACTCTCTGATTGTTTCTTGTTTTATTAGTTCTGCAAATACTCAAGCTCTTGTAGTTGTTTTGCCAGATAGAATTGTAAATGTACAATCAGATGGTAATAAACCGAACAATATTTTTAAAATTACTTTTATAAAATGTATTGCTAAATAAATGGAGCCATACATTTCTCATGAGTTTTCTATAAGTGAACATCAAAAGCAAAATTGAAAAGAGTAGGAGGAGGTTAAATAAACATTAATTATACAGCAATTTTCAAATTCTTATTATGAGGAGACAAAAAAAATTGAAAAGGTAAGTTTTGATTTAAAACTTAATATGTCACAAATGAAACATCAAAAAGTTCTTTTTTTTTTTTATAGCTGTTTATGAAACCAAACATCTACCAAAACTTATAGATAGTGTTATGGCATCATTCTAACCAAGAGTTGTAATAAAATTTTTGATGAAAATATAAAAGGTAAAAACATTGCTTAAGGTTAAAAAGTTTGGTAGATTTACTGGAGCTATTCTACAAACTATATTAAATATCGGAAAAACTATTTTACCATCCTTAGGTACAAAAAAAAACTGCAAGCAAAGGCTGTACACATAGTTAATAGATATTTAATGGTACTTTTAAGCATGGAAAGAAAAATCTAGATTTGTGGGTAATGATTTAATACTTGGACCTAATTCACCATCTAAAAATGTGCCCATTCTGTCTGTTTTGTTGTAAAGAAGCTAACTATAAAACGTTATATACTTTTTTACATTTTAAAGTTACATAATCCATTTTTCTTTTTAAATACAGATCTGCATTCAGATGTTACTTGTGGAAAATTAGCTTGCCTCTGTCTTTTTCTCTAATAGCTTCTATATTTTTTTCTGTATCTTTACACGTTCATTATAGCAAGAACCAGCAATAAACATGTTAGGAGGAGGCTTAAGTGTCTTTACATATTCCCCTTCTAAATTTTGCAATTCTCCTCTGTTAGTAGTATTTACAATAGTAATTCCATCTCATATGTTGACATAATTTTGAATTTTTACTTAATGCATCAATAATATAGCCAAATTTTTACTGGTACTTTCAAGTGAAACCCAGCTGGTTACGATTATGGCGATTCTATTTCAGTCAGATTTCATCTGAATGTCCCTTACATTAGTAAATATGGAGATCATTGCTAAACCACTTCAACACTAATAAATAAAACCAAATTTTCTAGCCTGGAATAGCTAAGTAATTTGCTGTTTACGTATGATCTTAAATTCTAAAATATTTTAAATAAACATTATTTCTACTATAATCGTCTTCTGCATATAAACAAATATATAAGTGCCACGCTCATAAAAGTTGTTAAGCTTTTAAAATTACTGAACAGTCTGAAAGAAATGCTTCTGTCTGCAACACACGACTGATTTAGGCTAAACAAAGAATTGTAGTAAATTAATCGTCTCTTGGTATATTTAAAAAAGGTGTCATCTATACAAAAATTTGAACTGTTTTATATTTTGGTCTATTTTTCATTCAATGTGTCCATTGAATTAAATGTTATGCTCTGTTAATCAGCTTTAAAAAATGAGGCGTCACTATTTTAATAAACATTGCGTTAACATGCAATGCAAATAAAACCAGTTAGCTGGCAATAAACTATTACCATACAACTTCAATGTTAACACACACCAGTGAGGTCAGGGTTCGGGTAGTTATACTTTTTAAGAACACATAAAAAAGATCAATCTTTATACATTGATACAGTTAATGATTAATTGCCCAAGTGGGTCACAAGACAATGTTGTGCCGGGGTATCACCTGTCACTGCTTAAAAAAAAAAAGCATATTTCACAAAACCGGGTCAGACTAGCACAAACTGAAGGTAAGCTTGCACTGCTGAGACTTTCACAATAACCAATAATGATAAGTTGTTTTAAAAAGTGTTATCAATAACGACGTCTTTATTGCTTATGACCAGAATGAATATTTATGAAAGAATCTCTCTCTTACTTTGATCAGTGAAAGCTGTGTGTATGTAGGTAAAGATAGATGTATAATTTAACTATAGAAGTGAGGGCTAGTTTCTTAGATGTTGTTCTTTAAACTATAAAATAAGTTAACGCCATGGATATAAAAATCTCAGTTTCTGGAATTTAAAATAATATTTTTAAAAAATCAATGCCAAAGTAAATAATCATTGTTATTTTCAATGTGCATTCTATAAAAGTAAATCTACCCAATTTCACACCACCCTTTTATCCTTCCTTTTGATTGCACCTGTAAATTCACTAAATTAGACTGTTTACCTTCCTAACATTCATTTCAGCTATGCTAAAAAATCTTTTCTCCAAGTGTCATTACTTTCTTACCAATATGTTTGTTAAAATGTTGAAAGAAATAATACAGAAAACATCAGTGACAATCTAATCTACATCAATGAATACTGGTATTCCTATTATTATTATTTGTTGTGCCAGTTTTACTTTTTTTTAACCCTTATATCCCGAAAAGTCTCTCACATTCCTGTTTCATACACAATGTTCAGTTTCGTAGCTAAAAAAGGCACAAAATCATCAGGGTTCATCCAAGGCCCTTGATCCAGGTGAGGAAAAAAAATCCAATAAACTTGATTTTTTTAGCTGGTTTCCAAGACCTCTATCAACAAAAATACCACTGGTATTCTATTCTATTCATTTATACAAGTTGCTCGTAAAAAATAAACTTGTTCTGACACCAACCCATCCAGATACTTTAACCAATTTAGAATTGTTTCCTAAAATTTTTTAATGTAGACCGATGGAAAATAAAAATGAATGACTATATATGTACTGAAAACCATAGATCAGTACCCAACAAACTAGGTACACCTAATAACAAACAAAATGGCAATGTAATGTGTTCGCTGTTTTTACTCGGCCTCTATTTCTTTCCTTTGCTTGGAGTGGCTAAAAATAATTTTTAACTCCTTTTTTTGCCTTTTGCACATTTTCCAAAGAGCTGATTGTAGAATCTTTGTTTTACCATTTTCATCACTATTAATTTCCTTTCTCATAAATATATGCACACACGCACACACACATTTAATATACAATTCTCTTGTAAAGTTACCGATATAAGCATGTGATTCAGAAGATGGCCAAAGAGGAAAGAATGAACTTTTCTTCTTTTCTATCCACCACAAGCACTGCTCTTGTCAGTCTTCTTGGTGCAGCCTGTCCTGACTTTAGATATTCTTATTATTTTTCTCTGATATTGCAGACTAAGCAGATTTAAACAATGACTAATTTTATGCATTCATTTACAACACATAGAAAAAAACTTTAAAAAAAGAAAATCTTAAGAATGAGATGAGATTTAAAAATACTAAGTTTTCAAAATACATCAATCACTGCAGAAAAAAGAAAATACTAATTAAATAAAACTAAAAACAAATGTGATACACTTGTAGCTTTTTCAGCAAAATCCTTCCATGTGAAAATGTAAAATTAAGTAGACAGCTATATTTTTAGGTAAAATTTGATGGAATAAAAGTTAATTGTAAAATTATTTTAAAAAAGAGAGATTATTTGTAGGGTTGTCAGCAAAACTACTCCAGCAGCAAAACACAAAACTATATTAATTTCTCATCTGTTAAGGAGACTAATTATCTCAGTAAACTGAACACATTTAGCATAAAAACTGAAATAATACAATAATTTTCCCCCTGTGATAATAAAGATCTACAAGCCAAAACATGAACATAGGTGAGTCTAAAATCTCTTTAATGTCTGATACTCAACATACCACTAATATCTTACTTTGTGAGATTGTACCATATGTTAATCTGCTTGTATTATACTATCTATTCTTAAAGAATCTACTGTGTACTGATAAAACTCCAGTGACAAATATTATAAAAAAAAACATTGTTTTATTTGAGATTATATAATATTCATATGTAAAAAGGGGGAAAAATTTAAAACCATTTAATCTCTCCTCTTCACTAAAATGTCACAAAATAATTAAAACATTTTAAAATTAGTCTTAAAAACAAAACAACAAAAAAAAACAAACTTAGTTCTAACAAAACCCATTAGAAATGTGAAAAAATAAGTTGTCATAATAATACAAACAATTAATTTCTCAATATTATCAAGTGGTTTTGCAACACTTCACTGTTTAGTTCATAAAGTACTCATTACATAAGTAGAACCTGAGACACTAACCATCCAAACAGCTTTTCTAACCTAAAAAGATACCATAGTGTCACTTGGGGCTGCATTTAAAAACCATTAAAAGGATGGCATAGTCAGGTGTTAAAATATCTTGTGTCATTTTAGAAGTTATCAAATTTACAGTGACCATAAAGCAAACAAAAATTTTAAATGTTCATGTTATAAATTTAATTAATAGATTTTAATTTTAAAAAAAAATTGCTTTGATATTTTCTCTTTGTAAACAAATATTCTAAGAAATTTGCTTTATATTAATTTGTTTACTGAAAACTGGATGGAGTTCAATCTTTATATGAAATTATAAAAGCATTGTTGTTATGGAAACTGAGGGAGAGAGTGGCTGGCTCTCAGAATCTTTATCTACACAAAAAGATGGTCACAGCATGTCAATTGCATGTCTTGGACAAACTAAGTTATCCAAGAAAACCCTACAAGAACTTTTCTGATAGAAGTGAAAGGAAACTGAAGTTCTCCCACAAAAGTAAGTTCACACAGAACAGGTAGTATGGGACTGAAATTACAAGCATGCTACATGTTATTCTGATGCCAACTAAATCTCACATGAAGCCATGTCTTATGTCGACATAATATATAAAATGACGGAATATGTTTTTTAAAATTAAAAATTTAACAACACAAAACAGAAATTACCCATCTGAGAAAAAGCTGAATATTTAAATTATATATAAATGCATACAGTATTGGAAATAATTATGGAAATAGAGAAAAAAACTGGGTATAAAATGCAAATAACACGATAGAATTGTATCTTGTGTATAGAAATAAAATGCTCCATAGTATTGATATAATACACTGTGATTGGTTGTCATGCAAAATCTGCTACACCCGAAGGAGGACTATAAAAGTATAGGCAGTGATATAATTGCAGTCTGGTGAATGTGTTGTGAATACTATAGCTCTTGGAAAGGCAATAATATGTGACAAGCATACAGACACCAAAATCTTAGCTAGCAAAACTACTCAATGCAGCAGATAGCAGTTTGACTTCATGTTTGAGAAAAAGCTGTATGCAAGACTGAGGACGCGCAAAAACTGGTATTGTTGACATTAGATGCAATAAAAGAAACAACACTTTTGGGGAGTTTGGGCTAAGTACCTCAGGATGTTCTCTACATAAGACACGATGAGCCAGTAGAGATCTTGTGAATGACCAAGCTTCAAGTATGGATGTTAATGCTTCATCATAAACAGTAAGATACACATTAGCACAAAGTGGTCTAATGAATGTGTAGTTGCCTGAAAACCTTGGTAACCAAACAGCAGGGCTGAAATGAGCAGCAGAAATGAAGCAGTGAGATGACCAAACCTGAAAGGTGCTCTTTACAGATTAGTCAAAGTTAAACTGTTTGGCAATAACCAACAGCAGTTTGTGCAAAGGCAGACCAGGGAGCAGTATAACAATCAGTGTATAAAAGCTACAGTGAAGCATTGGGTAGATCAATACAACTGTGGGGTTTCAGATTATCCAAGGGTGTTGGAGTTTTGTATAAAATCAAGGGTGTACAGGAAAAGTTCTCATCCACCATGCCGTTCTCTCAGGAAGACAGCTCATTGGGCAAAGATTCATCTTCCAACACGGCAATGACCCCAAGCATACAACCAATGAGGAGAACTATCTGGAACATAAAGGATCTGATGATGTGGTTATATGGTTACTGAAAAAAAAAATCAAACAGCAACCAAACACCTTGGATGAATTGTTAAAAGTACTACAGGATGTTCTGAACAACATTCCACAGTCATACACTGATAACCTGCCTGGGAACATGAAAATAAGGTGTCATACCCTATCTAAAACAAAGAGCTCGCATACTAAATACTAATGTACTGTATAAAGTATTCATTTTTGTTTTTCTGTTTTATGTAATAATGCATTATATAAGTATTATATACATCTCAGTTGCTATTATTGTTTGTGCATATTCTGACTGCATTTCCATAATTATTTCCAATAATTATATATGTATATAAAATAATTAAATAATTTTAGACAAGCACCAAAGCTTAACAATAACATTTATTTACAGTAGTATATATTTTTTGTTTTTTTTCCAGGTTTTGCTATATCATGGAAGCATTAAATGTTTTCTTCTTTACATCAATTTTAGTCTACAATCGTCTCTACATCAGGGCTGAAAATACCAACAGTTCTGCAACATTGACAATAAAACCTCCAACATACAAAAGCCAAGAGGGCAAGATGGCAATTTTCCAGTGTATGCATTCCCGGAATGAATCAATAATCTGGCATCTATCAAATGGAACAACAGCTGGCATTAAATCTGCCCGGATATACCAACAATATGAGAAGTTGATAATTAAGGAAGCTTCATTAACAGACAGTGGAAATTACACATGCACTACAGCAAACAGAACAGAAAGAGTACTAGCAACACTGATTGTCTACAAGATGCCTACCTACTTCACCAGCAGTATTATCATAGCTGGGATCAATGGTGGTCTTGTGGTTTTGTTTATCATATGCTTTGGTTATTCTAATTTCAGCAAGAAAAAAACAAGGCAAAAACCTAAGAATGTCCTCAAAGTATAATTTTATATATATATCTGTGAATAATCATAAAAAATACTAACTGATTTGAAGCAATAATCATTTTTCTTTTTTTAATACATTTATTATTAGCCATTTAAGACAAATTATAAAGAAAGAATGCATAATCATGTCAAGGAAGAAAAGTAGATACTGTCTTAAAGAAAGAAGTTGTATTATAATCAAGTGCACCAATTAACAGCATGAGTACATTTTTGTTGTTTTCTTGGAGAAGCATTGGAAACTATGGCCAGCATGAAAGTGCCTGGTGTACTCTAACTAGCCTAACAAAAGTCACTACTAAACTTTTTGATGTTCAAATGTGAGAAGAAATCAGAGGAAACCAAGATGGTTAGATGGTAAAGAAGAAACCATGCCAAAACCAGTCCCACTTAGGAGTCAAAACCATAGCACTGCCCTGATAAATGTTTTTATTAATTATGATGTTAACTTATTTTTCCATGTCCACCATTTATTTCAGAGAGAGCGTGTTAAGTGTTCGACTGTACATTTGAAAAACAGCTGGACAAATTCATTAACGGTAATACAAAAACAACTAATACATGAACATAAAATGGTGACTAATCTACAAAAAGTCATTTAGTAACTTAATTTAAATATTTTTTTCTTCTTCTTTGTAAAATCAGATGCAAAAACATGATAGTTTATCAGTTTCTTGCATACACAGACATCTATGAGGGAGACAACCTTGGTGAAGAAGTGTTTGATAGGAAGCATTGCCAATCCTGTACCACACAAGACCAAGCACTTCCAACTTAAGTAGGGAAATACCTACTAGTACTCTTCATTTTCAGATGTGGGATGAAACCCATGTGGCCAGCTGGTTAAGAACAAGGCCAGGAAGGTATGTAAGCCATATCAAATCATTCTCATGGGAAGCAAACTCAGGCCCCTTGATCTTAATAGTTTAACAGTCTAGCAATTAGGCTGCCATGCCTCCCAACGTTAACAAAAAGTAATGAGTAGCTGATGAGTCAAAGTAAAGTAACTACAGGTACTCCCCAACTTACAACTGGGTTCCGTTCTGAGCAACCGGTCGTAAGTCAATATGGACGTAACTTGAAGACCTATACGTATTTGATCTTTTTTTTGGGGAGGGGTGGGATATTTTATATGCATTACTAGTATGTACTGTACTACGTAATACATATTATTTTATTTCCTGTTACTCGGACATTATGCAGATTGTATCTTTTTTTAAGCGAATGAACTATCCATTGCTTGCTTGAAAGTTTTCCTTGTAGTCATCTCCTATTTGTTCCTTCAAAGTCTTGAAAATACTTCTAGCCTTAGTTTGAATTGTTAGTAGGCTTATGGGTACACGTTTTTGTGTCTGGTCTTCCATTCAGAGCATCAACAATTTCTCCATTTCGTGGATGGGTCCTTGTCACTTCTTTGTTATTATCGTCGACCGCATGGCGGCCGAACCTTTTGCTGTGTCCAAGACTCTTTCCTTGTCCTTAAGAATAGTAGAGATCGTTGGATGGGACAACTGTAGATCACGTGCGATAGCATTTACTTTTTCCCCCCTCCTTCATGTTGGCTGATTATTTTTATTTTAACTTCCAAATCAAGTGACTTCCTCTGTTTCTTGCCTGGTGTATTGGTAGATGGAGAAATCTTCCTTTTGTACGACATCTTTGGGGGTGGTAAATCCATAGAAGCTAAGCGAGATACTTGCTATATGACTGCTGAAGTATAACTGATGCCGAGAGAAAACATGCTGCTGCTGCTGGGAGGGAGATACGTGTTGCCATAGCGACTCTCGTATGGCGAGAGGGAATATTTGAATTTTTTTTTACACATGATTGTAACTGCGGGTGGTCGTAAGTCGGGGAGTATCTGTATAAATATGCTCTTTGTCATAATAGATGATTCAGGAAAAAAGGAACCAAATTACAAGCAAAAAGATATATGGAGTCAAGAATAAGCTAAACATTTTAAAACTGTTGATTTCTGCTTAAAAACAATAATTGCATTAATTCATGTGCACTATAGTTACGAAAATACCACTAATAATTGGTACTGCAATTTTTGTTTGTTTTTTTTCTCAAGTAGTAAAATATATTAAGAAATTAAACAATTTTATACAGCACCCAGTTTTAAAAGAACTTTTTCCTCATTAATAGTTCTGCTAGATTAAAAACTATAATGCTAGATCCTCAGTCTTTTTACTGCTGCTAATGAAGTTATAGTATCTACATTCTTTATTAAAAATTTTAAAATTTTTTAAGAGATCTAAAAATATTTATGACCTGATGATTTCCTGCCCATCTGATCATCATTTGATAAATATACATTATATCAAGTTTCTTAATCTGTTTCTATTTTATTCACATATATTTGCTTAATTTTCATTTTTTACTTAAGAATTAAACTTGGTCACAATATTTTGTGTGTACAAAAACAGTTCTTTAATCTATTAAAGGATGTAAACATTTAAAACAGGTAAATCGTTTACCTTAACAGTATACCACAAATAAATAAATAAGGTTTATTTCAATATTTAAACAACTTCTCTCCTTGGAGTTCTCAGATGTAAAGATCTAAGAACCTGTTTTCTCAAGTTATATGAGGTCTGTCCAAAAAAGTATCCGACTTTATTTTTTCCCATGGGAAGTAATGATGTTAGGGAGGCAAAAGTGTGCATAGTGGAGCCGCATACCGTCATGCGCTTGCGTAGTTTTTGGCGGGCTCGCTGGATGTGTCAGTCGCTGTCAGGCAGCCATCGTGTGAGGTGCTGTACCACTTACTCGTCACATTTTCATTTCGCCCATGATGACGGAACGTGTGGAGCAACGATCTTGCATCAAGTTTTGCCAAAAGCTTGGAGATACCCAAGCGGAAACAATTTGCAAAATTCAACAGGCTTTTGGTGACAATGCCATTGGTGTTACCCAAATAAAAGAATGGTACAACAGGTTCGAAGATGGCCGCACATCGGTGGAGAGTAACCAGCTTTCTGGGAGGCCGTCAACAAGCCACAATGCAGTTGTTATCGAGACAGTGCAGACCTTGATAATGGAGGATTGTTGTTTGATGGTGCGGGAAATTGGTGATGAGGTTGGGATCAGTAAAGATTCTGCACATGCAATTTTAAAGGAGGATTTGGGCTTGCGTTGTGCCCAAGCTGCTTTCTCAGGAACAACAACAACTTCGTCTTGAGGTTGTGCAGGACCTGCTGGATACTGCCAACAGGGATCCTGAGTTCCAGAATACTGTGATAACTGGAGATGAGTCGTGGGTGTACGGGTACGACCCAGAAACCAAAGCTCAGTCATCACAGTGGAAGCAGCCAACGTCAGGTCCGGAGCAAAATCAAGGTGATGCTGAGTGTTTTCTTTGACTACCGAGGCGTTGTGCATCATGAATACACACCAGAAGGACAAACAGTTACAAAGGAGTACTATCAGGAAGTCCTCCCACGTCTTCGTGATGCAGTTCAGCACAAGAGACTAGATCTGTGGGCCTCGCAAAACTGGCGGCTGCATCATGACAACGCCCTGGCTCATTTGTCACAGCTGATTCAAGGTTTCTTGGCAAAGAAAGGCATTTTGCTCATTTGCCAGGCTCCCTACTCTCCAGATATGGCTCCTTCTGACTTCTGGTTGTTCCCAAAAATGAAGATGCCACTGAAAGGTTCCCGCTTTGAGAGCCGAGAGGACATCATGCGGAATGCGATGGCGGAGCTGAGAGCCATTTCGGAAGAAACATTCCAGACATGCTTCGAACAGTGGAAGGATCGCTGGGCTGTGTGTGTGGAGGCACAAGGGGCCTACTTAGAAGGGGATTAGCAATTGAACCCCACCAAGTACGTAATTTTTTTTCCCAGCCTAAGATCGGATACTTTTTTGACAGACCTTGTATGGTGCTAAAGTTTCTGCCTTATGCACTGCCTCTGGTAAAGGGAGAATAAGAAAGTCTAATGAAACAACCAACTATATAACATATACAAGTTTGAACAAAACAAAATACTCACTTCTTGATTTTTCCAAAAGATTTTCTTGTTTCCTGTTGCTGTAAAAAAAAAAAAGAAAAAAATTTTTAATTGTAAATTATAATTAATTAAAAAACTGTAAAATCTGACACAAATGAAGTACATATAAAAGAGATTCTAATTAATTTTATCACTAGTAAAGATTACAAAAACAAAATAGTAAAATATTCTGCTGAGAGCAATTTATCTTATAATTTAAATGCTGATTTATATAGAAAAAGATCTCAAGGAACAACAGTAAAAAACAAATAATTGCATTAAAATTAATATGTTAAATGGTTGAAACTCAAGACACACATATAGCATAACCTTGACATGTGCTGAAAATGATCATTTTATTTTTAAAAATTAGAGAATTTTGGCATATTTATCAAACGTAATGTCTACATTTATTTAGTACTTAATTATTTCTTTTAAAGATCTTCCAAAGTATTAGTTTTAGATAAATTTAAGCATCTGCATACTGCGTACCTATTTTCAAGGCGACTTTCAAGTACACGGATCTTCTTTGTTTGAGCTTTAAACTGATCTTCAAACTTTTCTTTGTCTTCTGATGATATCTTTGATGAATCTTCATACATTTGTGTTGTTTTCTATTCATAAAAAAGAGAAAAATAAAACCCTTAATTAAAAAAGCAAGATACTAAATACTTCCTTTATTTAATAGTTCATCTAAAAGAAAACACAAAAAACAATAATAAGTGATTCGTTAAACTGCACATGTAAGGAGAACAAACTTTTTATTTTTTGAGTTCCTATGGCAGCAGATTGGACAAGTATCGAAGCTATTGAGAGACCCACCATATAAATGGCAAACAGCATTTCAACAACTTGACGTACATTTTGTTTCTATAACACATACTGTCACAAAAAAGATGCTTAAATAAAAATATTTTGACTTATGCATGTATATTATTCCAGCTGACTTCACAAATTCCAGTTTTACTCATTTTTAAAACATTGTAAAAAAAAAAAAAGAAAAGAAAAGAAGAAATGCAAATAACTACGGTGACAATCTCTTAAAGGTGACTTTCACCGAATAACAAACGTACCTTGGCAGCAGCAAGATCATCTTTTAACTTTTCAATTTCAAAATTCTTTAACCGGATACTTGCTTCCAAATTGCTTTTTGCCTGTTTAAAATTTTTTAAAAAAAAAAAAGACAGAATAACTGTTTTTAATCAAAATCAAAATTTAAAAAAATTATTTTTAAAGTTTACTTTGTTGCCAAAAAGAAGGCATACAATTAAAAGTTTAACGATAAGATCAAACCAACAGACAAAACAAAACTATTTTAGTTGGATGACCACTCATCTGAATTATGCAAGATAATATTACAAATTTTATGGCTGTGCCATCTTCACAAGCTTAAGTCCTTTAGTCTGCATAAAGCTAATGAAAGGAGTCTGTAAAACACATTGAGATAGAATAAGTTTGCTTAGAAGAAAAATTCAGACATTAAAAATGATGTTAAACTTTGTCCAGAAGCAAAAAAAGTGTAAATGAACATTTTATTGAACTGTAAGAACACTAACACAAGAAAAGCGAATAGCCAAAAAGTGCACACATGTACATATTTGAATCGAGTAATTTGAATAATTTAAATATTTTATATATATATATATATAGAGAGAAAACTTACAATTGTGTTAATTTTCTTGGAGTCATTTACCATAATTTACCACAGATAATTTGCAAAGTAATTCAGTAGTAGCAGTATTTCAAGCAATTGCATAGTAATTGGTGATTTTAATTCTCCAGATATCAACTGGTTAATTGAAACTAAGCACTCACCACTAAGCTGTTAGTTTATTGATATCATATATGAACCATTTCTTCATCAAACAGACTTCACTAACTAAAGGAAATTCATTTCTAAATGTCATATTAGTTTTGATTCCTAGTCTCAAAATTAATAAAAGATCAATACCATAAACTTAGCGCTTACCATTTATTAACACAAACTATTAAAATTCAAAGAAAAGTGGAATTTTGATAAGGCTGATATTCAACTTCAGTAAACTGGAACATGATCCTACCTACTGACAGATACTAATAACGATTGGAATACTTTTCTTAAATGAAAACTATGGCCGCAGCCTCTGAAACGGAAATCTTAAATATGAATGTTAATGTTACTGATGTTATCATTACAGGAGAAATTACATAAAATTTAGTTGCCTTAAAGTAGAAAAAGCAGTGGATCCTGATGATAACTAACACAGATTATTAAAATTAACTTCAACAAATATTTTATCCTTTAAGTAGAATTTTTAAGATATTACTAAGTAGTGAGACAGAGACTCATCAATAAAACAGGTCCATGTTACTACAATAGATTATATTAAAAAAAGAAAGCAGCTCTAGGTATAAACCTAAAAAATTATAAACCTGTTAGTTTTAACAACAATTTAAAGTAAAATACTTGAAAATATCATTAAGGATCTTCTTGTTTATTTAAATAAAAACAGCTTTATCAAAAAAATTTAGCATGGTTTTTGTTCTGGAAAATATTGAATATAATTATTTGTTAGAATTTCTTGAAGATATCACAAGTAAAGTGAACAAAAGTAACAAAATTAATATTCTCCAACAAAAAGCATTGATAATTTATGTAACAGTGATTCAGAGTTTAGTCTTAGATAGTACCATACCAAGATTCTAAATGATACTAATGGAGTAGCGCAGGGTTAATTTCTTGGTCTATTCTTTTTTGTCATGTACATAAATATGATAATTGTACCTGAATCACTGACACTAAATTATACAGTAAAACTCACAAAAGTGATGATGTGAAAAGTTTATAATCTGATTTAAATTATTTAGTAGATTGGTTTAACAAAAAAGTGAAAAAGTCAATGAAATTTAATATTTCAAAGTAAAAGTAAGATCCCTTAACATATTAAAGAAATCAAAACACAAAACATTCATATGAACTAGATGCAACTAAAATAACAAAGGTAAAGGATGAAAGAGATTTTGTGCTATAAATGACAGTAGATAGAATGTATTTCTTAAAGTCAATAGGTTCATGGGTGTGTTAAGTCATACTATAATAGTATGACTTCAGACTTATATTTCCCATTTATAAATTTTTGGTCAGATCCCTCTTAAAATATGCAGTCTATGAATGAAATCCCCATCACAGGGAGAAAATAGCTATTTTTAAAAAAATCGAGGAGGAGGAGAATAATTGGTGGATTCTTTGTTATGAAGAGGCTAAGGTGGTTTAAGTTGCTTAGTTTGGCCAACAGATACAGATTTCTGCAGTTATATTAAAAGCATATTCAAAATTTTACTGATAAAGCAAGCATAAATGTAAACAGATTTTGCTGCTGTTAGTAGCATATCAGATATTTCCAGCTGTTATAAGACTAGGTTAAATATACATTATTGTTGACTAGATATTTTGAAGTTTATGACTACTTAAAAAAAAAACCATAATATCTGCTTAGACTGGTTTACCAAGTTGGGTAGGGTAGTTCATGCAGAAAGTTTAGATATTTAAAAAATTCTCTGCCACCACAAATATCTATCTATCCATCTTACTTACACGTTTCACAGGCTCATACTCTTGGAGTGTTGATTTCAGCTGTGTTTCAAGATTTTCTGCTTCTCTATTAAAATCAGAAAAATATAGTCTAAATAATACATGACACTGATAACATGCACTGTTATTGAACCTCCTCAAAAGACAAAACATTAAAAACCCAATACAACTACTAAAGTTTTACAACTTCACACTATCTGCTCATTGTTATTCATTGTATGATGCATAATTTGCCATCCTTCTACTGCAAACTAGAGATTTACTTCCAAGGTTCTCCAACAGAAAAGGATTTAGCACACAAAGACAAATGCTATACAATAAAATATTCAAATTATTACACATGTCTATCTTCTCTCTGAAATAAAAATTTAATTTCTCATATGCCAGGCAGCCTCAGAGGGGAAGACAATCATGACTTCTTCCTTGGCTTGTAATTATAAGCTTGGGTGGCTCAGACTACTATCCAACCTTCTGGAGTTAACACACACCGTACAAAGGACATAAAATGTTTGTCTTTTGCTCAGAGTGTGTGTAAAATATTTATGCTATTTTTAGTTAGAAACCCCCCCCAAAACCAAACAAGAAAAGCAAAATTAAGGCATCAAAATCTAAACATTTGAGAAAAACATGAATTAATTCCTTCTTTTTAACATTTACAGCTGTAATATTCAGTTCTTAATCAACAAAATTAATCTGCATTAAAAATATATATTTCATTATGTGCGACCTGACATTGAAATAGAAGATATTTTTTAGCCTGGATATTAGTATTATTAAAATTCAAAACCAGCTAAATAATAAAACAAAGCATTCAATTACTTTTCTTATTTTGACAATTTTTGCTTGATAAGGAAAATTGTCTTCTTTCAACTTCAAATCTTAATATTAAAAAAAAATTCCAAAAAGTTATTTTCATCTATTAATAAAAAAAGCAAGCAAGCAGTATCTTTTAGTGAAATAAACATCCACAATTGGAAAATTTTTTTATTGTTACTAAACTTTTAAAAAAGGTTATAGCTTTCAAAGTAAATTTTTTTTTCCAGTTTATACTTCAAAACATGCAAATACAATAAATGGATGCTAATTAGAACTATAGGTTGCAACTGTTTGATTGTGACATGTCTACATAATTTATGTAGCAGCCAAATGTTGCTACAGAAACATTGCCATGATGTCTCTTTGATAGCTCCATTAACCCTTTGAGCAGGTCCTGCAGTAAGTATTTATCCTGATGAAGTAATCCCATTGTCAGGATGAAATTTTCAAAAAAAGAAAACCTAACTGTATTATAAAATGTAGGTTTTTTTGTTGTTTTTTCAGATAAAAATTCAATTTCTTTGAAACAGTAGAGTTTTGATTTAACTTTCTTGGAATATAAATGTTAAAAAAAAAAAAAGAAGAAAATCCCAGTTGAAAAAAAAATTCCTATAATTGTATCTGGCCATCATCATTTGAACATCCCTCGCACACATTAGTCAAAACAATAATAATATAAAAGCCAAATGTTAGAGGATCATTCTTATAATATATTTTCTGAATGGATATCTCTTTAACACAAATGAATGTGCAATTTAAAATAAATTTGAAAAACAAAACCTTATTTTCTGATCCTTAGCAAAATCCTCTGATCTACATAATTTTGCAAAATAGGCGCAGTAAAAGTTAAGTTTATTTTTTAATAAACTTACTTTTATTAATTGTATCAGAGCCAGTTTTCTCACACACACATACACGCGCACGCATGCACAGACAGACAGACAGACAGACAGAACATTTGTTTATTTTAATGTAAATGAAATTACATATGTTTGAAAAACAAAAAAAAACTTACCTTGAATTTTTTTCCAGTTTCTTTGTTGTGTCTTCTAACCTTTTAGTTTGCATATCATATTGTAATCAAAGTCAAGGAAATTAATAAAATTAACTATGACAAAACAAAAAGTCACTTGCAGTTTATAATCAATAACTTTCCTAAGAAAATTGTAATATAAATACAAATGTATACATGTGCATGTACCTAAATTTTAAAGTAAACAAAAATATAGAAAATGGTAGATGACAAAAGTTGCAAGTCTTAAAACAAAACTACTTGAAGATTTCAAACAGTTAGCGCTCACTTTCAACAGAATAAACCTAGTATATAAAATACATAATCAAAAGATTTGCAATTGTGACACACAAACATCAAAAATATATGAAAGGAAAAAAGTTTTTATTTATAATTTGCAAATTTCACCTCTACGTATTCTTATTGTGTCACAATCGCACATCTTTTGATAATATATTTTATATACTAGGTTTATTCTGTTGAAAATGAGCACTAACTGTTTGAAATGTCCAAGCATTTTTGTTTTTAAATGTGCTACCCTTTTTTTGTACACATTCATATGCACACCTAGTGCACAACAAATACTAGTTATTTAACAAAATTAGATAATCTAAGCACAGTTTCATAAATTGACAATCATCCTCAGATATCTCTAACTACCAAACACCACCACCAAGACCTTTCTAGCTACCAAATATTAATGACACCAAGAATAATGTTCAGATCTTAGAAAAAAACCAAATTAAAAAGAATTATGAAGCAATCTTCATTGCCTCACTGGATCACTTTAGTGCATAGTTTCATCCACTGCTTTGAGCCATGCATTATGCATGATGTACTGAATGAAAATGCTTAAAAATGTGATTGCTATAATTGAATTTTGAGCTTGGAATCATGTGAAATATGATGTTCTCAGAAACAATATGATGCTAAAACTTTAATTTACCAAAATGACTGCAGTGTGAAACTGTGGAAGTGTGGAATATTATTACATCGTCAAAAAATACAGACCATCCATGTGAAAAATAGTAGTGAAAAGAACAAGTTGTCCAGTCACAACATTTCTTTTTATTGCAGTTCCACTTGGCTGGAAATTACCAATAAAAAATGTGTCTATCACTTTTCAATCAACTCTGAATGAGTACATTACAACTACAGACACAAAAAAACTGCTCATGCATCCAATACTGATTATTTTAAACTTAGCTAAATAAAACTGAAAAAAAAAATCTTTTTCAATAATGCAGAAAAGAATATCATCACATTTTGTTCTGTACTTCTTAATTAGCAAACTGAAAAAGAAAGAAAAAATAAATAACAAAACAGTCTTTCAAGGAAATCATAGCTATCTTATCTTCCATTTATAGATTCAAATAAATTTGTTCTGATTAAATGCAAAAGATTTTCATAACAGAAATCAGCAGGTTGTGTCTTAAATTGGTTCTCTTGAAACATACATAATTCCACGTAGTTTAAATATTTAAAGGGAGACAATTCCAAAACATTGAAAATTTAGTTTTTAAAGTTTAAAATATTATGGGTTTTTATTTTCTTTCCAAGAAATATATATTACCTAAGAAAGAAATTAATTAATTTTAAACTTAATAAAGATTGACTGTTTTAAAACACAATTTTATCAATTTCCAAAATTACATATATATTTTAAACAAACCTAATTTAATTGTTATAAATAAACTAATACTTATATTACTTACTCAGTAGAAATTATTTTTTCCTTCAGTTTCTTGTAATTTAAAGTTTGTTCATCCTTCAGTTTATGTATTTCCTAAAAAAAAATAAAAAAATAATAATTATAATCCTAAAAGTAAAATGTTTTTTTGGCATTGAACTTACTACTTTTCTTAAATTAAAAAAAAAAAGTCTATGAAGATTAATTTTTAAATAAAAAATCAATTTTTCTGTACTGCTGCATGTTTGCATGTGTAAGTGTTGTTACTGTTATTATTATTTTAACATATTTGTCAAATTTTGGGGGGAAATACGAGAATATATGGGATTTGCTTTTTCTAGTTTATATTTATATATAAATAATAATTTATAAAGGTAATTCAATAACCCATCATGAAGTGAGGTATATTTTTTGTAAGTTTTTTGATAATCGTATTATTTATTTCTTTCTCAACAACTGGCTACTGATAATAGATATTAAATTGAAAACAGAACCTTTGCCTTTAGCTTCAGAAAATGTTACATCATCAGAAAACTCAATGACTGTACAGCAACCAAAGAAATTGTGGATTAGACAGCCAACTTGCATAGCTAAAGACTGAGACAACAAGCAGAGGAACCATCCGAAAGAGGTAAACCAACTTGCCACTAGGGTGACAAACTGAATGACTTTGCAGATACTGACTGATGGTTGGGGCAGAGTGCATATGGGTGACTGAAATGTGATGATGCCATAAATATAAAGATGGTAAATGTATGTCCATTAAAAAAAGCAAAAATCCATTTTCACAGAAACACACAAGTTAAATTTAAAGGCAAATGAAACATTTTTATTAAAACAAGTTTCAAAAGTTTATACTAGTATTTCATTGTGGCTTTTTGTTATACATGTTGAATTTTATTTAAAAATTAAAACCGAACAATAATCATATACATTTTGTCACAAAACTAGATGTTATTCCTTCCCGTTAGTAGCTGAAATTTTCCCACTGATTAAATGTAAGTAGAATAAACTATCAACATCTAATTTAAGCCAAACATTTTTCCAGTGCATTTTGAAATTTATTAATTATTATCAAACTAGACTCTTAAAATCTGCAAGAATGAGATAGTACTAGGTTAGGTGATGCATGGAATAACCTATGTATAAAACAACAACAACAACAAAAAAGATTTACTTGCGCTACAGGCATCTAATCAGTCTCTAAAGCATTACTACTATTACTATCATAGAAATCGTTAGAGAGGCTTCTGCCACTCCACTCTACTAGAATTAGAAACTATTAATTAACAGTTTGCAAAAATAATAAAAATATGTATACATATGCATGATTCAGATGATTTATTTGTTTGCTCTGCTTACCTCTCTCAGCTTCTGACAGTTTTTGCACCAGTCTGATAGCTCTGAATCTAGAGATGGTGCCAATGGCAGATCACCAAAAAACGATTCTAAGCCCAGAATTTCTTCACCCTCCATGTTCATTAATATAATTCAGCTCTGTCTTCAAGACACTGACAAAATTTACGGGACTATCACATATATGACATCTCTGAATCATTGCTCTAGCTTAATGGGTCCGTTGCTAGGCAAATACTTCCAAGCAAACGCCAAAATTTGGATAAACTAGACGGTTTCCACTCGTATAAAAACAGTCATAACAATCTTGGCAACGTGGCGGAAGTGCACAGTCATGTGATAATTAGGTAATTCCTTTTTTTTTTACTTTATCATAAATTTTCATTTTCTCGGGATAAATTTTGTAATCTTTTGAGTATAAAAGAAATTAATATTTATAATAATTTATTTATTGAAATCTAGATAAATATATTTTATTATGCGAAACTAGAAACTATACAAATTGTGTATAACTTTATTTTATTACAACCTTTGGAAATATGGCAGTCGATCCTTGTGGTTAGTAGTTGAATGCATATATATATATATTTTTTTTTTTAATTAAATGAACAGTTTTTGTGAGCGTTGCTGATTTATTAATATGCATAATTAAATATCGATGAAAGTATTTTTATTAAGCCGCTATGAGATTAAATTTCTGGTAGTTATTGTGTCGTACTTTATGTAAAGGGGTGCACAAAGTCGTGTCACCTGCGTCAAGTGGAAGTATGCTTCTTTACTAAGTTCTGCGAGACATTATCCTGATCATTTGCTTTTAATTTATTAATTACGTTTTACAATAAAGTTTTCCTTACCAATTAAATAAACGTAAGTGAAATTGAAAGTAAACAAATGTGCACCAGTGTAATTAAGTGTGTAGTTAAGTTGTACAGTATATCCAATGTAAAACTGAGCAACAGCTATAGTTTGAAAAATTAATGTTTGTGATTTGGTATGAATTACCTGAATAAGATTTACCTCACATAACTTAAATAATTTATTTTATTAAAATTTTAAAATTTTAGTATTAAAAATTTCGGATAAAAAACAAAAACTATGGTGATCACCAAAAATACGTCATGTTTTATAAAACCCAAAAACCCAATTTTTAAAATATGTCTGGGGCGGGGGAAAACGATAACTAAATTTTGTTTTGTATTAATAATAACATTGATGGAGGAATGTTTTGGATAAATCAGAACAATTTGTTAAACTAGTCAGTGGATGGAAAAATGGAGTTTAACATAGAAATATAAACTTATTTAAATAGCAAATAAAAGAATATAATCATTGTATGGGAGCTACTATATTGGAAGATGTTTTAGAAAAGAATATGGGAATATTAATTAATGCAATGAACATTGCATTCAGAAGAATGCTAGGAATAATTAACTGAACAATCAAAGTTAAACCAAAGGAATTTTAATTTTACTATGTAAGTTCTTGTTCATCAGCAGTGTGTAGGCATATATTATTTATTTATTAGAAAGAATTAATAGATTCTCCAAATTTTTCCAGGGGCTAAGCATTAGAAAAATAAAAAATTGTATATTTATCCATTTTGAGGAAAAATTGTTAAAGGTTTACCAAAATGCTTTGACTAGTATTGTTTATTATCTGCAGTTTTAAATGCTGTCGATTATAACTATGACAACTTAATACTATCACTAAAAACTATTAAAAATATTTGGAATAAATTACTAAAGTATTAGTGTAAAACTTTAAAATTGAGTTCATGAGTATTTCTTTTCTTTTGCAGGCTTTGTACAAGCTAATGCTGGCTTTATGCTACCATGTAATAACAACTAAATTATTTGTTTTGTGGTTAATATGCTTTCTGTAGGTAAATATTCCAAGCAAGAGAAAGATTAGTCCATGACTGCTATTTTACCTAGCTTCACATTTGTCAACTGTAGCTTGTCCCCTCTCCCCCCTGTAATTTTACTTATAAGAAGGCATTTTTAGACCTGAATACCTGTAGAAATTGAACTACATAAAGCATTGTTACAAGTAAAACAACAGCATAAACTGTCTCATCCATATCAAGTAGGTAAACAAAGCTTTCTCAAATGATTCTAAGCTAAATTATAAGCACTATACTTAAGCTTGTGCATAGATTTTATTGTAAATTTTATTTTTCAATTTCAGTATTCCCCCTCAAATGTGCAGTTCAAGAATATGCTTGGGGTAAGATTGGAAATGATAGTCAAGTAGCCAGACTTGCTGCAAATGCAAATCCTGACTTTAGATTACAGCCACAAACAACATATGCTGAAGTAAGTATATTAACTTTATTCTGGTCAAAATGGAAGATGATTAAAACCTCCGGTATAAATTTTACTATAAAAAAAGAAATGTGTATATATATATATATATAATCTCTTCATTGTTTGTGCGCACTCAAATTTATTGTGGGCATAATATAATTTACATCATTATACATGTATTAGTGGAGCAATATACATAAATTTTAGAAATTTTTACAAAAGAAACTAAGTGTAAATAGTGTTGTTTAATTAAATTTTTTTGAAATTAAGTTTTGTTCAGATATGCATTTTGTGGCCTTCATTCTCAAATTTGTTTAATTTACATGTTTCTAGTTTCAAGGATCTTGTAGCAGATTTAAATTGTGAAACAGCTTGCACTTTTTAAAAAATATTAATTGGAAGCTTTGGATTAAAATGAAAGTAGTATAAATAGGCTAATAAATATAAAATGTAAAATTTTACTAATCATATTTTTATTTAAATATTAAACTGATAATAGGTGGCTGGTGAGAATAGAAAGAGAAAAGTAGATAAATAATAAAACTTCTTTTTTGCCTGTGACCTTATAGTTAAATAGCATCTAACAAATCTGTATATTAATCAACTTTGATTTAGAACCTTTGTTTGGATTTGAAACAGGCATGTTTTATTTTGTTTTCAATTTAGCAATTCTTATTAAAATCTAGTGAATGAGAACTTGTTAATAATTTTTTTGGTTCATACCTATTCTGATGAAAATGGTATGTACTAATATGTAATCTGTGTTGTGATGAACAGTAACATGCAGAAGTATAAAAAAAATGTAATCATTTAGGATTTGACAGTCTTTTAAAACAAAACGTATGATATTTTACTAAGTAGCTGTCTTAGACCATGACTTAGAAAAAAATTTTTTTTTAGTTATGGATGGGAACTCATCCCAATGGTCCTTCTTGTATATCTCTGCCTGGAGTATTAGAGCAGCCACTGGAAGAGTGGATCAAAGCACATCCAGAGAAATTAGGAGCAGAAGCCAATGAATATTTTAAAGGTCAGCTGTCCTTCATATTTAAGGTGTTATCAGTAAGAACATCTTTATCCATACAGGCTCACCCTAACAAGGTAAGAAAAATATTTGCAGCACATCTTAATAGAAGAAAAGTAATTTCAATCTTTGCAGTATAGTGCATTTTTGCTTTTGGTGGAGTAGTAAAGTGTTTTTTGTTTTTTTTTTAAATACTACTACAAATGACATTCAATAGTTCTACTAACTACCTTTTTGTAAACATTTTTCTATTTGTATTTGTTAATTTGTCTTATATTTACAATATGAAAAGTGAATTACTATAGCTTTCAGTTTATAGAATAGTAAGTTTTACCATTGATCTATGATCTCCATACCAAATTAAGATCTTGCTGATGTTTAAAAGAAAAAAAATACTTTAAAAGAATATCATTAATCCATACCCACAATCAAACCAGCTAACTGCTTATACCAGTGAGGATTTTCGTCTGCCCCAAAAATTTCATAAATCAACATCTGGAAGCATTTAAATGTTACTTGGCCTGATACCATTATGGTGATAGTATTTCAGCCAGTGTTCATTTGAACGTTCTTGGTATACACATTCATATACATACATACTAGAGACATTCAGATGTTATCTGGCTGGATTCCATTACGGTGATGCTATTTCAGCCAGTGTTCATTTGAACATTCTTGGTATACACATTCATATACATACATACTAGAGACATTCAGATGTTATCTGGCTGGATTTCATTATGGTGATGCTATTTCAGCCAGTGTTCATTTGAACATTCTTGGTATACACATTCATATACATACATACTAGAGACATTCAGATGTTACCTGGCCTAATACCATTATGGTGATGCTATTTCAGCTGGTTTACATTGAACGTTCTTAGTATACACATACTAGAGACATTCATACCAAAGAACTAGAGACATTAAAATGTTACCTGACCTGAATCCAGCATGGCGATGATATTTCAGCCAGGTTTCATTTGTATGTCCCTAGTACGTATGTATGTACGCGCGCGCGCGCACACTAGGGACATTCGAATGAAACCTGGCTGAAATAGCATTGCGATAATGGTATTTGACCAGGTTTCATTTGAATGCTCTTGATACTATTTAGTCAAATAATGATAATACAGTTTGGTTGATTCAGATAACTTGACTAGATGGTTTAAAATATTGTACATCTTTTGAGATTTACTTATCTACCAGTAGATGGCTTGGTACAACTGAATGACAACTTATTTGACCAACAATTTATTTTAGCAACAAATATAATATAAATTTGTTGGAGTTAAGTAGTGGGAATATGGCTTTTTGTAATGGAGATAAAATTAACATTATACACTTGCCTTCCTGTAATTGATTCAATAAAAGTTTCATAATGGTGCTGGATGGCACAGCTTTAAACCTTTCCCTATTTCCTTACCACTGTTTTAAGTAGATGCCTTAGTATTGTATTTGCTGTTGTTACATATGAAAGAAGAATTTCTGTGCAGTGAGCCATTAGTACATGCAATTGTCAAAAAAGGTATAACTATTCATATTTTTAGTATACAAACCTTATATTGCTATTTTTATATTAATTTATTTTTTTTTTACATTGGTAGTTTTTTTGGCTGATTGATGTAGGTTTTTGTGTTTTACTCTTTGCTTCATATCTTTCCATAGCCATTCGATGGGTTTAGATCTGGAGATTATGCAGTCCAGCACCACCACCTTTTTATTTTTGTAAAACATTTTCACATTTTTTGAGATGTGCTTGGGCTCATTTCATTCTGGAAAATGTAATTTTGTCCAAATTGTTTCCTTGGTGATGGTACCACTCTTCTTTCCATTATGTCCTTGTATCCATGTCTTTCCATCAGTTCTGTCAATTCCATTTAACCAACTCCTTTTACAACCCAAGATCAAGAGACTTCTGATTACCATTCTTCTTAACTTTCTGACTGTCCTTTCACTACTTGGATGATCATTTCCTAATTAATACAACTTGCTTTAAATGTCACAACGGTAATGCAGACTGTTGACTTGGGTAATTGCAGTGTTGCACACTGAAATAAATTTTTCTATTGCTTTAACTTATACAAATTATTTTCCTGCATTTATTTAATCAAAATACACTTGGTGTATGTATCTCTCTGTTTTTCAGTCACTCTCAAATTTAAACAAATCTCATAATCTGGTTAAATATTCATTTTGGAGCAATATTTATGGTGCAATGAAAATACATAGTCTATGAAAGTGGAGATGTTCATAAAGACCTATATTTCTATTGCATTTATTATACATACAAACATCGGATGATACATTATTGGCATATAAACACACTTGAGCTACTGGCTCTGTCAAAAAACTTATTTATTGTGAGGTGGTTGGATATGTTTTTGATTCAATATATGAATGAACAAACTCCCAGATTTTCTCAAATAATTATGATAATTGACTGCATCCTACCTGGAAATTACAGTACATTATTGCTCCATAGATATTTCAAGTTTTTTAAAAAAATTTTTTGTTTAATGCTTTTCTTTTGAGAAGTCTTTTTTATTTAAATACATGGCTAAGTTTGTTTCTATTATACCAGCAAAAACTTTTAAAATTAGTTAACTTTTGATTCTACCAAGCTTTACATTTTCTTGAATTAGACTGTAGTTATACACATTTTACAGTTAAACATGACAGGAAGGAAAGGAATGCTTAGTTTAAATTTGATGTAAGCATTAGGAGTCTGCATTGAGACAACAGTAAAATTAAAACTATTGCAGTGGCCAAGTTAATTGGCCAGTAGAAAATTTTTAAATATTGTACTATCCACTCAACTTGAATTTACAAGTGGTTCTTATTTCAGGTTCATGCAACTTTTTTACACAAAGAATTTCCTGACATCTACAAAGATCCTAACCATAAACCCGAGATGGCTATTGCGTTGACCCCATTTGAAGGTCTTTGTGGATTTAGACGTATTCAAGAAGTATCCAAATTTTTACAAGGCATGTTATTTTTTAAAAATTAAGCAATGTTTTTGTTTTTATCATTTGTCACGTGATGTATATGTTATGCTAAATCTGAAAAATTGCTCATTTCATGCATTTTTTTCATAAATGAGTGCTTTTGTGTTTAGGCTTTGCTTTTGTGATTAAATAAAACCATTCAATTTTTTTTTTTCCACTTGACAACTGCCTTAACTCTTCTATTGTTTCAGGTTGTCATAACATTTCTATACAAGATCATTACTGAACATGTCATTAGAGGACTTAAATTTCTTGTTGTGTTCATGAACCCGAAACTAGGAAAGGTCACGAAATATCATAGGATTTTTAAAATAACTTTGCAACTTTTAAGCTTAGTGGGTACTAATGACAGGGTTAAATTAGCAGATCTCTGATTTCATGCATTTGGTAAAATGGGTACCAGTTGTGTAAATTTAGAAAAAAACTTGCAAAATGAGCAAATTTGCAGATTTAGGATAATATATATCGAAGTGTATATATACACCGTTTCCAGTGATGTTTGCCCTTTAAACCTTCATAAAAATTAATGATTGGAAACTCTCTTTATCTTAAGTTCATTAGTGTAAATGCTTATGGTGTTTGTATTAGATTTAGGTATAAATAATGATTTTGTTTTAGCTAAAACATGTTTTCTTTACTTTTATTTTTAAAGAAGGTGCAGTTATCATTTATGAAACCTTTGCAGCTTTTTATTTATAATTGTTAAGATTAACAAATTTAAAAAATAAGTATATACATCTTATGCAAACATCTTTTTTTTTTTTTTTAAACTTGTACTCCTTCTTGGGCAGCTGCTGGCCTAGTGGTTAGACTACTGGACTGATTACCAAGACTGAGGGCTGAAGTTTGCCTCCTAGTCAGAACCAACTAGGTTTAGCATATCTTCCTGGCTTGGTTTCTTCTCTCTCTCCTTCACCAGCTGGTTGTGTGGGTTTCCTTGCACATCTAAAAGTAAAAAGTTCTAGTTGTTTTGTTTGGTAAGAAACAAATGCTGGTGACACTTACTGTTCAGATCTTTCTTGGAGGAACTTGGCCTAGGACACAACGCTGAGGCCATTCGCGTTTCTTTGCATGCAATAGCTCATAGCGAGCTATATGAATTACGGACAGATTTCCACTTAGGTCAGAGAGCTTGAATGCCATTAATCAAGGCATTGCTTGCTAATGTGGACACGCCACAAGAAATCAGACAGTAGCATATGTTGGTCTATGGAAACTTTTCTTTTTATTTTGAAAATATTTATCTTATTTTAAATTTTTTTCTTTTTTTTTGCTTTTCTAGATATTCAAGAATTCCGCACTGTTGTTGGTAACGATAAAGCCGTGAAACTAGTGTCTGCTGCCAAATCTGTGGACATGCCTCTTCACGGAGAAGCCATGAAAGATTGCTTTGAGGCATTGATGAAAAGAGAGAAAACTGTTATTGCAAAAGAACTGCGAAAATGGATTGATAAAATTGAAAAAATGAGTGAGGAAAAAAGGAAATTGTAGAAAGTCTAATTATCATCCGAGTGCATATTTAAAGTATCTTTCTGGAATAATTTTTATATATCATAACCTAGCATAAAAATGTCCATTATTCCAATAATCAGAAAACTTTCTAAAGCCGCGTTTCTGCAGATATTTAGTAGCTATTCTTATTAACCATTTTTATTTGTAAACTGAGTAAAGTTTCAGATTATTTTTTTTAGTCTGTTAATTCTATCTGGAGTAGACATCTGTATTTTACATGTTTAAAAGGGTAGACATTTTTAAGTCATGGAATGACTCAGGTAGCACAAATGACTTTGCACATAGTTCAGTAAAAAAAAGGGGGGCAATATGTCCAGAAAGTGAAAGGAAATAATCAAATTATATTGCAGAAAGTCAAAAATATAAGAGTAAAATCACTCACTCTCTGGAAGTGGTCAGTTACTGTTGCAGTCACTATCTGTTCACATGGTCGATGAAACTTACCATCCCACTCAGGAATGGTATAGAGCTAGCAGTAGAAGTGGGTTTCCACTTGTTGACCAGAAGGGATTTTTTCAGCCACTACTGGAGCACAGCATGCTGGTCATCATTTTCCTCTCTATCCTCACCAGGATATGATGGCTTTGGTTGTTGGGGTGCACTTGACTGTCACTTTTCTTCCAGTAGGCTTCAGTTTCTTGGAGCAGAAGTCACCCTACATACCTCCATTAACATCCAGCCTGAAGTCTCTATGGGTGTAACCACATCAAAGAGAGGTCTAGTTTTGAACAGCCAGTCTGTCAGGATTATCAGGGGCAGGTGCCTGACTTGTCACAGATGTGCCAGTACTGATATAGTTTTTTAAATCTCTCTAGTGCCATGATTTCTGACTGTGTATCACATTCAGTCTGTTATGTGTATATAAAAAATCGCTGATGGATGGAATGGAATGAAGGCTTGTGCTGATGTTTACTACTGTGAAAGCTTTCATCTTGATAGTGGCGTCTGTCTGAGTGTTGGCTGATGTGGCTGCCTCTCCGCATTTGCATAGTGTATCAGTTGGTTGTCTTTGCCCTGTGGTGGAAAAACCTTCCAGAATGAGTTTACAAAAGAAGTAGACTGGCGTACCATCATCAGCAACATTAATCTTCAGACTGATGGGCCAAGAAAATGATGGCACATTGATCAGCTATAGATGATCTGAACTCTGCTTGACCCCTCTCTTCTTACTAGCTGTCAACATCAGACACATTCCACAACTTGTCTAAACCACTTTTAGGCCAGCTGAATAACGAGAGATCCAGTATGCATGCTCAAATCTACATATCATGAGGAAATAATTCCGTATCACAGTGCATATTGTAGATGAAATATGATCACTCCAGCAGAACTTGCACAGGTATGCACCTTTGCGACAAAAACGAAGTGATAAAAATAAATGGAAGAGATAATGTGGACGAGCATCATCTGTGTACTATCTGGTACAATATGGAAGCGATTGTCAGATGACTCATTACAGTTTGGCCAAAAGCAGCCAACTTGCCTAGGCAGTTTTGGCTGAGGTGCTCTGGAAAGGATTAAGCTTGATAGATTTGTACACTTGTATTTTATATCAAAATGGGTTTTTTTTGTTTTGTTTGTATTTTTAGAATTTCAAATGGTGGTAGAAACAATTTTGCATTATCAAACAGCAGCTCATAGTAACAGAAAAACAAACAAACAGCATAAAATCATACAAATTTGAATAAAAGCAGTTTTTTTTTTAAAGTGGATATTATTCTACTGCCATAGTTTCCTGACATGTATATTTTTTAATTGCAGAAAAAAATGGAGAAGACATAACACCATATATGGGCCATGTTCTACTGAAGTTAAACAGCGAATTTCCTGATGATGTTGGCTGCTTCAGTGTGTACTTTCTTAACCATATTACACTACAACCAGGACAGGCAATGTTTTTAGATGCCAATCTACCTCATGCTTATCTTTCTGGAGGTACATGTAAACTTTTTAAAAAAGTGTTTTATTGGTAGTAAAATTTTGTTTTTGTTTAAAAAATGTTCACTAACAGCTGAAACAATTTCTTGTTTATACCATGCAGACATTTGAAGAAATTGTTTTATTTTTGTCTTTAGTGTGTGAAGTCATTTTTACCATTTTAGTTTATCCTAAGTAATCTGTTCTTTTATAGCTGGTACTGAATAGTTCAGTTATTAGCTTTCTACTTATCATCAATAGATTGGAGTTAAATAGTGGGAAAATAGCTTTTTGTGATGGAGATAAAAATGCCATTATACACTTTTCTTCCTGTAATTGGCTTCAATAAAAGTTTCATAATGGTGCTGGATAGCACAGCTTTAAACCTTTCCTTTTCCCTTTGTCACTGCTTTAAACAATGCATGTTTGACTTTGTTTTATTTAGTCTTTCTGCTGGCATTTTTTATTATTGTCGTCTGATTTAGTTTTATTCAAAATAAATTTGTTCAGCAAATTAGTAAAGTTTTTCTTTTACGAAACCCACACAAATTAAAAAAAATAAATACTTGAAATGGTTGACTGTTGGTTCACTGGTTAGTATACCAGACCATAAAGGTTGAGGGGCCAGGATTCAATCCCTGGTTGAGGTCAGCTCAGTTTGGCATATCTCCTTTATTTGGTTTCTTCTTGATCCTCACCAGCCAGTTGTGTTCGTTTCCCCTCACATTTTAAAATGAAGAGTTTTAGTAGGTTCTTTTCTTGCCAAAGTCAGCAATGTTGGCCCCCCCTCATAGTGCGCACTGGTCTCTAGCAGATAACTGGCACTATGCTCTATTGCCAGAGTAGTCTCCCTCGTAGAGGCTGGTAAAGAAAAAGAAATACTCAAAACAAATGCTTTGGCATACTCATAAAATATAAGGTTTAAGAGTTATTGTTTTTAATTAATGTTTCCAGAAGTTAAAGATTCTAGATTGAACATTGCAAGTATGCATTAAAACTTTAAGGTTAACTTTTTAAAATTTACTATTATATTAAATTAGCTGTTAAATATATAATCTAAATGCTTTCAACTAATGAATTCTGTGTGCACTGTCTATTCTTAAATGAATTGTGTTAACTTTCAGATTGCATGGAATGTATGGCATGCTCCGACAATGTGGTAAGAGCAGGTCTCACACCAAAGTATATAGATGTTCACACCTTGTGCAAGATGCTAAACTATTCTGGTAAAGCAGCATCCAAATCACTGTTTCATGGTCGCATTGATACTGAAGATCCTTATGCCACTGTATTTAGCCCTTCTGTTGCAGATTTTGCTGTAATTAAGATTCAGGTGAGTCGTGAAGTGTTATTTTATTGGTTTTAAATTTAACGTTTTGTATTTCATCAGAAACAATATTAGACTATTTTCTTTGTTTTTTATTGTATGTCCATACAATTTTCACCTGGATAGTAGTATTGAAATAACATTTTTCATTCATACTTTTGAATCATTTCACCAGTTTTTTCTAATCTATTAATAAAATGTACAGAGTAAAAATAAAAATGTTTGACATAATTTTTAAAAAAATTGTAAATAAAGTTATCTTAAATTTTTCAATAGATTAATGTACAAAAAGTTACAATCCAAACAAGATCATTAAAACAAAAATTAATGGTTTGATTAAACATGATTCTACACTGAAGTGTACCTTATGCATTCATACAATTAACATTCTTTGAGCTGCTTAGTCTCTATCAGGTTTTATAGATTTTCCAGTAAATTCCAGAATTTATCATGATTTCCTGGCTATTGCTGGCCGGCATCTTCAAGGTTCTAGGTCATGTTATAAACATTTGATAGGTCTAAAGAATTAGCAGTTTCAGGGAAAACGTTAAGGAGGTGATGTCATCTTTCACTGAAGAATTTTGCCTTCTCTGATAGGTTTGCCTATCTCAGAGAAAGACATTCTGGTGATAACATACTGTTTCAATTGCATTCACTAAGGATTGTCTACAAAAGCTTGCAACCTTTTCAGCAAAACCTAAAATGAAGTATTTCAACAGTATGGTGCATTATTTAATTAATTGGTTTTACTATAGATCAACAATATATTACCAAGGGATGAAAATGGTGTATTATTAATATAAAATACAAGAATTTCCAGATGTTACCTGGAATTATCAGATTTTGAAGTAGGTTTTGATCAGAGTAGAAATACAATTTTTTAAATGTTTTTAGAAAACTTGGAAAGTTGATCAATTTTTCAAGAGAGAAAAAAGATGGGGTCCCTCTTAGATTTGATTTAATACTACTGAAAAGAATGTATGTTGATGAAAAAATCTATATCAATTGTTTTTGTACTTTTAAAATGTTTCTGCTTTGCCTTTGTATATTTCAATTTTAACAACAGTTGATAGTATTAGGTTGACCACATGATGTGATAGGTTATCCCTGCACATATGTGACTTGGAAAAGCACATTTTCAGTCAGTCTAACAGATATGGGGAAAGGAAAGGATGAAGGAGGCATGATGGTGGGTGTACATCTAGCAAGTGTTACAGTGGCTGAGACAGTTGTGTTGGTAGGCTGCTTCAAGTCATTGGCCATTCAAGTTTACCAGCAGTGGAAAATGGTAAAGAAAATGTCTGCTGTGAAGGGGGAATTGTAGTTGCAAACACAATGTCAAAAGAGGAAAAAGGCAATTAGATAGGACAGTAAAGTATGACTGTCAACAAACACATGAATTGACAGATACTTAATGCATGGCAGTCCACACCCATCTTCAGCCCTACTTAGCAAAGATCATTTCAACTAAAGGACTATGGGTAGGAGACTATTGCATAAACCACTGAACACAGTTACCAACATGAAAAGGCACCTTGTATGGTGTAACAAGTGCAGACATTGAACTAAGGACTGGCAAAAAAGTTGCATGGTCTCATGGTTCACTCTATTTTGCACAGATGGGAGAAGACAGATTTTGAGAAAGCCAAACAAATTATTTGACCCCTCTTATGTGGTCCCAACTATCCAGGGCTCTGGTCGTGGAGCCATAGTTTGGGACATGTTTAGCTGGCATACCCTTAAGGCAGAATGAATGCCGAAGCTTACCTCAGCATCATTTCTGATCAACTGCATCCAATGATGCTTTACATGCACCCTTTTGGGGATGGCTGTTTCCAGGACAATGATCCCATCTACCATACCCACTATGCATTCACGGTTTGAGGAACATGACAAAGATTTCAGGAATTTCCCATGGCCAGCATAATCCTGCGATCTCAATCCATCTAAGCAACTATGGGATGAAAGTGAAAGGCTCATTTTCCACCACAATCCTCCACCTACCTTGCTCCATACATTGCATACGATGATAATGAGTGAATAGAAAAATATTCCTCAGGACATGGCTTGTCGTGTCATGGTGGTGTTTGGCCAAAAGGTAGCCCAACTCTAATTAGGTGTAGGTTCTAATAAAGTGGCCAGCTCATGTATATTAAGACAATTCAATGACATCTAAAATGGGTAGACAATAAACTTTTAAGATTTAAAAAAAAATTCTTTGTTTAGAATATTTATTTCTGATTTATTAATGTTTTGATGGATATCTGCTTTTCATTTGGACAAAAGCTGCTATAAGTTTAGGGCTTAGCAAAAAAACTTTCCCTAATTTTTTGGGAAGAAAATGAAATTTGAAGTCATGCATTGTTAGTTAATGACTATATTTGACTTATTGCCTTTACAACAAAATATTTTAAGTTTTGCTTTAAATTTATTAGATTTTTATGAAAGAGCATATAATGATATATTTTTTTTCCATTTTTTTCCCACCAGCTTCCTGAAAATGTCGTACAGTATGAACTAAAACCATTGACTAGTGCTAGCATCTGCATTATAATTGAAGGCAGCTGTCAAGGCAAAACAGCCTCTTTAGTAAACCCACTGGAGTTGACTTCAGGATCTGTCATCTTCATATCTGTCAAGGAAACGATTACCTTGAAAATTAATAATGGAGGGATGCTGCTTTTCCGAGCCTACACAAATCTATGATTCCTGCCTCAGCAGTATTTATTTTGCTTTTGTTTTTAAGTTGAAAGCTTGAAATGAAGTCTTTTCTCTTGACTAATTTTGTGAAAGCCAGTTTGTGAATCCAGGTGCATTTTGACAAAAGCTTTAAAATACTTGACATGTTATATTAGTTGGTATATTGAGTTTATTAAAAGTATTTCCATTATTTTGAAAGGAGGATAAATACAGAAAAACAAAAACCAAAAATGCTTGAAAAACAACATTATAAGTTATGTGCATTCTTGTGAAGTGTATAGAGTTTGGTAGAGTGGATGCTGGTTTTTATATCAGCATAATTTGTGAAACATTTCCAATAAAAATATATTTGTAGAAAAAAATTATTTATTTATAAAAGCTTTTGAAATATTTCACTTTTGTTTAATTGTTATTTTAATGTTGTTCAAAAGAAGTAGAATTTGTTTTTATTCTTATTTAAAATATTTTAAAAATCCTTCTTTTTTGAAGGCTGTTGGTTGGGTATTGGAAATAAAGCATTGTACAAAAGTGAACGAGTAATTCCATACGGAATTTAAATTAAAATGTTTTATTTTCACCCTAGCATGAAATTGCAATAGTGAGACTAAAAGTTAGTTTGTGCGGGATGAATTTTTACACAGTTTCATGAAGCACTCTGCAGAGAAAGCCATTGCAGGCAACAAAGTCTAATTTTGCTTAGTCTTTATAACTTAAAAAAGGGATGATGACACATTGGTGTCTCACACCTTTTAACCGCACTAATGTTGCGGTTAAGTGTTTTTAACTAATTTGAAATTGAATTTTAGGCTGCGCTCAGTAGAATAAATTAGATAATGATGTGAAAAAAAAAATAACTATCAGCAACTTGTATTTCTTCAATATGCATTGTTCAAGAGTATGGTTGGCTTTATTTTTGTTATAGTTGTATTCACATTATAAGAGAATGTTTAAAGTTGTTGGAATCCACAAACTCTCAAGATTAACTAAAGTGCGTTTGAAATAAATGGCCTGACTAAATAATTTGATCTGATTCAGACTTGACATTTAAATTTTTTGAAATGATTTTTTATCTGGTATATGCAGGCTACTTTTGCTCTCTCAAAATACATTTCTACTGTAGCCAACTTTAGTTGGATAAAATTTAATCTCCTCTTGGATGCATATTCAAATTTATTAATCAGATTGTGGAATTACTGGTTCTAGTTGTCTGAATTAGTGCTATTGGTCTCAGCAAAAAAAAAGAAAAAAATTGGTATATTTGCATCTGACTGAACTTTGTTGTGTTTGATAGTACTTGGTATTTGGAGAAATGCATGAAGATTAATGGCTTCAAGTTGTCATTAATTACTGTGGAAAGTTTGGTATTATGCATTGATACTATGATTTATTATAATAATTGAAATAAACATGGAATTTTCTTATTTCAAAGGTTGTTGATTATTTTGTTAAGTGTTCATAAAGTTAGCAATCATGAAAGAAATAGCCCTTTGCTTGCTCGCTCTGCATTGTGACATCTGCTAATCAACCTGTTTTATGAGCAAATGAAAGATAATCATAGAACAATCTTCATTGGAAGCTATCAGCATGTCCACTTTCTAGCCGTGTTACGACAAGAAGTAAAGCTGCTCTAAAGGCTTCAGATGAATTTGAAGCCTGAAATTGGTGGGAAATATTAAAAGTCCCACAAATCAATGGTAAATAACTTAAACCTTTAATGTATCAAAATGGTTGTGGTCAGTAGTGTTAGCATTTGGTGCAATGTTATTAAATTGATGTTCTGCATACGTCGTCATCTACAACTGTTTCTGACAAGGTTGTGCAATGCCATGGTTACCACTGACAAGCATTGCCACTCCTGCATCTCTGGCATTTCCATCTTCAGCAGGTACTGAAAAGTGTCTTTGAGAACCATTTTGTTTAGCTGTGGGAGAAAGCAGAAGCATCTGGAGAAACCTATGCAAATGGACTGGTGCAGAAAAGCAAGTGGAAACCATGCTGTGGGAAGTTTACCTAACCAAGTAAGTCTACACTGAAGACCAAACTTGGCCCCTCTGCCACAGCAGGCTGGTGTACTTAGCCATTCACCATCCATTAAGTTTATGTAAATTCAACAAAAATCCTTTTATCTTTACTCTCCTTTTCATGCTGAAAATGTAAAAACCCTGTCTAGACTATTTAGAAAGTTGTAAAAATTCTGCTAATTGTGGTGTTTATCTTTGAAACAGGCTTTGCTTCCCCCCTTTTTGTTGATTGATTTTGCTCTATTTCAGTTAACACGAGTAAAATTTCTCTTCCCCCTCATGATTGCTTACTCTGAATTCTCATGATTAAGCAGCTGAACTACATTTTGTTGTTAACACACTTGAGAGATGATAAACTAATTAGTAAATGGATAAAACTATATTTAAGCTGTGAACAATGAGATTGTTAATAAAATGCATGAGCGTTTAAGAGCCAGATGACATTTTAACCAAGCTGACATCAACATTTGTCCAGCTCCAGTGAGGTATGATTCGGCTTTCGTGTAATCATTCTGTAACCTATTGCCTACATTATGCAAGCCTGGTTGTAAATGATTTTATCTTGACCTGCACTGTCAGCAACAATTCACCTGTATCATAGCATTAGCAGTATCTGGTTGATGATGCCAATTTCTTATTGTTGAGTACCTGTATGGCACCAGCTGTAACATAACTGTCTTCTATTGTTTAAAGTAGAGAAATGAACTGTTTGTGGATAGAAAGTATTTTGGATTATTACTGGTTTTTCAAGAGAAGAATTCAAATACATCTCGAAAAACCAGTTATACATTACAAATATCTGCTGTAGATTCAGTTGTTGGTTGAAACATTTCTTTTCACCCATCCATCCATCCAAGTATTTTTTGAATAAATTGAGTAAAAATCTAATTGCAACTCTGCATCATTGTATGCCAAGAATTGAAGCATTATTTTGTGCAATTCATCAGTTGCTCTTTAGTAAATAAGATGCTTAACTACTGGTTTACTCTAACATACCTGTTTAAACCATCAGTATTAGTCACTGGAGTTTCTTCTGATAATTAAGAAAAGGGTTTGCATAATGCAGTGTTATGAAAACTGAACGTTTGATAATTCTGCTTTTTTAATTACAAGTAATATTGCTAGTGTAATAGTTTCTTAGTGAACAGCTTTTGCTTGGTTCTAGTGCTGAGAAGAATATCAGTTTTCATGGTATTGCATTTCAGGATCATTCTCCATCCACTTGGAAAATCATTGCATAATTTAGTATTGTCAGTGATGCCCTAAATAGACATTTATAAACTGTCAATGCAAATTAACCTAAATTTTATTTTAAATTAATTTTTTAAGTGCACATTATTCATCAGTACTGTGCCCTTGTTTTAGTTTAAATCTGTGATGGTAAAATTTCCTTAACCCTCCATAAACCACATCAGAATTTTTACCTTTTACTACTACAGCCTAAAAGCACTAGTATTTGTTAAACTGGCTGTATGCATATTTAGTCAACACAAATGTATTGCAAAATGTAGGGTTGAACCAATATATGGATTTGTTGTTACAAAAGGTTATATTAATGAGGTAGGTACTGTGTGTCTGTCTCTATGACTCAACCTATTTTTAACAAATAAACCATTGAAAATTGTAAATTCCGGCTTATTTTAATATCAACATCTGTTAATGTATTTCCTCAAAAGCAGTACTGAAAAATTCAAAATAATGTCAAAGACTGAATAATACGACGTTGAATCTTAAAAGTTCTGGTAACACGACAAATTCTGAAGATTGAGGAAGTTTAATTTTAGAGCGGTATTTCAATATGAATTTCATTGAAAATTTCCCCAAATTCTATTAGTTAATAATATCAGTAGTGGTATTAATTATAATTTTCTAAAAAAAATCTTAATTTGCAGATCAGTATTAATTGAATTTATTTCGATATGCACAGTAGTATTACAAGGGAAATAACTATACTCAATTAGTTAATTCATCAATAGAGGGCGCTGCACGCTGACGTTTTGGAGAGAATTTTTTTGTCATGTCTGCAAAGGTCCGAACATTTCTGTCTCATCCATCAGAATTACTGTTGTTATTATTATTACTATAACTGGTATGGTAACTTTTTGGTTTTTATGCAGATTTCCAAAGGTGTGTGTTTTTATTTTTTTAAAAAAAAAAAAAATCGTCCTTCTGGCTTAAGTAAAAAAGTAAGGAAATGTCTAGCGCGTTTTTCATGCCTCAAGGTAAGCGATTTTTGAGTTTTCTTCTCGCCCTTCTAAGTCTCCTTATATGCGATCGGGGAAAGGCCTGAAATACCTTGTTCGTAGACCCGGTCCTCCGAGAACCCCATCGGAGCAGCTGGCTGTGTATATCCGTCTACCGACCGCTATCCGCGCGTCCTCGCTGCACGCATCGAACTACGTTACCGATAAGACGAAGGACCATCTATCGGCCCGGCCAGGCTCTCGTCAGTCGGCGGCGCGATCTGGTGAAGCATGCGATATAAATTCCTTGAACAGACCCATCATTTCCGAGGAGCAGTTGTTTGTTTTTTTTTTATTTATAGCCGAATGAGTGTTTTAAAAATCGCGGTTATCTCCCCTCCCACCATGCCTCGTACCGTAAACAGTCGTCGTCGTTGTTGTTGTTGTTTTTTTTTTTTTCAAATTTCTTACGACTGTATTAAACATATGAAGCATTTATTTCGTGGGCAGTTTGGTGACTGAGACATTCGTATATTGTTGACCTCCGTCAATGATATTATCCGGTCTATCCGCTATGGTTAGGATCGGCGAGCTTTTTGATTTAAGTATCTGGAATTTTGTCACTCGTCGCTCCATCGAATGTAAGGACACGAGACAGACGACACTGGTCTAATGCTTAATACGTCACCCATCCGCGTCTTTATCAGTCGGGGTAAATGCCTTCCTTTTATCTGCGCGAACTACTCTCGTGTTAAAATTGTGTTCCAATTATTATAAAGTAATATACATGGATCTTTAAAATCATCTTGCTCTAATTAAAAAATGCCGTATCAGCGTTTTGTGTTAGTGTAAAAACTAAGAATGTGCAGTCAATTTTTTTCTTTTCTTTGGTGTTGGTGCTAGATCTCGTGTACGCTGGATAAATGCAAATGTATTATCTGGATTCCCTTCTGTTTCTTTCCAGGAATGATTGGTGCTATGCATGGTTCAGTTCCATCAGGAAATCCATCCAGCAACAATCAACCATTACAATTTAATCAAAATAAGGGAAGACCGCCCATGCCAGTAGTCAGTAATAATGGCGGAAACGAAGGCAGGGAAAGAAAAGGTACTCGAAAAAATAACAAACAAACCCGACAAAGTCAAATTATCTTTCCAGTTTTTTAAATAGTAAGCTTACACATCTCATTAACCAACTCACAAAAAAAGCAACAGCTTTTAAAATGGCGACTGTTTAATTTAAGACAAAAGTTATCTGGCCTTTGGACTGACAGCTTATTAACAGTTTGTGAATAGATGTTAGTGGTATTTTACTACCTTTTTTAACCAAAGACAAGATGCTTATTTAATTTTGATTACAGATTCAACTAGCTCCCAGTCAGGACCAACAGATAATGTTTTGCAGCCACAGATGCCAATACATGGTCCTGGATTTCTTGGTAGCCCTATCCCAGGTATGGGTTTCCATGGGCCCATGATGGGGCCAGATCCTAGCATGATGATGATGAGCCCAATGGGTTTTAATCAGGTAGGAAATGTATATATATATATAGTAAAATAAATAAATCTTGTTTGTCTTTGACATTATCACACCTTTATTACTTTTTTTAAAAAAGGAAAGTAATATAATTTTAGTTGTGTACATATTCACACATTTTTTTCTAGTTTGGTGGTTTTATGGGACCAGTAGGTATGGGACCTGGAACAGGGGTAACACCTGCTCCTAGTATTACTAGGAAAGAAGTTATAACCTTGAAAAGTTGTGTCCTTTATCCTCCTCCACCAGGTAAATATAATTAAAATATTTTAGTGCATTATTTCTTTAACTCATTTTTTTTTTTTTTTTTTTTTTTTGTATGTAAGCTGGGTTTGTAAAAAATAAATTTTCTAAACCAGGTGCTCCTCCCCCATCCACTCGAGAACGTCCTCTGGGTTGCAGAACGATTTTCGTTGGAGGCTTACCAGAAAACATAACGGAGGAAATTCTACAGGAAATATTTGACCGTTGTAACACTGGAAATATTTGCAGCATTCGTCATAGTAAAAAAAACTTTGCTCATATTCGTTTTGAATTTGAAGAGTGTGTGGATCAAGCGTTATACTTGTCAGGTTTGTATAAGAGCTTTTAGAGATGTATATTTAAAAAAGAAAACAGAGGAGACTAATCTATCAAAGCTGTTTTGTTTTTTACACTCATCTTAAAAGGTATCTTGTGACACCTCTGTTTAAAATATGTGTAATATCTTTTGAATGTATTGTCGCGTGAAGAGAACTGAAAATTGACAAATGATAAATTCCATTTAGAAGATTTCTAGTTAGGACTGCTAATACTGTATGTAGTTTTAGTAGTAATTCAATAAATTTAGTAAAACCTTAAGATAGATATGTATTTAACAAAATTTGAAAAATTCGGTAGAATGTTAATTGTATTTAGCAAATTTATAATCAAATAGCTCTGTTTGTAATTAGTTCAACCTCATTATTAATTTGAAATTTCATCAAACTATATATTAGATCAAGTTTTTTTGAAAAAGAAATAAAAAGTGAAAAGTGAGTGCTGAAGTTTTTAAAATTTCTCTCTTGATTATTTAATCAAGTATTGTAACAGGAGACTCTCTTGCCATTTCAGGATATCGTTTAAAAATAGATGATAAAGATGATAAGGCAAACACAGGAAGACTCCATGTAGACTTTGCAACTGCTAGAGATGATCAGTATGAATGGGAATGCAAGCAGCGGCAACTGGCTAGGGAAATTCGTCATAGGCAAAGGTTGGAAGAGGAACGTCTTCGGCCACCCAGCCCACCACCTATCATCCACTACTCTGATCATGAATCTACTTCCTTGGTAGAGCATTTAAAAAGTAAGACTTTACAAATTTCAGGTGAATAAAATATCAAACGTCGTACTTTTTGGAGAGCATAGTGCATTGGTAAATAATAATCATTTTCTGTATTTTATCAGCTATACTATGAGAAATACATAACTTTGCTGTTTCAGTGCTTAGACTATTTATTCTTCTTCATTTATTGCAGTTTTAGAGTTTATATTAAAAAGTGTAGAGGTTAAGTTGGGATGTGAAGACACTGATTTTATGCATTACCAGTACATAATTTAGATTGAGGGAGCCAGTATTTATTGTTTTGCAGTTTGTTGATTATTTCAAAGAAAATAACCTGGCATTATTATACATTTTAGCATTTTCAGAATCTTTTTTAACCTACCTACTTTTAGAATACATTTTGTATAATCATAATTACAGTTTGAGAGAAAGCTTTTCAAGTAATTAAGGAGTATCTGCACTTTATAATTGTAGGCTTTTACCAATTTAGTTGTAAAAACTTTGAAATGGATAATTAAATATTTTTCATGTTGATATTTTGAACTGGTTGTAATGTACAAAAATCGAAATTAAGTTCAGTTTACCTTACTGAGTATGACTGTAAGACAACATAGCAGAATAGTGACAAACAATTATTTTTGAATATATAAGCAACTGTAGCTTGTAGATAAAGAACAAATTAACTATTACATTATAAACTTATCAGTATTTTAGTTACAGTTATTTACAAAGGTATTTGTACAATCATCTACATGGACCAATCAGCCTTTTATGTTAGAAGTGCTAGTTTCTTCATTTATCAGTATAAATATCAAATGTTTTCAGTTTCTTTTCCTGTGATTTAATAGTGTATAGCTTCTGAACATTTTATTGGGAGATAATAAGTTTGTTACTAAAAATGTATAAAATAAATTTCAAAACGTTTTTTGCCAACAAGCATAAAATTTAAAAAAATGTAACATTCATTTGTCAATAATTATCTTTTCTTGAAACACCACTAGATGACGAATCATTCTTGAAAGCTGCTCAAGTTTTAATCACCTGGCTGGATAGGGGAAATTGCAACAGGAGAACGGTAAACACTTTCTACAGTATGCTACAGTGTACGAACTCCCATGTTCGGCGTCTTCTTAATGAAAAACAGCAACACGAAGAGGAGGTTCAGAAAACCAAGGATAAATTCCGTCAACGCTTTGAAGGAATCCTGCGTCAATGTAAGCACACATGTTTATTATCTTTATTATTTTTTTTTACTAGCATATATAATTAAGAGAATGGTACATGTGGTTGCAAGGACTTATACAAGAAGTGTGGTAAGTAATTATTTTTTGTCAAGGACAAGAAGGATACCAGAACTTTGGATTTTAGGTTTAAAATTTTTTTATCTTTAGTAAGACTAAAAATAATTATATTAAATGACAACTTGAAAAAAAGATTGGAATTTTGCACCTGATTTTGTAAGTCTGTCTTTACTCGAAGACAAAAAGAAAAATCTAAGATTAGTATGGCTAGTAAATCCATTAATTTTGTGAAACTGCATTAGAAAAGGAAAATTGTAAAATAGTCTAATTTTGTTTTAGTTGCAAGTATCGCAGTTATCAAGTGAACTTACTGTTTTTATGTATACTGTCATAAGCAGTGACCCTTTCTAACAGACTCCACCAATAGTATTGAAATGGATGGATTTCAAATTATTTCCAAGAGCAAGTGATGTTACACAAAATGAAAATTTCCCCTCTCCAGTGACTTTTCATGAAGACCAATGACAATTTCATGATTTTCACTGGTTTGTTGCTGAATTCATACTCTTCTTTGGCCCAGTCTGTACATATAAGTGTTTCTGTCATGAAAATTGAAACCCACTGGTGTTGCCATATCCACTGTAAATGGTGTTAGTGGATGGTGCCATGAAGACACTGATTCTCCAGTTGTATCTACTTTGCTTGTCTATGCACTTTAGTGGCTCTGTCTCTGAATCTTCCTGGGATTTGATGTATGTGGATGGCAGTCATCAGTGGTGTATTTTATTAGTTATTTTTTGTGGTGGGGCAGGAATATCTTCTCTTGGTGGGTGCTGCCTTAAGCCAAATGTGCTTCAGGTCTCACTCACCTTTGCTTATATGTAGCATCGGGCAAATAAAAATGATGGAGTTGTCTATGTGATTGGATCATTTTTTATACTTCGAGCCTTCAAAAGCATGTTTAGCACTCATAACAAGGTGCAAACTATTTAGCTTATTTGTCCTTTATTTTAAAGGCTCAGTTTTGAGAGCATTTGGTGCATGTCATTCAATAGACTAGCTACAAATGCAAATTGAAAATGAGCAGAAGTAGTGAGATGTTTAAAATTATTTCTATTACTTAGCTTTTACAATTTTATCTAAGCACTAGAATTAATTCTTATGACTTGAAAGTGAGAAGAATATACTGAACCAATTTAGAAACACACAACTTGAAAAATGTTGATGACTGTGTAACACGTTAACACTGGTCAATGAAACCTACACATGACATGACAAGTGCTATGGTCAATGGCTTACCTGAAGAAAAAATCTATTTATCTATCTGCACCAGTGTTGATTTTTGGATTTTTCACAATTTGCAAGTGCTGCTTGAGTAATTCACGAAAGCAGTCTGAAATTTTACAGAACCTTGAGAAGGTGATGGTCAATTTTAATATTTGAGCCAAGTGTGGTTATCAAAAGGTTTTGAGTAATGATGCCTCGAATAAGTGATCTTAAGGGAGGAATTACTATAGGAATGGTTCAAGCAGGTAAGTCAACAAGGCATTGCGAGACTCCTAAAAGTAGTCATACTACCAATGTTTGGCTATGGGCCAAGCATGTTGTAACAGGGTGGACTTGCAATCGCACATGCTGGATTGCTGCATCAGCACAAAACATTTAGCAAAAAGGTTCCTTCCTGCAACAGTTAGAACAGCAGTAATTTAAAGTAGATGCAGCCCATTGCACCTGAATATCATGCATAACCATTTACATGAGAGAGTTGTCATTAAGATGTTCTGAATAAATTCGTCAAGATACTGTGCCTTGTAACTTTAATGGTCACAGCAGCATGTGGTTGTCCTGACAAATGGGGAGAAAATGCCTTCACAGATGAGAGCCAGTTCATTGTTGCCAATAGCAAAGCAAGGGTGTAGCACCACAGATGGATGTCAAGCAGACATCTGTGTATATCAGAAGTGTTGGAGTGATCAAAGTGTGATGGAATGGTTGCACTACTCAAGCTTTTTAGCAGTCCAGTGAATGTGGTTACCTACAAGGGTGCCATTTGTTTAGCCGTACCCCAATTTTGACCATCTGCAGCAGGACAACGCTGGGTCTCTCACTGTAAGGATCTCCTTGCAGGTCTTTCAAGAATGGCAAGTAGCTTTCATGCCATGGCCACCACTGTCTTCGTCTGGATACAGCGCTGACAGAGCACGCACAGTATGTGTTGTGGTGATCTGCATTCTTCACATGACTTATGAATTCAATGAGATGGTGCTGCATGGCTCACACCTGATGCTGATGCTTGTCATTAGGCTCGCCGCACGTGGTGAACGTGTTGTTTGTTTTTTTATGGGTTATCGTTTTCCAGAAGTTCCTATCGAAGCGCCATTTTAATGATAAGGAAATGCATTTGTTTACATGCAAAAATGGATAGCATTTAATTTATTATATACTTCAAATGGTTTAGATCAGTTGTTAAAATTTTGATTTTAAAAAATTGTTGGTGTGTTTTTAAATTGATTGATTCAGTATAGAATTAAAGGCCATGTTTATAAAACAATTTTTGAAGATGTGACACTTTGGTGTACTTTAGTTGAAGCTGACTGTTGGTTGTGTCCATACTGGTTAACTTGGGAAAGTTATTTAATTCACAATGCGGAGGTGGGAAAACCTTTGTCTACGATAGACATGAAATTTGGATCAGTTGAGTGTTGAGTAATGGTTGGTCTATTTGTTTTCTGCTTAATATTTGATTAAATATTTTTGTTTGGAATTAATTGTGTCTTACACTTGCTGAGTTTCAAAAGCAGATATATTTAACAGATGTAAAATGAAACAGTTCAGTTATTTTAATCAGAAAGTTTCCTTTGAGACTTAAGGACTACTAGATTAGATAGGAAAAGATACTGAAGTGAACACATCATAAAAAAAACTACATACTAAGCTGAGGCTATTTTATTGGATGGATTGTGTGTGTGTGTGTTCAGAAACTGCAAAAGAAAAGCTTGTATTAGTGTAGATTTAGAAAACAACTTAAAATCATTAACCTTTAGGTTAAAAAACCCAAAAAACTAAATCTATTTTACACGTGCTTTGATGCAGATACAGTCATTGCACTGTATTAGGTTTAGTGATATTACTAAAAGGCAATTGTTTTGCTGTACTACTTTAAACTCTACTCAATAAGAATACAGTCAGTGATTGATATAAGCACTTTCTCTGGACCAGCACAAATTGTGCTTATATCGATCAATGTGCTTATATTGATAAATCCATTTTTAAAAGGGATTTCTTGTACATATTCATTTTGATAATATTAGAGAAATGTGTAATAAAAAACAAAATTTTATTTCTTCATAAAAATACATAAAATTAAAACAGTTGACACAGTATTTATTTAGAAAAATAATCTAAAATTGAAGATTGTCAAGTGCACTTGTTTTGTATTATGTAACTTCGAATTGCATGTTTGGTGTTCTTTAACTCTTGAGTTGGTATACCATGTTTTTCAAGAACTCTCTACGTCATCAAGCATAGCAAGTGCTTGCATTGGAGTAGTTGATGTCTCATCAATTTCAACATCTTCTGACACTTCAGTCTCATCACTTCTTGCTTCATTCAGTTCTTCAAAACATTCAAGTTGACGATCGCATTCAATACACACACCATCCAATTTTGAGCCTTCTTCGCTGTTTAAAACTTCTAATTCAGAATCTTCATTGCATTGAAGCATTTCTCCCTGATTCAATGACAAACATTTCCTGAAGCAATTTTGGATAGTCGTCGAGGTCACATTATCCCATGCAGTTGTTAGCATGAAAATGGCATTCAAAACAGTTACAAATTTAGCAGCACACTCAAGAAATTCGTCCTGGCCACTATCTAAGCATGCAACCAACTCTTTCATTAACTGTTTGTAATAGTGTGCTTTAAGGTGGCGAATAATCCCAGCATCCATTGGCTGTATTAGTGACGTTGTATTCATTGGCAAGTAGACCACCACCTCTACATTTGTTGTTGCGACTTCCTTAGGATGTGCAGGGCACTGATCTAGCAGCAGGAGAATTTTACTTTTCTTGCATCACATTTACTGTCCAACTTTATTAGCCATTCTGTGAATAAAGCTCGAGTCATCCAGGCTGCAGAATTTGATTCATATTGCACTGGAAGGTGATTTTTCTTGTTCTTAAAACACCTTGGATTTTGGCTCTTGCTGATCACTAGCAGAGCTAGTTTTTCAGTGCTAGTCATGTTTGACGCCACCAGAACAGTCAGTCTTTCCTCCTTTTTTTTCCTCCACTGACTTCATCCTTTCTGCCCAGTGTACCGTCAGGAGTGGCCCTAAAATACAGTCCTGTTTTGTCAGTGTTGAAAATTGCCTCTTCTGGATAACGTTGCAGAAGCTCTGACAAAACAGTCTTCTTACATTCCTTGGCCCCAGATAAGTCAGCATCCGCCTTTTCTCCATGTTCTCGTTTGTAGACAATATTGAATCTCTTTTGGAACTTTTGTAGCCAGCCGGAACTAAAGGTGTTTGGATGAAGATCTTTGGAACCACCATAGAGTTGTTGAGCTAAAGACTTAGCTTTCTCTATTAAAAGAGATCCAGAGAGCTCTGCCTTTTTCTCCCTCATGACAACAAACCATTTGTACAGCTGCTGCTCCAGATCTGGTAATACTCCTTCCTGCTTTCTCTTTCGAGAAAGATTTCCATTTTGCAACCTGAGTTTGCTTAACTCCTCTTCGTTTTGCAACCATCAGCTAACCATTGTGTGGTCAATGTTGAATTTTCGTGCAACATCGGCTTTCTTTTCACTGTTATGAACCGCCTGAATAACCTTTAGCTTGAATTCTAATGTAAAACTTTTACGTTTTGAAGCCATAATGAACTCTGTGCAGAACATGCTTAATTAAAGGAATGATAGGCATGTCATGCCGTCGCCTATAGATATCGTGCTTTGCGTAGGTGATTTCCACCAATCAGCTTATTCCACACTATGCCTGCTTTTCACAGACTTTTCAACTTTATTTTTACTGTTTCTTCCTGGATTTGTTCCACATGCTTATATCAATTTCGTGTTGATAAAGATTATTCCTATTAAAAATATATATGAAAATTTTTGGGACTACACGATTAAGTGCTTATTATAGATCATTGTGCTTATATCGATCATCGACTGTATCTATTTTTTATTTGAAGATAATTTGTTTGCTACATTCCCATAGCAATAAAAGAGAAAAGTAAATTCAGATGTTCAAATTATTTTTGCTTTGCTTGTACAGCATGTTACATAATTAACCAAACACTCAAATGATAATTCCTCTTTAACAATGCATCATACAATAATAAAACAACCTGCAAATAATGTACTTATACAAGCTTTATAAATCTACCATTACAGTGCTGTTGTAGCGAATGTAGGAAAATGGAGGGATGAGTGGTGGTGTGTTTGAAGTTGAAAAGTCCAGCAGAAGTTCAAAGACAGTGGTGGAGAGAATTACATAGTAAACATTCTGTTGGAAGGGTAGGGGGACATGGTCTAGTCAGTGAATATGCGTTGTCTGACTGGTGTGCAGCCTCTTTGAATCATTAAGTAGCATTCTGAGATTTGGCTTGCTAAAATTGTTGCCGACCTGGCATTGCAGGGCAACATTTTATGGAGTCATAATCTTGTTGTAAAAGAAATGTCATGGTTTGGGCGGAGTTGGTGGTGGCATTGTTGGGCTGATTTTCGTTGAGGACAGGTGAATCAAACCTATAGATATTATGACACTGTTAACCTCATGTAGTCTGAAATTTAAGCACATGGACAATTTATGGTTCGTGCAACATGGGACACCTGACTGAATAAAAAGTTTCCTGAGTGATGATTGGGCAGACACAATTTTGTTGAGTGACCTCCATGATTGAGTGAACAAGTTGTTTGTTTGTCTTGTACTTTTTTCTCACTGTGTATTTAAATAAGGTGAAACCAACTTCCTGAAATATGAGCACTTGAGTCTGTTTGGTTAGTTATGGAACAGCTTGTATGCTGGCCCCTTCAATTATATTGTTACTGCTCTTATTCATTTCTATAGTTGGGCTTCTTTTGTTAATTATTAAGCAGAACTATTATTAAAGGCATCAATTAATTACATTTACTGGTTGAAACTTACACTGACTGAGCACCTATTTATTGGTGATCTTTGTATAAATATTGTTTCTAATATAATGTTATATCTCGTGTTTGTACAAGTTAAAAACAGGTATAAAAATGTCTTCAGGTAAGTTTTATTTAAGCCTAGAGTTGATACAAAATTTTACAATTTGAGATATGATTGCAGTTTTAGTTTGGACTTTTTAACGCTCCTTGGAATATCTATTAATTTTCATTGCAGTTATTTTACTGCATCATCAGGTAAGAAGTAGAAAAACAAAATAGCATAGCAATTCCCATCCTTTTCCTGAACCAGAAAAACGCCATATGTGAGTCCAATTTCTAGAGTGTCACTTACATCATAAAAATGTCTAGTCTTTTTTTTTTTTAAATATTTTTCAAAAAAGTCCTAAATTGCACCAAGATTTTAAAGAATGAGAACTTATAAAAGTTAAGATGTTCCTGTCTTTCTGTAAATAACAGCAACTAAAATAATTCTCAGCATTATTACTGTCACCATCAAATTAAAATAAAATAAATTGGCTAGATGATTAAAATAGAACAAAATATAGAAATTATCTGAGTCACAGTCATTTCAAGGTTTAATAACTTTCGGTTTGTATTTTTTTTTTTAAATAAGACTTCATTATTATAGGAAATGTTTTTGTTGGTAGTCTGAATTCATTGTGGTAAAATATTTTAAAAGATCATATAATGCGAAAAATGCACCTTGAAACGATGGAGTAGATTTCAAGTAAGAACTGGTGGGTAAAGAATTAACCATTGGCATCAGAAATCTCTTATTACATATGGTGCTGCTACATTATATAATTAGATTATAGGTGAAAATTGAAATTTAAAAAATAAACAAAAGGCAAATTAAGAATAGAAAATGTGCCTGTAGAATTTTTATCATTTTAACTTATCATCATCATCTCAGAAAAGCAAAACTAAACTAAGCAGAATCTTAAATGTAAATTACTGCAAATTATCTGCTAATTTGTGGAGTTAATCTGATATATATATATATAATATTTATAAATATATATAAATATTATATATATATATATAAATATATATAAATATAATATATATAATATTTATAAATATATATATATAAATATTATATATTTATAAATATATATAAATATATAATATTTATAAATATTATATATATATATATATTATATTTATATTTATAAATATTATATATAAATATAATATATATATATTATATTTATATTTATAAATATTAATACCCCCCACACACACACACACACACACACAGACAGACAGACAGACAGACAAACACAGTATTTAACAGTGAGATAATCATCATAACAAATGATACTGGAAAGTGATGAGATTGTTTTCTTGGAAATGGAAAGAAACTGAAGGATTGCAGTGAAGAACTGAAAACAGGTAGGTCTGTAACAGTTTTAGATTAGTGTACATTGCAGTCAGTAGTAGTGATTTTTTAAATTGAAGATAAGCTTATGAATATATTTAGCTGCTTCTACAGGATTTTCAATGTGTATGCATGGATGACACTATACAAAGTTTCAAAAGCTTACTGAAAGTTCTGGCTTGTATTGGTTTTATATGGTTATATTCTATAAAAGCTGGAAGAAATATAATAGGCTTGGGGAAAAGTGGTAAGTATTGTTAAAATGTAAGTTGCAAATATTTCGCCATAAGTTAACTGATATGGACACAACTGGTGAGAATTTATTGTAAGTGTAGGTAAGGTGCTCCTTGAGTTATTATTAGTATTTAAACGATTTAAAAAAAAATATTGTGAGAATGGATGTAGTGAGATGTTGGATCATTTGGAACTTGTCCTAGAGTCAGAGGAATGGAATCCATAAAAGTATGCAGTAGAAACCTCAACAATTATTATTGGTTTGTATTACCTCCATATGACTTGTTTCATTCCATTTCTTGAAGTTGATCAGATTGAGAAAGTGTTTTCAACCGCTCAAAAACAGAAGTCATGGGACCACTTCTCAAAGGCACAGCGCAAGAATGTTGACTTGTGGCTAAAACAGATTCAGGTGCGTGTTTGTATGTATGTACACCTTTGTGTTTTGGATAGTAGTTTGTTTTTTCAGCACTCAGAGGGATAAAATGAGTAATGCAGGCTACAACATTCTAGAAGAAAGCATTTGAACAGTATTGTTGTGTGTGTATTAATGATTGTTTAGCACATATTTAATCATAGTCTAGTACACACACACACACACACACACACACACAAAACTATGAATCTTAAAATAAATCTAGAGAACATTTTAATAAACATATAGCTTCCTTTATTTCTTAAAATATGTAAAACTATAATCATTTTTGTAAAAACATAAAAAAATTAGAGCTTTGGCTAAGCTAAAAGCAGATACCAAATCTGGTTAAAATCAATAACTGAGTCAGCTCCTCTGTTGGTATGGATAAATAGCTTTTGAATAAAGATATTGCTATGGTAATTAATGTCTAGGTACCTAATACTCTGTATGTATCATCACCACCACCTTGTTGGGGAACCCCTGTCTCGACTCTCAAGGTGTGAGGACCAGGCAAATTATCTAGGTACAGTTGGGAGCTCTTGAGAGGAGGTCAGGGTGCAAATCATTCAAAAGTTACCCAGGGAACTCCCATCACATGTATTTGGAAAACTCTACCGGAACTCTTCATTTTTAGGTGCAGGAGAAACCCATACAGTTGGCTGGTGAAGAATAGTAAGAAACTAGGGAGGTATGCCAAATTGAGCTGGTCCAAACTAGAATTTGAACTTGGGCCTTCAACCATGGCAGTCCAGTAGTCTCTCAGTGGACTGCCACTCACCCGTATGTACCTTAAAGAACTGTAACTAGCTTCAACATGGTGTCACTTAAGTAAGTTATAAATAAGTTGAACAACTTTAATTTTGCCCCACATTTCCATTATTAGTAATTTTTGCATATGTATTAGTCATATAATCTGCTATTGAAATTATGATTTGTCCCACCTTTTGTTCAAATCAACAATCGACACATGATGACATATTTCATAGCTTTCTTAGAATTTTTTCATGCTTTCACTCATATAAAAGTCAGAAAGAAAAGATCTGTCAAAATTGTTTCTTTTATTAGTATAATGCCAAAATTGATATCTGTAGACAATTGAGGCAAAGATAACTGCAAGGGTGAAACCCGATCACAGACAACTTGCTATTGACATCTGTGGGATGTGAAGGAGACTAGTTAACTACTTAGATAATATATCGATTTCTAAAAGTTAAGCAACAAACTAAAAAATTTCTAAAATGGTTCAAGTTTTCATCAAATGATCAACATAGACTCCTCCTTGTGTAACAACTTTTATCAAAGAAAGATGTAAATCACAAATGATTGTTATGGGTGAAGAGAGAAACAAGTGGAGATTCTAACATAAAGAAAGTGAACTAGAGGTCGTCAATAGGGGATGTGGTTGCCCACTGACAGCAATACAAGAGTCTCAGCGGTTTTTTATGCTGCTTATAACCATATCAATGAAAGCAGTGGGCAGTAAAGTCCATTATCTTATCAGAAAAGTTTGCAGTTCTTGGAATGTGGTTGGAGGAAGGCGGCATATCCTCCGAGAGCACCCTGACAATTCTCAATAGGAATTAGCTCAGAAAAGTGTGTTGGCCATATTACATGGATAATGGTTTGGTCTTGAAGGTGTTGGTACATTACCCATGCCCTATGAGGGTGAGTATCAATGTCCATTAAAATGAAGTTATCTCTGATTGCACCTGCATATTGTCTGACATAAGGATGCAGAATCTCATGTCAAAGTACCTCTCTGAGACACGTACAGATTTGTATGCCAAATTCCTGCCCAGACCATAGTTGTGCAAGTTACACGTTCATGGCCCGAGCTTCTGTTTTTTGTGGGGTGTCAAGGGCATGTGCATAACGAGTTTTCTCACAAAGAGCTCTCTTTCATGTAGCCACCTGCATATGGTTGAGGCTGATACCTATCTTCACATGGTTGCAGAGAAACCAAAAGCAAGTTGGGTTGGTGTTGTAGTTCTGCTTTGTTGAGCCAAAAGTAACTGACCTTTGCACAATATCTACATGCACTTGAAACTCTCTCCATGGTTGAGAAGCCATGCCTGTTTACATTTACCCAAGCAGCCGCATGGGTTTGTGTGTTTGGCCTCTATCCTACCAATAGATCTCTGAATCTTCCAAATGAGTATGGCTACCCATTTTTAACACTGCTCTCCAAAGCAAATATCCTAACAGAGCCAAAACTGATAGGACCACAATCCACTTTTTTCATGTCTTTATACCAAAACATTTACATGTTTCTACTAAATGTTACATTTGGAATCAATCCTCCTCCCAGTCTCATTGTTAGCTGTGACAAATAAGTGTAGATGGACTCTGATAATACTACCATTGGTTGCTCTCTAAGATTAGTCCCAGTTTTTCACCTGGTTGTGGCAATAAATTCTTGTTTCACTATTACTGGTCTATCATTAATATTGTTCAGTATATGAAATGGCACACTCCACAAAGCAGCAAAACTTTTGTCTAATACGAAAATGTTATTTGCCTGGTTGTGTATTGTGAATTTAAGCTATGGTCAGCATGAACATGGCAGTATGGTATTGGTTACAGTCTTGTGCGTGAAGGTAGGTGGGATGACTGAGTTTTAAAATGGATCTTTAAAACTAGGCTAGCTGATAACTGTGAAGAGCGGAGGTGTGTTCACGATTGTAGCAGCTTTGTAATGGCTTCAGGCTCGAATGAACAGCTTACCAACCTGCTTTGTTTCAGAGTGAAGGAAATGTCTTACTGCTTATTTTGAAGTAGAATTGCACTGAAATTCTGAAAATGTATGTATTTGTATTTTACCATTGGAATGAAAATGTATTTTAAAACTTCATTTGTAATGATTTAAAGATGTGCAAAACAAGTACCATTTCACACACGAGTCTTATGTAACTTTATTTTTCATGTCAGCTAGTTTATTATATAGATATTTAATGTAATAAGTTTAAAAAAATTGTATGATATTTATTTGACACACTTCTAGTCTCTTTATTTTGAAGTATCCCCTGAAAATTTGGAATTTGGTGGTTAACTCTATCAGAAACCTTTTTTTTTTCTTTTCTCAACAAGTTTTATGGCTGCAAAGTACTCAGCATTATGCTATCCCCAATTATTATTATTATTGCTTTTTTAAAGAATATTTAGTAAATTTGGAAAAAAATCATCATTGACTATTTCTTGTAAATACCATCTTAATGCTCTCCTCCAAAATGATGAAGTAATGTGCTTTTAATTTTAATGAGAAAGACTAGAATTGTGGAAATTAAAGATTTTGAAATAACAAGATAATGAAACAGAATTGTAGAGGCATTTAAATGTGATCTAATGTTCAACAGTCTAGTAAAGAATCAATATCAAGTCTCTGCAGGATCTCTTGAATTATCTCATCTATCATTCCAGTTTGCCTCAACCTCTTACATTATCAGTAAAGCCCATCATCCCAGTCATTTGGCCATAATCACAAACTCTCTGTGAGTAAAGGAATGTGCGGCTATTGTAGAAACAATGCCTTCGCAAACCAGTAACACAAATCATCCCATGTCATAAATAAAATCCCTGTTGTCTTATTTAGACAGTTTTGCTGTGCCTTACTTACCTTGTTGGAAGAACCATGCCAGAAATGTGGTAAATGCAGATAGATTTGATAGTTTTACCAGCAGTTAGTCTCTTGTCAGTTAGTACTTTAGTGGAAATTTTGCATCCTTAAAATTGTGTTAGTAGTGGGTGAGTGTATTAAAAGCATAATGCTGCTCATGGAGTATCCAGAGTATGAATTCTGAGCTTCATCTGTCTGGTGTTTGTCTGAAGGTTTACTACTATTTTTTTCTCGTTCCATCTTGCTTTCATAGGTTTGATTTTTCTCACTTATAAACTGTGGTTTCTGTTAGATTCACATTGCAGGTTTTCTCTGATAATTTTTATTGATTTTGTCAGATTTTACTGTGCAAGCAATATAGTAGTAGTGGCATACAAAATACTTCCATTAAGATAAAGGAGAAAAATTTCAAACCACTACATTATATTTTATGCATTTTTATTTCATTTAAGTTATTTCTCTATCACTTTATTACCATAACCACCATAGTAGTTAACTTTAATACTTTTAGTTACTCCATTTACTTTAACACGGGATATATTTGATCATATTTTATTTTTAAATAATTCTCAGTAATACAGGGTGTACGTAAAGTTGTGTAACTATGTTAAAGTTTAATCAGTTTCAGTAAGTAGAGTAATCGTAAGAATGTTTACGCTTCTTCCTTTAAGGATTATCTGTACAATGTTGAAGACTGTTTTCAAATGCTGTGAAAATGTCCACTCATGTGGTATGGCAGTTATCTCATGTTTATTTCTTCCTCTAATGGCCTCCAAATGGAGAGGCCTGTTTGAATACATGTTGGACTTCGATTTTACCCAAAGGAAGGAGTCCATAGGTGTCAGGTGAGGTCATTGTTTGGCCACTGCATCCAATCGAATCCAATCCAATCCATCTTGTCTGGAAAGGTCTCACTGAGGTAAGCATGAACAACGACTTCATGTTATCCAACAGGATCTGATCTAGAGTTGCACAAGAAACTTTGTGGCATCTTCAGGTATGAGTCACCAGTTACTGTATTCTTCTAAAACAAAAAAAATATCCTAAATTTTATTCCTGGTAAGAACTGGACATTAACTTTAGGAGTCTCTGGATTGTGCGCTCCAAATTCAGCAGCTATGTCTGTTAATCTTAACTTTGAAATAATAGCAGGATTTTACGTACACCCTATATAACAAATGTCTTTTGATGGTTGGGGGGGGGGGTTTGAGACGTGAACTATTTAATATTTAAGGTAACACTTCATATTGGCATGAGTTTCTTAAAATTTATTTTTTCACTTTAGCTCCAACCCATTTTACTTGATGCATAAAACAATGAAGCATATTTTTAAAAAAAAGAAACTTCATAATTACAAGAGGACTTTCAGTGATGAAAATAGGAAAATAAGTTGGGCACCAAGCCATTTTCCATTCTTTGATCTATGAACACCAGCTCAAGTGACATTTCATTTTTAAAATTTGTATTACAATGAGTTAAATAATTTTCTTAACTAAAATAATTTCTTATCATGAAATCATTAACAAATAAACACGAAACCTTAGAGTAAAAACACAAAGTAGTCTGGCGTTATGCCTAAATTTACAAAACCTGTTCAATTTTAGGTCTAAATCTTATAAATAAGCTACTTTTGGTGCTTGTATTTTAGTGTCCATCTATTCTTTGGTAGTTTCCTTTATAGATGTCAGTGGGATTCTTACAAATTAAAAAAAAAAAAAATTATATATATATATAGAAGTAAAATTTAAAAAGGGTGAGTACTTATTGTCATTTACAGTAGCTGGTGACATGCTTTCTCTGAGTGGCTCCTTATGGAAGACGAAGGTTGTAAGTTTTTTGTTTTGTTTTTTGTTTAATTTTCCTGTTTGTTTTTCTCTAAAATAAAATAAGCAAATAGCTGCTAGTCATATTATTGTTGTTGTTTGCCTGCTTATAACCTTTGTTTGTTTATCATTTGTTCTAACAGTTAATCAGTGTGGAAATTAAATGAGAGTTCTGTTGGATTACAACCTGGTTCTGTCTTTCAATTAATGAAAGCTGACAGCTCTCATTTTATCTCCGGGCTGGGGTTTTCTCGAGTTGATCGTGAACGACTAAAATCCCCGCCAGCCTGGTCCTGTTTTAGAATGAAGCATGTTGCTTTTGTTTGCAGGAAATTAAGATTTCCCAGCAGGAAGAATTTCTAAATGAATATCAAGATGATGCGATGGAAATGTCAGATGGTGAAGATGGTGAACCCTCAGATCCACCACCTGGAAAAAGAAAAAAATATGATGCTGGTAGGTACATAACTCAGCTGGAAGGAGGTGGGTGATTGTCTTCTGTCAGGTGAATTTGGTAACTTAGAAAGTCATCCAGGCTTTTTGTAACGTGACCATTTGCCGTTTTTGAATTCCTTGTAAAAGAAATGTTTAGGAGCAAACACTGGCAGCGTAACTGCTGAAATGGGCTTAAAAAAAATCAACAAAGCACGTGCAGTTATTATTAGGTAAAATAACTCGTGCACCATCCCTCATGATTTTTTCATCTTTCTTTTTTAAACACGGTCTTAAAATAACTACATCTTTTATAAACACGTAAAAATTGGACCTGGATATTGAAGTTGAGTGTTGTTGGAAACTGACACAACCCATACAAAACAGTCTGCTGGTAAAAACGTATCTTGACGTTTAGATACCTTGACATCATCCTGCATCTCGTGCAATGTATTACTACAGCACATGCATCTTGACAGACATTTAAAACCTGTCATTTATGACAGCGGCATCTATTGCTATTCCCTCACAAGTGACTAAATCAGTATAGTCAGTCTTACCAAAATAAGACCGCCAAGAGAGAAATTCTCTTTTAATTTGTCACTAAATCTGTGCAAGTGTACATAAATATATTTAAAAGGTTGTTTGTTTGTTTTGCTTTAGATGAAATTAACAACATGCAATACGAGAATGATTCCCTCAAATGTCAGGTGGAGGCCTACAAGAACGAGGTGGATCTGGCTCGTCAGGAAACACAAAATTCGTTTGAAGAAAAGGACAAACAAATCAAACTGCTGCAGCAAGCTCTACAGGGCATGCAGCAAGTAAGCATCTAAAATGGTTTTGAAACATTTTAATACAATATTCATAAGAATCGAGGTAATTTAACACGTTTGAAAATGAACCCGTCACTGAAATGAGTATAGACTAAGAAAAGGTAAATCACAACAGTAAGATGACATTGTTTTCACCATTTACAGTGGTGGCCAAAATTATTACACCAGAAATAATGGTGATTTCACAACAGTATTACATAGTGAACATTTATTTCATTTCTTCATAAGAAACTAATACTATAAGGATGTTTAATAGAGAGATCCTGTGAATATTGAAAAGGTTTAATTGGCTTTATTATTATTTAAAAAATAAATAAATTTTTACATTTTAACACAATGAACATTTGATATTTTGTTTAAAAGAAACTAGACAATTACAATAATATTGATCACTACTGTATACGAGAAATTTTTATATACTTCATGTGTGAAAATGTATTCTTTGATTTGTCTGTCTCTAAGTAGGAATTAACCCTGAGACAGTCTACTGAGAATCATTAGCCTTTGCTCTTTTGATACTGATCTGTGGACACTGATTTCTTCACATAAGGATGTGTATGTGAATATATTCTTATGGCTGCTAATTTAACTCCATGTAGCACACAAGTTTCTATCTATCTTATACCGCCTAGGGAACCCAGCCTAGCAGCATTAGTTAGTGTTTGTGCTGAACTGGCTGTATATTTAGTCAATTCACGGATAATGCAAAATGTGGGATTGGCATGATATGGATTTGTTGTTACAAAGGATTATCTATATTAATGAGGAAGGTCAACCTGTACTGAGTAATACAGATCTGAAGAGGAGTGGGGTACAAATGCACCCCAGATGGTATACGGAAGGTTAAAAAAAAAACAAACCAAAAAACCCTTTCATATATTAACAACTTTTTGTTCATACAAAAATACAACAGTAGGTAGTATTTAATAATGTGGCTTGTGAATAGTTTAATAAGGAGAAAAACCAATGTAGTAAGTTAATGTGCATATTATGTAATAAACTGCCCATGGTTGGTAGTTTTTTTTTTAAAAAATAAATAGACCAGACTGTAAACTTTGTTATTTATCTTAATAAGTTTTGAGAATACTTTGTGGACTGTCGATGTGGAGAGAGAGCATCAGTTTGTATTTAGTGGACTTAAACCACATTTATATTTTGATATTTCTTTAATAACATAAAAATATCAGCCTCCTGTTTTTTGTACTTTATTTAAAGTACAAATAATACACACATTATAATAATGCATAACAGATTCTCTTCAAGTCATGACTGTTCTAATATACAGTAGACATGTTCTTTCTTTCTGTAGTATGTACTTTTCCCATCAGTGTACCTAGCTTTCTTGTGTATAAAAAGTTCTAGGATATAGTTATTATTTTTCCACTTTAAGCAACTGATTGCAGCCAGGCAACAACTACAGCAGTCTTCAAAAGGAACAGGAGAGAAACCAGATAAAGTTAGTATTGGGTTTAATAATTTTGTTTTGGTAGGGCGATTCTGCAAGTTTTAAATGGGGTTGTTTGAAAGCTTATAGACATTGTAGCTCACTATTTTTAAAATGATGAATGCCAAATGATGTTCTTTATTTAGAGTTTCTATTAATTAATAGATCAACAGCCATTTGCCTGCCTTTCTATAAAGAGGGCGTCTGTTCACTGTTAGGGATCTAAAGGGAAGATCATATGTAAAGTGGTAGAATCATTAGTTTGCTTTGCAACTAATAGTCACTCAAATGCCAGCATCTATCTTACGTTATTGAAAATATATTGAACTTTTCCTGAAAGAAGTTCTGTTCTGGTTAAAACTGATAGGTTTTTTTTAAAAAATGAGTGCCAATTCATTACCGAGAGATGTACAAGCCCTTCATTGCTTTTTTTTTCCCCACAAAACAAAAATTGGGATAATTTTAAGCAAAAAAATTTTTAAAAAGGGTATAGCCCAAAATGTTAACATTAATTTCTGAAAAGAATGCATTTCAATGGTATTTGAATGTTGATAGGTTTGAAATAATATGCAATATACACTACTTTATGTAGGATCAGTGGCGAGGCTACAGGGGGGGGCAGGGGGGGCGACCCCCCCCTGGTCGGATTTTGGTACCGTCGGTCGGAAATTTACATGTTGGAAAAAAAATGTTCTTCACTAGCGCTATTATTTCACAACTATCACATCATTGAATTAATTCACCTGCATCAAAATTTGTCCCCATTATAATGGTCCCCTATAATGCTATTATGTACAGTACATTTTTTTTCCAACATGTAAATTTCCGACCGACGGTACCAAAATCCGACCAGGGGGGGTCGCCCCCCCTGCCCCCCCTGTAGCCTCGCCACTGTGTAGGATGTAATCTATTTACTTAGCATTGTTTGATCCTTGAAGAACAGAAGTTTGTTAATATTTGTTTTTAAAAAGTGCACGTGTATGTCAGGCTTTTGAGAATTTTTTGCAATAATTTGACTAGTAAGATAAATAACAGCAGTTGCTTTTTTTAGTGAAAAAGATGAGATGCTGGCAATTTCATCAGTAACTAAAATTTTAAAAGATGTGTATGCTAATCCCTTCTCTCTCTCTCTCTTGGTATTGTATTTTTTTCCACAATAGTTATTTCCCTTAAAAAGTAAAAATTAATTCCTCTTGATACTATCCATGAAAAACCTATACAGAAGGTATACGAAAGATAGACAATGGCTATGTTGTGTATTGTCTTATTACAGTTTGTGTTTGTAAGTAATTGTAATTTTGCAAGCTGTTTGTGCCCCTAACACATGGAGAAGGTGGGTCAGATGGTAGAAATTTTTCAAAAACAAATTAATATTAAGAATTTTGCAACCAATTCATGCATTACTGAGAAATGTGAAAGACTAGTTTTGTTACTAATTAACATATCCAAACAGTGGAGCTGAAATACTAACCCTGGGTCTTTCACTGCAGGGAGCGAGGGCTGCTGAAGAAATTGAAAAGTCAGATGATGCTGTCAGCAGCACAGGTTTGGTCTTAACGGAGAGAGAAGTTAAATTAGTTGGTAAGTTAGCTCAAATGCGTATAAATTTCTCTGATGTGGCAGAAACATTTTTCTAAAAGTCTCAAAATAATTTTGTAAAAATGATATATCCAGAAAAATATCTTGTAACTACTGTTTTACTTTTAGCAGAATCTCTCAGGAGTTATCGCCCTTTGACTCGGTATTTTTGTTTTTATCAGACTGGTGATGTTTGCTAAGTTACTTTTCATTATTCGGTTCTCGGTGCTGATAATTGCCTGAAAACACTAACGATAATTTAGTCACAGCTTTGCCTTTAGTTGTTTTATTGAGGGATGAGATTAGATTAAAACGACTGTAACTTGATTCTTTTTAAGTTTATTGATTTCTATTGCAGTTACAGAAGCAGAATTATTATTTTTGTCTTTTTTAAAAATTCTATTTTATACAGAAAAGAAAATCTGATTACTGCCTATTTACCAGAAAGGTTGGTGGGAAGGTGATATGCTTACAGTCGTTCAGGAGTTTTTCTAGTTTCGAGAAATAGAAAAGGAAGAAAATTCTGTGGATGCTAATAGTGGTTCAGAATTAGAAATGCACTAAATGGATTAGTAGTATTAGTGTTTCTTGTTGTAAAACATTAAACATCTTAGTAATAAGAATAAACTTAAAGCCCAGCTGTCTTTAATCAGACTTTACCTGTCTAAAAATCTATTCTTCCCGTTCCCCTCCTTTTTTTTTACTTCGGCTATGTATTTAGGGTTGGGTTGGGGGGGGGGGAGGTGACTGATTGGCAATAAAACTCCAGCTGCTGATTGCTCATTAATCATTGACTTTCACAGCTGCAGAAATTAAAATTTTTCTGTAAAAAAAAAAAAAAAAAAAAAAACAGATTTGCATTCAATTATGATTCTTTTAAATTGAGTTCTTAAATCAAATACTACACCAAGAATCCGTGGAGTGTTGAGAAAATAATGCGTGTAGGTTCCGTCATATATCCAAGCTAGAATAATAGCTGAAAGAGTGGGTTGGGTTAAGGTTAATAACTGGAAGCATTTGGTGTAGTTAGTGTGACCTGAAAGTATCTAATGTATTATCTGTTGTTAATTTACCATTTTTAATATGTCATGTAAATCCAATATATATATATTGAAAACAAGCAAAATCACACCAAGCACTGACATTTGGTCTAAAAAAATAAATCTTTAACAGCATAGACTACTTAACAGTTAGTTTTTGAATTTGTTGAGTATTACCTGAAATTTATGAATCATACTATTTGAGAAAAAAATAATTCTAAAGCTTATATCAGAATCCAGTCATTCTTGGGACTCTGCAAGTCAGGATATGTATGCTGGTCACAGAAATCTAGGGATACTGGAGTTTAGGGTACCCTTTATCAAAATCATTACAAGTTACCAAAAAAAAACAAAGACCTCTTGGCAGCTATTCCTATACTTGTTTGTCTAAAATCTAATGTAGGAAATATTGAAAACCTACCAACAGCACGTTTATTATGTGGAGCAACACCCACGATCTAGAACGTCACATGGTGTATGAAAGTGTAAATTCTAAAGTGTGCACTCATTTATGAGTACAATGCATATATCTGTCTTCAGTTGCGCAGCAGAGTCATTGGTAGTCTACAAACATCATGTGACTAGAGACTTCTGGCAATAGGCAGGTTATTGGAAATTGTAATGCTTCAGCCAATCAGTCAGCAGACTGTTACATGCTACTTCCAGACAGTGACATCAATGACAAGTCTGGCAGAGAGGTAATCTCTCACTGTATGCATGATCTGATCGGTCCTGATGAATGGCACTGTGAAACAGGATAATTACTGTTCCCTAAGGAAAATAGAAATGTAAATACTAACATTGCATATTTCAAGAAAAACACCCCATCAGAATCATCTTCTTAATTTTGCCAAAGCAAGAAGTTTACTTACAGAATTAGCTGAATAAAGATGGTGTGCTTAATGTATTAAGTATATCAGAAACTTTGAATACCAGTAGTATATCTGATAAAAAACAATTTGAAATTGCTGAATGTACTTAACTGAAAGGATGTCTTTACTTCTTTGGTGATTTGAGTAACAATAAATACTAGTAAAAATCCAAATTGTGTTAATGCAAAAGGAAAAAATTTACAATATGCTAAATAATTTAAATGAAAAAAAAAATTGATTATGGGGAATTTTAGCTAAATTTGAAAGTGGTAGCAGTTGTAAAGAATTTGATACTATTCAAAATAAGTTATCATCAGAGGTTTGGGAACTGCCAGGGGAAATGCAATGCTAGACTTGGCATTTGTCTCTGATGTTGACCTTATAAATGAAGTAGATATTTTAAGCTTCTAGGTAAAAGTAAACACACTTCTCTGAATACTGATATACATTTTAAACAGAAACACCAAGCATCCATAAAGAAAAACTAGACTTAAACAAAAGGAGATTTTATAAGTTTAAATGAATATATTCATAAAATTAAATGGGGAAACAGAGGACAGTCTGCTAAGTAATAGTGAACAGAGTTTTCTGAATGAATATTGATATGAACTTTAAATCAGAAACATCAAGAATCCATAAAGAAAAAAATAGACTTCAGAAAAGGAGATTTTGCAAGTTTAAATGAATGGATCTTAATGAAGAGCAGGCCGGTGTTTTGCCTAATACTTACAAGGGGCTGCTGTAAATCTACTTCAGTGTAAAACTGAAATGGATAACCAATGTGACGAACTGCTTAGACAAAAGCTAAAAACTCTAAATTAGAAAACAATTTGCTATCTTATAAAAGTATTCATTTGTTCTGTAGTGAAGCAATTGAAAATTTAAAAAAAAAATAACTGAAAACCACTGGCAATGATAAAATTGATGGTAAATAAAAAAAGTTAAACTATGTACTGAAAATTAATGAAAGATTTTGATAACTGTATCTCAGAAAGTGATGTTACTACTATACCAGTTGTAGTGCAACTGTGTGAGGAACAGATTGATGCAGTTCTTATCATATTCTATGTAGTAAGTCACTTAAGTCTGATGATATTGATCTAATATGTAGTGGGAAAGATGCAGCATTTCTTCCTTAGATTTAATAGATTGTAAAAAGTATATGAAGTGGAAGGAAAAATAGGCTGGCTGTTTATTTCTGAAAACGAATGTGAGCGATAGAAATGTCTGGAAATTTCAACACTAAACTGGGACCAGTTTTTTTTAAATCCCCTAATTAGCAGGATTCTGATACTCTACCTCCCCTTGGTTGCTTCATGGCTCGTTCTCTCAGGTATTTTTCGCAAAAATTGGTATCCTTGCAATTTAAGTGTTTACTTTTGAAATACTGTTCCAAGTGAATTTTCTCTGCACTCCATGGATTTTAGCATTTAGCTCTTGAATAGAAACTCCCAGAAATGTGTTTTCCACAGTTGCTACATCATTGTTGTTTCCACTCATTATGACAGTAACCTAATGGCGAGTTCTGGAACCAGCACACATGCATGGGGCTCTTTAACTACTTGAATTAGTAGAAGAGTTTTGTTAAATTGTTTCTGAATATAATATGAACCAATACTTTAGACCTTTGAAGAGAACTTGAATCAGGTTTGTAGTAACATTTCTAATTTAAGATATTTCAAGTTTCTGTTAATGATTGCTCATGGTTAAGAAAGTCTTAAAATTTAAAACACTTTTTTCCAGGTTTAATATCTTGCTTTCTGAATGTTCATCCTCCTGGAGCAACACCAGATTATATCTGGTCATACCTCCATCATCTAGAGATTCCAGTACGCACTAGTGAGATTGAAGATCTTATGGAGAAAGTCCCAATGTTGTTTCAGCAAAAGTTATCAGGTGTAGGAGCCACCATTGAGCGACGTTGGAAGTTTGTTGGGTTTGTTGGAAATACTAATGTCACTACTATGGAATGAGGCGATTTATACTGAACTGAACAGAAATGTTTTATTTTTTATTTTTAGAATTTGAGGGTTTATTGTGATTAGAATGAATTTTTTTTTTTAAAAAAAAAAACAAAGTTTGTTGTAAAATTTTATTTCTGAATGCAAATTTAACAATAAATTGTGGCAGAAGTCTAAATCAACCAAAGCTGTTTTCTTTGAAAGATTTTTGTACTGTAGAGTTGGTTATCTAGAACAACATTCTATAGATTTCTATAAACCTAGGGAAGATGATAAACTTTCTTTTTCCTAAAGCCAGCAAATCAACAAAACAATTTACTCTGTGGAATGGGATATCACAAAAAATATCAACATGTAGTCCATTTTGTTTTATACACACTTGTTGGCTTATACAACCGTTTGAAATAAATGTGCAAGCAGCTTAGTACGTCTTTGCCATTTGTTTCTCTGGCAAATGTATATCTACAGAACCACTCTGGGATTTATTTCACTTGGTCCAATTTTATAGTTCATACTGCCTTTTCTTTCTTTGAGAAAACCTACTGATCCAGTTACACCAGCCTTCTGGACAGACCTTTTATCCGGCCCCAGGGTGAGGGAGGTGTGGTTTTCCTCGAACCAGCTAAGAGCTAGGCAACAGATCTTTTCTACGAAAACCACTGCTTAAAACTGGACTCTGAGAAGTTCTGAAATTACCCCCCTTATCTAAAACCTGTGAGCCAGGACAATTATTGCTCCACAACTGATGATTAGTGTTGTCTCTTCCCTCTCAATAATTTTTACAAATTAAGAAAAACAAAACAAAAAACAAAATCCAGTAGCTAGTTGAATACAGTCATTCTTTGGTGCGACTGCCTAAAGAAGTGGTCATCTTGCACTGAGGATGAAGCATAAAGAAATTTGGATAGTACGAAATCAGTCTGGCCTATCAAACCGCTTGGGTTAAAATAAGTCAGTCAATTTTCAGTTCTTATAGACTTAATTTATTGGAAATTTAGAAATTCTATAGTTTTGTATAGTGGGAAGAAAATATGGTTTAACCAGAATAAAATAACATTTTTTGGAAGATAGGGGATTCAATATAATATAGAATTTGGAAAAATATAAGGTTAACTCAAATTCTAAAAACCAAAACACAACTCTGATATTTTAAAATAATTCCATTTTGTAGTCTGAGAAACTTGTTAGTTTATTCGCTTATTTATCAAACAACTGTACTTATATTTTAGTAGAGCAGAAAGAAAAAGAGAACACATTTAAGTTAATAAAGTACAATGGCCGCCTCAACTTAGTTATTGCATAGTTTGATCTTAATAAATTACATCAGATCAGCACTCAGACATATAATATTTGTTGTAGCAGAGTTAAAATCTAATACTAAATTCGTTGTGGTTTCACTTATAAATAACAAAGTCAACAAAATAATACACTGGTGGTTTTTACTTTGTCAATCATCTCCTTAACAGCAGCTTTAATTAATTTCGTTGCCTACACAATACAGCAGTGATCAGTATATTCTAACCCTCCCCAATATAATTATGAAAAAAAACAACAAAAACCAATGATTTGTGACAAGGAAGTCGCATGAAATGAAGAAGAATAGATAAGGTGGCTGCTTGCTGTCCATTTTAAATGTTTTGGTGTAGTAATGATTAAAATGGAATGGTATGTAAAGAACTTACAGTTAAGATTTATTCCGAAGACAAGAAAGAAAAACTGATATAGCAATGGCATTAAGTACATAATATTACAGGTAGTGACCACGGGGGAATATTCTCACTTATAATAGTGTGTACTGGTTTTCTAATTTTAATATACTTAAAATCTTAAACATTTCTCATAAAAAAACTAAAATGTATATGGCGCCATAAAATATTGTGATTATCTCATCATTTAGTAGCATCTAGCTATTGTTTGCACTAAGATTTTTATTTACAACTTTTAAAAAGCTTTTTGCCTTTATTCTTTTATAACCTTTCGTTCTCCAAACTCTTGATATTAAGTTACAATAACCGATGGATTTTAAACTGAAGAGCAAGTATAATATGAAAACTTCAAAACATGGTGATAGTAGAGCTAATAGAACTTACTAACATTCAAAAAAGAATGTTTTATTGTATTATACAGTATTTGGGAAAACCCCAACTGCCAACTAGTAAAGCTAATCATATTTTAATGCAACATTTTGTCAAAATACACATAAGCATTTTTCCAGAATGCTTTGCATAGCTATTTTTTTAGTTTCCTGACTGTTTACAAAATATGGGAACTTCACAAATTGTACAAACAGATATTGCTATATAATATAAATTGAAACTATTTTAAAATATTGGTACAGAGTTTAGACTTTTACCATTTTTTTTTTAGAAAAAACTTTCATAAATTTTGAAAATATTCAATTATGAATATAAATGTGAACATTTCGACATGGTTAAGTTCCTAGTTTTTCATTCACAACCGAAACTAGAAGTCCAGTAATCAGATATAAACAATTATTGGTTGCATGCTCTCGTCTGTGAACTAGAATTCAGTTACTATCCCGTCATTTAGGTATAATCACTATCTACAATGTCAAACGTCAATAACACACAGCTGACCAGTCATTGACTGAAGAGGTGTAACTTAGTGTGCGGAGTTATTACAAGATTCCTTTCTCTTTTAGCTCTGAAAATTTCGACTAAAAATTAATTGCCTCCAAACGGCGCACTTGCAGATGTAGGACTTTGACGCCATTTTCACAAGAGCATTAGTTACCCATAATTGAGCTGCTAGGTGGTGTCAGTTGTTTTTTTTTTTTTTCAATAGACTTTGGTAAAATAAATGCGCATTACACCACGTGTTAAGAGACTGCAAAAGGTCCGAGCACTGTCATCGATACCTCTACATAAAGAATGTACACTTTGATGTTACTGACTTTTCATAATATCTATCAACCTCTCTTTAGAGACAAAAAAAAATCCCCAGAAATGAATTTTTTTAGATGGTTCAAACTAATTTAATTTAGATAGAGATTTTCTTAATTCCAGCAAAAGGGGAGGGGACTAAATACACAGAGCAGAATTGAAATCTTCCAACTCTGCACGAGAACCTGAAGGTATTTCAGCACTGGCCTGAAACTGCTGTCAGGAATTTACAGAATTATGATAAATTGTGAACAATAGTTTGAATGCTTATGGTAGATGACAGTCCCTTATTTTGAAAGAATGAGAAAGTTAATTACAACAGAAAGTGGTTTGTGACATCTCTGAAATTATAGTTAAAGAGAACTAATGTGTGTGTTAGAAGAGAAAAAATAGCGAGGTGTGTGATGGAGACTTCAAAACCACACCTTATCCTCCCACTTTCATTTTAAATTCGTCCCTGTAAATCCATTAACCTCTAAATATGAATCTTTTTATAACTGCAGTAAAAAACATAACGTCAAGCAGTATTTTTTTGTTTATTTCCATCAAAAGATTTAAAAAAATTTTTACTGCAACTGAAATAAAAATTACTTCAAAACGTATTTGTAAAAAGCAACAATCAACAAAAAAACTTACAACCAGTTACTTTGCTTGAATGGTCAGCTAGTTTGAAGTTTTAGAACTATAAAAATCTACTTTTGTCACCATGGCAACACAGTAGACTGATAATGAAGACAGTATCTGACCAGCCACTCATAAGCATTCACTATGGTGATAAGACCTCGAACATGCGAAGTCAATATTGTCTGTGGCAGACTGACAACTGCTATAGGGTAGGCCTGGCACTACTACAACATGCCCAAAGTAATCTTTGAAATTCACCAAATCTAATGCCATTTTACAGCAGCAGAACAGCTTACATTTATAGTAAACATGCTCTTTTAACACTACTAATGGAATTTTGTGCAGCAAACAATTTTACTTATACTTTGCATCTATTCTACAGGATGGATACTAGCCAACAGTAGAATGAATCACTGTTACTGCACGTGTGCTCGTTAACAGCTACATTTTCCACGTATATCATCTATAGCTAACCCTACTAAAGAAAGATTTTTAAAGCCATATGACGTTTCTTATTCTGTTATCAAGGAATAATGTCACACTCTGATATTTTCAAATGTGCTAAATTATTTTCCCACCAAAAAGGATAATGTATTACAAATCTGATTTACCCTTTGTTCTCATTATAATCACTAGGCGGTGTCCAGATGTATAAATGACTTGATTTGTGTGCGCCTTTTGTTTAATTATTACAAAACTGCTATGAAAGGAAACAATAAAAACTGAGAAAATTACATACATAATGTGTGTGTGTGTGCGTGTGTGCGCGCGCGCATGCGTGTCTCTTATGAAAGTAGATTTTTCTTTTTGCAAATATAATGAATCCTACGTTTAACTAGTGTTAATTTTCGTAGAAGAATTAAAGCTGTATACAAATATTTTTCAAAACTTATAATTAAATAAAGACAATTCTAACCATGTAAAATAAATGAAAAATGTCAGTTTAGTTAAAATCAGATTCTAATAATAAACTTTTTTTTAAAATATAATTTAGAGAGAGAGAGATAGCAATTCACATGAAAAGTTATCATCCACCTGTTAGCAGATTTGGTACTGCTCTTTGGATTTCGCTCAGTGCTTCATCCTAGGACAAAATGACCACTATCGGCCCCCTTTTTTTTAACCTTAAAGATATTGACACACCCGTACATTAGATCTGGCTTTCCTCTCACATTCCTTTCTGCTACTACAGGAGTGATTTCTAAGCGGAGTACATACTCATCCCTCTAATGTGGCAGTACTATCACAATGTTAATGAATTTCTAAGTTAATCCAGTTGTTAAATACTGAAATAAAGTCTGTAGGAGCCAAAATATATGTACACATTGAGCCATGCCGCATCCAAACCATGGTGAGAATGTGCGTGCTCCACAGTTAGTTGCGGTTGTGGAGTTAGAACTCACTTTAGTTTGGAGACTTGTTCCATTCTCTGAAATGTCAGCATCATCTATAGAAGTCAGTGTATAACACATTGGCTCACTGCCATGTAAAATATCCAATTTTGAATGGATGTATGGATCTGAAACAAGAAAATAATAATATAACAGCAAAATCTGAATGAAGACAACTTGTATTACAAGTGCTAGAAACACTACAAAGCAGGCATAAGTAAATTATTTAAATAATATTAATAATTCATCATTATGCTTACATCAAAAGCTTTTGATGTAAGCATAACAAATTTTAAGTTTCTTTGACCACAGTAGAATTGGTATTGTAAATCTGTCAAAACTACAGTATTTGCATTTATTACAATAATTCACTGCTTACTGATGGTTTAACTGTCAGAAGTGAAATATACAAAAATTATATACAGTATTGGAAATAATTATGGAAAACACAGGATATACACAAATAATTAGTAATTACAATTGAGAAACATATATAATACATACATAAAGCATTATTACAGAAAATAATGAATACTTTGTACAGTGCATTGGTATGTGAGCCACTTGCTTTATATAGAGCATGACCCCTTGTTTTCATGCTCCCATTCAGGTTATCAATGTATGACTGGAATGTCCAAATATACTGTAGCACCTTCCACCAGGTGTTTGGTTGCCATTAGACTTTATTAGTAGCCAAATAGCCCCATATAGCCTCAACGATCTTCATATCAAGACTTTGGGCAGTGACGACAAGGCATGTTTGTGAGTGTTCCATTAGCAGATATTTAAGTTCTAGATGATGTTTCACCACATTGGCTGAATTCTGTGTCATTGTCTTCTTGGAAGACAAATCCCGCTCAATGAGATGTCTCCCTGAGAGAATTACATGTTAGATGAGAATCTGCCTGCACCTGTTGGCAGTCAGTAGCCCCATACTTGTATTGATCCACCCTATGTTTCACTGTAGTTGTTGTGGACTGTTATTCTGCTTCCTGGTCTGCCTTTGAACAAACTGCCATTGATTATTGCCAAACAGTAACAACTTTGATTCATCTCTAAACAGCAACAGCTTCCAGGTTTGGTCATCTCACTGTTTCATTTCTGTTTCCAATTTTAGCCTTGCTATCTGAATGCTTCTCATCAGTAAAGGCTTTTGCACAGCTACATATCTATTGAGACCACACTAATGTGTACCTTACTTTTCTTGAGGGAACATTAAAATCCACACTTGCAGCTCAGTCATTCGCAAGATCTCTATTGGCACATTATCTATCACATAAAGAACAGACCCTGAGGTACTTAACACTGCTTTTGGAGAGTTTGGGCTTTCTTCCTTGAGTCCATTGTCAACAGTACCAATTTTGCACATCTTTATCTAAGTCTTGCATACAGTTCCTCATGAAACATGAAGTTGGGCTGCAATCTGCTGCATGGAATAGCCTTCACTAGCTAACACTTTGATTTCTACACTCTTATTTGATATTTCCTTCCAAGAAGAATGATATCACTGCCTATACTTTTATAGCCTTTCTCCAGGTGTGGCACTTTCTGATTGCTTGCATGAAACCCAATCACTGTGCACTATATCAACACAACATGAAGCATGGCATTTTTATAATGAAATGTGATTCTACCACATATTATTTGCATTATATACCCAGTTATTTCTGTTTCCATAATTATTTCCAATACTGTATATGTGTTACACCCAATCTGTGAAATTGCCCATTTTGTGAATTGGGGATTTTATCTCGCCAATTCATGAAATAAGCAACTTATCTGCACAGTTCATGAAATGAGCAAAACTGCAAGTCGGTCTTTGCCTATTTCATGAAATGGACAATGATGTGCAAAAAAACATAAATTTTCATCCATGCAAACAACATTTCATGTGGTTTACATTGAGATGAATCAATAATTAGTTAACATTTGACAGCTTATGACACCCTAGCTGATACTGTACAAGACATTTACTGTATCACTATCAGTATGGAAGGCATTATATCCTCCTGTCAGTCCCTGTGGGGTTCTGCATAGGAACAGTGTGATATTGACATCCCAGGTATGGAAACACAAGCAAAAGCCTTCCAAGAGAAGATTACCACATTCTTAAACTCATTTACCGAAATTCCCTGGCGGTGTTAATAAAGTAGCCAAGAACAAGGATAAGCATATGATAACCAAGGAATGTGAGCTGAATACCATCCGATGCTGCATGTGAAAACTGGTCATAGTGGAGAGAAGACAACCCTCAAGAAGATTCAGGACCAGCACACCAGCATCCCATGATCCCTTGTCTGGGAATACATCACAAGTGTGAAAATTGAGAAGAGATCCACAGGAGAAACAGCATCCGGAGTCACCAGACCTATTACTGAGAGGGATGGCAATTAGTGTGGCTAGCTGGATAGGTGTACATGCAGATTATGCAAGATGGAAGTTAGTGGTTTATCCAAATTACATGGAGTACTTGACAAACTTCAACATGGCTCCGCTTTAGTCCAAGAAGGCAACAAAGGTGGCTCATGAACTATTTACTGATCTTTCTAGACTCTGACGCACCGCATATTCTACAGTCAGATAACAGATGTGAGTTTACCACACAGGTTATTGAAGAACAGACTAGAGTTGGTTTTTGTGAATGGACAACCATGTCACCTCAAAGCCAGGGATCAGTGGAACGAGTGACTGGTGACATGCGATTCAAGCTTGTGGCCTGACCAAAAACTTGGACTGCTAACAAACCTGGCTCACTTCCACATTACTAGCTAAATTCCTCAACTGTCTTGGTACAGGTGTAATGGAAGAGAAGTTGAAGGACAAGCTGAGGAAGATTCCTACTACTACTCTCAGTGTCCCTGCTCCTAACAGTCACCAGCCAGTACCCCACCAAGTGACCCTACCATGCAAACTGTTGCCACCGCATCCAGATTTGGTGCCAGCACACCTACTGTTAACCTCAGTGAGTCCATAATACCCATCGCAGACTCCCTATCAACAAATAATGATATCACATAACAAGAAAACCCTGCAAAGTGTATGAGGGAGGTAGCCAAACAGGGAATGAATTATTTGCCATGGCAACAGAATGATAGCTCACAGTCAGTGCTGTAACTATGCAACTCTGCATCCTTTGTTGGGATATATTGACTATAGTTGTTTAAATTGTTTTGACTTTTGAAAAAAACCTCATCTACAAAAATGACAACTTTTGATTTTTTATAGGCTTTATTTAAGCTACCTAAAGACAAAGGCAATCGAAAGAATTTCTTATGGGTTATGACAATATTTGAGTAAATTAATACTTTTATATTAATTATATTGTTAAACAAACAAATTCTAAATTATATGTACACCAGTAGTGTCAAGAGCCATATATCACTGTAAAACAACTTTTCAAGTCATTAGCAAAGCAAGAGTTGATTGATTATTTTATCATAGTCTGTAATCTTTATGATGCTATAGGTTGAATGAAGAAGATTGCCAGATTTGAAAGCTGTTCCTGGTGACCTCAGATTTGGTTTGATTAATTTTAACTTACTAAAGCTTCATTCACACAAGGTCACAGTTACTGCTAAAGTCAGATGGATGCACAAAATTATTTCACTCGTGGGTAGTCCTCTAGGAAACTGGTTCGGCAGTGGCTGTGCTGCAGTCACTTTGCGAGATTTCAGTAAATAGTTAATAAACCCTTAGATATTTCTTTGCACAGACTCCCAAAATTGGCTGTGTACACAAGTCAGTTTATAAGTGTATTAATTATTCCAGTTTTTTTTATTTTAAAATTCTTATAGGTTAATCAATGTTTTCACCTCCCTCCCTTCATAGACTGCATGTGAGGCAGCTGCACTGATCACCTACCTATTCCTTGTGATGCTACTACTTGCAGTACTCGATCCCTTAGAGGTCTAGGAACAGGTGACAATGCCACCGTGCCAGTCTCCGTTTCACTGCAGCAAAGCCAACACACGAAAGGTTACTGGAGTGATGCTACCAGTCAAAGAGTCTGACTGCATGATTGGCTCGAGGAGTAGAGGCATCAAAGGAAAAGTGGCTCAGAATCAGTTGGAATTCATATAATTTTATGGTCTGAAAGATGAGAAGTTCCATCAGAGCAGCTTAGCATCTGAGAGATAGTACGTGCCCATGCTCTCACAAAATTTTCCTGTAGGAGTGAGTACCTGCCTTACCAAGCAATGCTCCTGTCTGAAGGCTGGTTTTAGATGTTGGCAGTGATTAATTGGCAAACTATATGTATTGTGTAATGGACCTAGGTGATGGTCAATACATTATGATGATTTGCTACTGGGAACTACATCAGGTCTTCTTAGAGAATGTAATTACTGGATACTAGTTTTTGATAAGTATTGTATAGTCTACAACAGTGTTTATGGTTCATTTCATATTTTAAATATGTTAAAGCTGGGATTAGGTCATAATTTATCTATTCCGTTGATAGGTTCTGTATTTCATGAACTGTGGAGGTGGTTTGTCCAATTCATGAGATAAATACAACGTGAGAGAGCATGTGGGATGTCAGTAAACACTTCCTGCTTGGCACATGCCTATTTCATGAAATGGGCAATATTGGTATTGTCCATTTCATGAATTAGGAAAGTTAATTACCCATTTCGTGAACTGTGCAGCTTGCTTTTAGTATCTAAGATTTTCTTTAACTCTAGCAGTGCCAAGTGTCACCTGCTTAGAAGTGTAGGCTGCTTCAATGACAAAAATTAATATATAAAGTTAAGCAGTTGTTTGTTGGGAACAGTGCACTAGTAGTAATTAGAGCCAGTAATATAATTGAGTAAAAAACAGCTGTCTATTTTGCCCCCCCCCCCGCCCTTTGATTAAAGATACTTGCATCAGAAGGAAAAAAAAGTTATCTCAAACAGAAAAAATAAAAGTAGCGCCAGAATATTTTCTACAGTTGTAAATACAGCGCACCCTAGCATGGTTCAAAAGCTTATGAAGGCCAATATTCAGCGCAATCAACAAACTCCAGGTAAGGATTATCAGAGTCACTACCACACCTAGCAAGACAGCTGAAACAGATTATCAGTAATTTCATGAATTTTATGTAACAAAATGTAGTTGGAAGACACTAACTTCAAACTCTTGAGATTAAGGGAAAAAATGTTGAATTGGCTCAGTCTTCCTGTTAGACAACTCTGCAAGTGAGAAGTTTGATCCTTTTCCAGTAAACACTGATCCTTTTATTCAACATCTTAACAGCAAATTATTGTGAGGTTCAGAACCATTTGCCATTTCTATGATGATGATGATGATGAAGTTACTCTTAATAACATGAAAATGGTATTAAAAAAAATAACATCCACCTATTTTATAATCAGTAGTCATTGCAAATAAAATAACAAATCCTGCAATTTTTTTAGCTAAATTCTAAACCTTTATCTTGCAGGGATGCTTGAACAAAATCAATCTGATAGATGATCTCATATTTTTTATGGGGCATCCATATCTATCACCAGAAACAAGACTTATCTGGATCTAAAATATGAATCTTTTGCAGTTTTCAGCTTGTAAGAAAAGCATATCAGTATAAATGTCATTAATTCTTGTTGACTTAGTGTAACAGCTGCTACTATAAATATGTAGTGAAACCAATATGAACCCCGTCTCCACCAATGCTCAATTCCTATCATATTCAAAGCTGCTGAATTTTCTATAGGACAAGTTATTGTTAATGGCCACAATGACTATGAGAGACAATACCCCTTATTCCCTTATTCTTGAGCAGTAATTGTTGGAAATGATCAAAATCTACAACATGGACAGGTCTCAATTAGGTAAAGAAAAGAGATATCTCTCTTCTGTTCTGATTGTCCACGAGGTCAGAATTGTGGAGACTGAAAAATCTTCCAAAACCTATCCCCACTCAGGGCCGTCAGAGACAAGTTGCCAGCTAAACATACCTCTTGAGAAAGGCAGAGCCATCACCAACCAATTCTAATACAAAATCATCCTATAGTCACAGGTGCTAATGGTTAATTTTATGTACGCCTACCAGTACCTTAGATTGCAGCATCTGTTTGAACTTTAAAAATTGACCTTAAAATTAAGGTGACCTTTTACTACTATTTACAATTTATTTTTTCACATTTTGTTAAACATTGATTAAAATTAAAAAAAAACAAACAAACAAACTATCAAAATGCAGTAACAGGAGATCACAATCAGATTCTCTTCCTTAGTTTAATTTTATCTCCATTAGCTTTTAAATTTTTTAATATTCAAAACCTGTGTACTGCAGTATTAAAATAAAGAGAACTATATTGCAAATTGAAGGTCTATTTATTGAACTGCAGAAATCATTGCAAAGAACCCAGATAATATTTCTTGAATGAAAGTATTTTGTTCCACAAAGTACAAGTAGATCATCCATTCACTGGCGCCATGAAAATTTTACAGCCAGGTTAGAAACTAATACTGAGCTGGATTAATAGGAAAAGGGGGAAGTATATACTTTCTAACTAATTCTATTCCTTGCTGGTTTATTGCTGTCAGATAAATTTCTTGATAGCACATAATTTTACATATATACTAAATACAAACATACTCAACTGAAAATGTAAAGAGACTTATATCTCCTCTTGGGCATATCAGTTGAGAATGGGTTAATCCAGCACTTCCCAATCTTTATCTCAGTATAACCCCATTAACACTGTGACAAATTCTTGTGATCCCAACTTCCAGCATCAAGGCACCTGCCTTGCAAGGGGAGAGATGGGGGCTTGCTCTTCTGGAATATTTTGGAGAAAAGATTAAATAACACAACTAGGTATGTTGAGGCATGGATGTGGAGCTGGAAAGTTGCTGTGCAGGCAGTACTCTGGTGTAGATCTCTCTCTCACCAAAAGCAGTCAAAAGATTAAATTTCCAGTGAAAATAATCATGATACTGGCTGGCTTCAGAACCACATCTCTTCTGGTTTCAACCCCTAGTTTGGGAACTGCTGAGTTTATCCAAAATCATAAAGGTTTACACTGTTTTTAACCATCTCACATGTAAAATTAGTTAGCCATGATTGTGCACTTATCAATGAAATATCTCAGGTTTCTTATGTATAATCTGTTGGTCAGTGCATGTATATTAGCATATTACTCTTGAAGAACATATCAATGTAGTTTGGGTTGGGTTCTGTTTCTTCTGAGAGTTCTTTCGTGTTGTGGGACTTCATTAAAGATGACTTTATCAACTGGGCTATAGTACTTTTAAAGATTATCATTATCGTCATCATCATCACCACCGGGTTTTGTTTTAGATATTTCTTTTAAAAAAAATAACAAAAAGGAAGGCTGAACATTTCTTTTTAATAATTAATTTAATGACTGTTTTCTCTTGATGTGCAGGTACTGCATACATAAAGAAGAGTCATTTAACAAAGAGTCATAAAAGCTATGCTGATATATCTGATTTGAACTCTACAATTCCCACTCAACCAGATCTTAGGAGAAATAAAATCAATACGCAGGCATTAATTTACCAGTCATTGGAAAACTGAGTTGTATTATTGGCAGTAAATTTGGAATATTGATCGTAAAGATATTTTCTTCTGTTTGCTGCTGCTTTAGCGAAAATATTCACACCACACTATTTGTTTTCATCATTCCAACCAGAATGGTGGGCAGAAAGATGGTCGGTCTTGTCGGTGGTTGCTTGAAAGATTCTGCACATGACCTAATTTTCTAAAAGGGCGTTTTCTCATGGAAGAACGTACGTGCTAATAAATGTAACATGTATTTAAAAACTGCAACAGTTTTAATTTTAGATTAATAACTTCATCCATGATCATTGGCAGAAATACATTCTGGAAATCCTACAATTTTTCTTGACATTTCAAAGATTTTCTTCTTTTAATAAATACCAGTTGACTATAAAGTTACTTCTTACAGTTAATTGTTTATAACTCCCAAACCATAATGCACGTGTTAATGGAAATAAGTGTGTATACAAACAGTGTCATGATGAATACATTTCCAAATTTTGTACTTGCATTGTGTGATGTCACCTGTTTTTTCTCTCTATATATATAAACTTAGAGCCACCATGTGCGTCAGTTTGCCTGAAAACAAAGTTTCTTCACAAGACTGCATAGCACTCGTGAAATTTTTCCATAGCTGTGAATGTAATGAAGAGGCAGCTTCACATTTATGATGACAGAAGTGGCTTGTGTAATTGCACGTGTAAATTTGAAGATACAGGATCTGTGGCCAAACTACCACAATCAGGGTGCCCACCTTTACGCCTGTGGAAGTTCAACAAGTGTCATCAGAAATCAATACAGCAACCATCAAGTTGCCAGGTTTACCAATCTATCTCAACAAACTGTGGGAGGTGACACCTATGACACTAAAGTTGTTCCTATACAAGATGCAAAAGACTGCTTCCTGCTGATCCAGAGAAAAAAAAAATGGGGAAACAAAAAAAAAAAAAAAAAGAGAGAGAGAGAGAATCAAGTTTACATAGCATGTTGTGGCGCCACCCAGTGGCAAAGTCTGAAAACTCTGGGGATGTATTCCCCATGACCCCGTGTGTGCACACTTACTTCAGTGTTAGTGTGTGTTATGAGCAACTGACTACAGGAAGTAACTTTATGGTCACCCCATGTAAATTAATTAAGGTATTCATTTTTGACTGATTCTTTGTTATATGGTACAAATTACATTTATTTAACCCTTTAAAATTAATTTATGTATTTTATAAAACTATACAGGTAGTGGATGACTGTGTGGGTAGGCCAGAGTCACTGAATCCCCATTTGGAGGAGCCCCTCATCTATATTACTGAAAAAATATATTTATAAACTGATATTTTCTCAAGACAACAAAATATTCATAAGCTGGTTTTATTTCAGTTTATAATTCCAATCTGTACCCTTAAAATCCAACTGAAACAGAATTTTTCAGCCATTTCAATAGAAACCCTGTCTTGGAACAAGGTTACACACGTTCACTATTTAGAGAAGTCTGACCATAAATATATCACTTTAGATTCATAAACTGTAATAATATTGAACTTTCATTTAATGTTCATTGTTGTTTTTAACAAACTAAGCTATACAGTGTTCCTTAGTGATTATTAAAAAGGTGTACAATAAGCTAAGCAATTTAGTTGTACAAGTTAGCACTCAAATATTTTGCTTTTTGAAAAATCTTGGAAAATGGATGTCTCTCAAATGATACATTTCTTGATCTGTGGTGAAAATACTGTCAAAAATATTGCAAATATTGTTCCGCTTAGCAACTTAATGGCCCCCTATTTAGTACTGCCCAGTGATAAAAACCAAACAACATGGCAAGACTGATAAAATGAAACTTTTCTTTGAACATGACTTGATTTCTTCATGCAAATAATCAGAGAAAGAAAGTTATTAAAATACTATATGTACAACACATTTAATAAGGAGGATCAAAACTATTCTTTTTTCAAAATCTAGAACAAATAATTCCATCTCTAGACTGGGCAAATTAGATGACCAAAGTCACTAAAGTTTTCAGAAACGAAATTGTGCAAGAGTATAATCTGGCCAATATACCACTGAAACTTACTTATTTATATCTGTTGTGTTAATTAGTACTGTTAAGCTTCTATCAGATGCTGGCCAGGGATTTAATTCACACTCACTTAACATTTCTAAAATCCAGGTGCAATTTATTTTAACCCATAACTTCGTTTTTTAAATTCTTTTCTGTGTTTATACCTGTAATAGTAGATGAATAATAATAATATTAAAAATGTCTTAACCCTGAGACAGTTGGAGTTAGAAACATTAAAATTCATTTGTCATTTTTTATCCCAACCTGCTGGCAGACTTAAGAAATTCAAAATAATTTCTTCCGAAAGAAGACATTTGTCCGCGATTATAAAATGACTTATGAAAGACTCAAAATAATCACAGGGTTTCTCCGTTGTGTGATGTCAGGAAAATAATGCCAGTTACCCACCTGTAGTCACAAGTTAAAATTGTGAAGAATCTATGTGATTGCTATGAAAATTTTTTATATTAGGAAATCATTTTGAGACTGTTTATAAACTCTTTTTTTATATTATTTTAATTATTAGCATTACCGTGTAATCATATGATTTGGTATCTTGTATTTAATTACAGAATGGATTTTACTTCTAATTGTCCACCTAACAAAGCTTCCAACAAAGGGAACACGTGGGTTGTTGAGGTTTTGTAGGAAGCACAGTTTGAAATATTTGGGATGTTAAGATGATGATAGGTCTCATTCTTGATGCCCACAAATTTTGATTTGTGGCAAGCTGATGTTTTCAAATTGTCTAGCAGATCCTTGTAAAAAAATTGATGTAAAGATTTATTTCAGTAAATGGTGGTAAGACTATTTTACAGTATTTTCCCAAACTTAAGATCAAACATACAGAAAACCATACCAAAGATTTACATTAATAAATAATACAATGCAAGTATTATTACCATTATTCTAAATCTAAGAATGGAGTGTACACTTACAAAAATCATTGAAACCAGTATAAAACAGAAAATTCTTTAAATCTTTATTTTTTTTTTTAAAAAAATGATTATTTTTTAGGAATTATTATTGATCTCAAAATAATTTTCCTATAAGGATTTTTCTAAAAAATATAAGATTCTGAAAAGCTACCTTTTCTACAACAGCTGAAACAATTTCTTCCAATTTAACCTGCATACTACATTCTGATGCTTAAAACAGCCATTTATTGATTGCTGCCTCACCACATGGAGAAGTGACACAAAAGAATTTGAAATGGCTGCTAAGGCCACAAAGAAAAAACTACCAGGTTTATCTACATTTTCAATAATTCAGCTAAACAAACTCAGCTGGTATATAGTTTATGAATGAATCAATTTCTAACAAAACCAACCTACTGTGTAGTATCTTTGATGATTTGGCAGAATCCATATGACATATTTAGACACACACATGATGTAGTGTAATATGTTCATACTTTTATGCATCACTTACATAACATCAACAGTGGCATTACACAAGAAATGCATATGCATGAACCTATCTTACAAATAATACATGAACACTTTTCTTTTTCCTTTAGAAACAAATTGCATGTAGCCTCCAATAATTAAACTACTAGATGCCAAGACTAAAGGGGATTCCCAGATGGGATCGACACAGTCTGATGTACCTCCATGGTATGGTTTCTTTTCACTCTTCTTCACCCAAATGGTCACGTGGGTTTTCTCTGGAAATATAGTTTCCTCCAACATCTAAAAATGAAGAGTTCTACTAGAGTTTTCCCTGCTAAAGTTAAAAGTGTGGGAGACCGCTTGTAATGCAGGACAAGTGATATTCTCTAGTAGCAGCACTATGCTCTCTCATCAGAGTTGTTTCCATTGTTCAGATTGATCTTTGGCACAACAAAATTAGTGTTCAATCTGTTTTACTAAATGTCATGTTAACTATGTATTAATAAAATAAGAAACAATAATCTGATTAGAAACATTCAATATTTCTGAACATTTGTGTATCAGGTAAAATACTGTATCATATTTTTTGGCATATAAGTTGGTGTGAAGTATAAGTCAAATTGGCTAGCTTTCCAATATTTATTTCCATCATTCATAGGTAAGTAGATTTGGAGTATAACACAAGGCTGAATCAACTATGGTAGTTAGCCAGACTTTCAACCAGTTAGAACAATGTGTCAAATCCTTCATAACACTGTCACATTGCATTACTGTCTATGGTACTTTCAGGCTCATGAATATTAATAAGATATTTGTGCATATGATTGAATTACTTTGTGGGCTGATATATCTCTCGATGATTACAAACTTGTTTAAAAACTATTTAAATATCCCATTTATCTGGAAGATGAAACAAACTGCACATGTTATCATTAGTTCTGATATTGAAAGCCCAGCATATATTTTTAATCACTGAATGATATCAGTGATCATCAGGTGATCCCGTGTCATTTGTGCTATGTTGAATCACTTACTTTAAAATGCCAAATGTGCCGGTTTTATCTATCTTCAATACTTTTATTTGATTTTGAGATATCAACACACTCAAATTAAAATATATAACTCACAAATTCATTTTTTAAAGCACAAGTTGATATTTAACTCAGTCTCAAGATATCCAACATTTGGGGTTCACAACTAGGCCAATACAAAGGTCAACTTGACCAGCTTTTCTCTGATTGGATGATATAGTACACATTTCTGAGAACCACCATGGTAAATGCTGTACACCAGCGGAAGACAGGGAGAAATATAAAGACAGCAATCATCAGTTGTGATTTGTTTGGCCTTTAGTTTCAGATGTACAATACAAAGTTCATGACATGCAGCACGTTGGGTTAGCACATATTCCTCCAACTTATCCTCAATGTTAGTCCACTTAGCCTTGTAGCCATGATTTGCCTTCTTGGTTTTCTTCATAGTCAGTAATGTATCCTTTATTTTACACCAGTCTCTAACACATTTCTCGTTGACACTGTATTTCCTGTGCACGGACATGTTACCACCATTTTCTTTGGTGAACTTACCAACTTCCAGCTTAGAAGCTGCCATGATTGACTTGCGTGACTTTACAGGAGACATTTTGAGATGAGGCAGAGGATTTGTTGGGGGTATTTATACATGTAATTAGGATTGAAAATTATAGATAGAATGTAATTGGTGAGCATGCGCTTGTTATTGATTTGACAATTTCGCAAGCTTCAGTGAGTGCATTAACAGTGAATTGCTCACCCAAACAGCAAACATTCTGGGCAGTAGCTTCTGTAGTTTGTTTCAGATGAACAGATTTATATTTTGTTATAGTTTACTTTAGAAAATAACACATTTTGTCATTTTAAAATTTCAATGACTCTATGCACAGATAAGTCTATTTGGGAGATAAGTTGAAGCCTGGACTTCCGAGGGAAAAAAGTATCGATTTATATGCTGAAAAACACAATATATAGCCAAACAGTACTATCCTCAATTTTGCAAGAACTTTATCCTTTAGAATTTGTAAATGTACTTAATTACCACCCACACTGTGCTTTGTTTGCTTTATATTAAATTATTATTAATCAAACAATTTTCGAAGCAGTACAGAAATAAATTTATCTAAGCTGATGATTCTGTTTAATAAAGTATACAGTTTAGAATAAATTTACTAGAATGTTTCCAGGTCTAAAACATCTGGAAAAAGCTGAACAATTAGAAGTTTTGAGTTTGCAGACAGGAACATATTTTTTTGTTAGTTATAGTTATTAATGATGAGCACTGTGCAATGGCACCTACAAAAGATAGATAACTCATCATTACTCTTAGCCAAAATAGTACTTACTTGGTGGGATGCCGGGCCCTTGCAATATTAAAAAGTATTTTTAAGTGTCAGCAGCATAGCAAACAAATCCATCAAAAGTCCCTACAAGAAATCTTCATTTTTAGATGTGAGAGGAAACTATAGTGCCCAGATAGAACCCACACAGTTGGCTGATGAAGAAGAGCAAGAAGAAATTATGCTAGGGAAGTATGCCAGTCTACCAGATACAAACTCAGGCCTTCAACCTTAGCAGTCCAGCAAGGACCCCAAATTAGCTAAGGTGTCAGTATGGATAGATAGAAAAAAAAAATAATATATATATTTTAGTAATATAATTGATAATGAGTGGAATAAATTAACGGCAACTATAGTTAATAGATATAGTTAATAGAGGCAGTATTAAAAATCATAATAGCCAATTCTCTCCCATTGGGTACCTTACACAAGAAGCCATCATGCTTCCTGGCACCTTGTAACTATTAAACTAAACATTATTAATCTCTTTTTCTTCCATTTCTATTTCCTTCCACATGTATGTAGGAACACCTGATCAAAATGGCTGATTTGCATCTAAATGAAATTGTTACTGATGCACTTGGCACACTCTCAGTTGATAAAAAAAACAAAAAAAGGGTAGGGGAAGGAAGCATCATGTTTAGCAGTAGTACTATTGACCATGAGGATGTGTGTACATTGTACCAAGTTAGTAAAGTTGATGTGTACGCCATGTATTTTGTGGGGCTCAGAGGTGATTTTTCCAATAAGTAAAGCTAAAGTACAGTCAGCCAATATTTGGAATGTTCAAAGTTTTAGGATGCTGATTTGTTAATTGTAGCAAAATTACAAAATTCTATAATAAACATGCTCTCTGCTCTAGCACCCATAATGAAATTTCACCACAGAACAATCAAAAGGGATTATCTCCCTTTTACATGGCAAAAAGGCTTGCAAAAGGCTGCAGAACTTTTCTCAAAAATTTTTTTTTTTCTATCAGCAAATAATATTGTCTTAGAACTATGTACAACTGAAAGAGAGGAAAAAAAAACTCTGGCGTTGTCCCTGTGAAAATAACGCTAGATTAGCTGTGATAACATTCAGGCAGAAAATAAATGGTACCAACAAATCTAGTCCTTAAACACTGCCTAGCACAATTTCCCAAGCCAAGAGCACCACTAGAAACTAGAAAGTGAAATGATGCACTCCAGGGACTAATAGCCTTGGAAATATTTTTTTTTAAAAAAAAAGGGTTAAGTTAGTCTTTTTATAATCTTATTAAATTATTTAATGATAACAAAAGTTTCTAAATATGTTAAATGTTCTTGTTAAAGTGTTTTTAGCTGCTATTGCTGTTTCAAATAGTTTTCAAGTCTTGACTAAATATCTGATTACTGAGTTTTGTGGAGTGTAATCTCCACATTAAAAGATCAGTTTTTATCTTACCTTTGCATATAAAACTAGGATCACCTGCGTGAGTTTCTATCAGTGGACGAAAAAAGGGGCATGTTTCTTCCACTTTGGAACAGAAGGCCAGACATGGTAATGTCCGGGACCCATTGACGTGATAGGGTATATGTATGGCACATAACCAATCTTGGTAGGCCTTCTGGAAAGAAACAAAAATATTCCATCAGTCGGCGGTATTTTTAAATGATATCATGTTAAAAACAACAATGGTAGAAATTTGCACCTGTAAGGTAGCACACGTATATGTGTTACACCCAATCTGTGAAATTGCCCATTTTGTGAATTGGGGATTTTATCTCGCCAATTCATGAAATAAGCAACTTATCTGCACAGTTCATGAAATGAGCAAAACTGCAAGTCGGTCTTTGCCTATTTCATGAAATGGACAATGATGTGCAAAAAAACATAAATTTTCATCCATGCAAACAACATTTCATGTGGTTTACATTGAGATGAATCAATAATTAGTTAACATTTGACAGCTTATGACACCTTAGCTGATACTGTACAAGACATTTACTGTATCACTATCAGTATGGAAGGCATTATATCCTCCTGTCAGTCCCTGTGGGGTTCTGCATAGGAACAGTGTGATATTGACATCCCAGGTATGGAAACACAAGCAAAAGCCTTCCAAGAGAAGATTACCACATTCTTAAACTCATTTACCGAAATCCCCTGGCGGTGTTAATAAAGTAGCCAAGAACAAGGATAAGCATATGATAACCAAGGAATGTGAGCTGAATACCATCCGATGCTGCATGTGAAAACTGGTCATAGTGGAGAAAAGACAACCCTCAAGAAGATTCAGGACCAGCACACCAGCATCCCATGATCCCTGTCTGGGAATACATCACAAGTGTGAAAATTGAGAAGAGATCCACAGGAGAAACAGCATCTGGAGTCACCAGACCTATTACTGAGAGGGATGGCAATTAGTGTGGCTAGCTGGATAGGTGTACATGCAGATTATGCAAGATGGAAGTTAGTGGTTTATCCAAATTACATGGAGTACTTGACAAACTTCAACATGGCTCCACTTTAGTCCAAGAAGGCAACAAAGGTGGCTCATGAACTATTTACTGATCTTTCTAGACTCTGACGCACCGCATATTCTACAGTCAGATAACAGATGTGAGTTTACCACACAGGTTATTGAAGAACAGACTAGAGTTGGTTTTTGTGAATGGACAACCATGTCACCTCAAAGCCAGGGATCAGTGGAACGAGTGACTGGTGACATGCGATTCAAGCTTGTGGCCTGACCAAAAACTTGGACTAACAAACCTGGCTCACTTCCACATTACTAGCTAAATTCCTCAACTGTCTTGGTACAGGTGTAATAGAAGAGAAGTTGAAGGACAAGCTGAGGAAGATTCCTACTACTACTCTCAGTGTCCCTGCTCCTAACAGTCACCAGCCAGTACCCCACCAAGTGACCCTACCATGCAAACTGTTGCCACCGCATCCAGATTTGGTGCCAGCACACCTACTGTTAACCTCAGTGAGTCCATAATACCCATCGCAGACTCCCTATCAACAAATAATGATATCACATAACAAGAAAACCCTGCAAAGTGTATGAGGGAGGTAGCCAAACAGGGAATGAATTATTTGCCAGGGCAACAGAATGATAGCTCACAGTCAGTGCTGTAACTATGCAACTCTGCATCCTTTGTTGGGATATATTAACTATAGTTGATTAAATTGTTTTGACTTTTGAAAAAACCTCATCTACAAAAATGACAACTTTTGATTTTTGCTTTATTTAAGCTACCTAAAGACAAAGGCAATCGAAAGAATTTCTTATGGGTTATGACAATATTTGAGTAAATTAATACTTTTATATTAATTATATTGTTAAACAAACAAATTCTAAATTATATGTACACCAGTAGTGTCAAGAGCCATATATCACTGTAAAACAACTTTTCAAGTCATTAGCAAAGCAAGAGTTGATTGATTATTTTATCATAGTCTGTAATCTTTATGATGCTATAGGTTGAATGAAGAAGATTGCCAGATTTGAAAGCTGTTCCTGGTGACCTCAGATTTGGTTTGATTAATTTTAACTTACTAAAGCTTCATTCACACAAGGTCACAGTTACTGCTAAAGTCAGATGGATGCACAAAATTATTTCACTCGTGGGTAGTCCTCTAGGAAACTGGTTCGGCAGTGGCTGTGCTGCAGTCACTTTGCGAGATTTCAGTAATTGGTTAATAAACCCTTAGATATTTCTTTGCACAGACTCCCAAAATTGGCTGTGTACACAAGTCAGTTTATAAGTGTATTAATTATTCCAGTTTTTTTATTTTAAAATTCTTATAGGTTAATCAATGTTTTCACCTCCCTCCCTTCATAGACTGCATGTGAGGCAGCTGCACTGATCACCTACCTATTCCTTGTGATGCTACTACTTGCAGTACTCGATCCCTTAGAGGTCTAGGAACAGGTGACAATGCCACGGTGCCAGTCTCCGTTTCACTGCAGCAAAGCCAACACACGAAAGGTTACTGGAGTGATGCTACCAGTCAAAGAGTCTGACTGCATGATTGGCTCGAGGAGTAGAGGCATCAAAGGAAAAGTGGCTCAGAATCAGTTGGAATTCATATAATTTTATGGTCTGAGAGATGAGAAGTTCCATCAGAGCAGCTTAGCATCTGAGAGATAGTACGTGCCCGTGCTCTCACAAAATTTTCCTGTAGGAGTGAGTACCTGCCTTACCAAGCAATGCTCCTGTCTGAAGGCTGGTTTTAGATGTTGGCAGTGATTAATTGGCAAACTATATGTATTGTGTAATGGACCTAGGTGATGGTCAATACATTATGATGATTTGCTACTGGGAACTACATAGGTCTTCTTAGAGAATGTAATTACTGGATACTAGTTTTTGATAAGTATTGTATAGTCTACAACAGTGTTTATGGTTCATTTCATATTTTAAATATGTTAAAGCTGGGATTAGGTCATAATTTATCTATTCCGTTGATAGGTTCTGTATTTCATGAACTGTGGAGGTGGTTTGTCCAATTCATGAGATAAATACAACGTGAGAGAGCATGTGGGATGTCAGTAAACACTTCCTGCTTGGCGCATGCCTATTTCATGAAATGGGCTATATTGGTATTGTCCATTTCATGAATTAGGAAAGTTAATTACCCATTTCGTGAACTGTGCAGGTGGCTTGCTCGTTTCATGAAATGGACAATTTCACAGATTGGGTGTAACATATACGTGCCACTACCTGCTAATTCTCTGGCTCCGTGAGGAGAAACTTCATGGAGCATGAAAACATACCTACAGTTATTTAGGGGAAATTTTAGCTCTTTGTACAAGGGTCAGTTGTTTCTTTTTTAAACTGATTATAAATGATGGTCTTAAAAAGTTTAAAATGAACCATCACACATTTAAACTGTTCTTTAACAGGTTCCAACTAAGCTTAGGATCAAGTATCCATGGACAGATCAGGAAATTCAAACAAACCAAAGTACCAAGATGATGATGGATAAAAGCTATTTTAGGTTCAAGGCAGTAGAAGAATGGTTTGCTTTTATAAATGGGACACATACTACAAGACTACGCTGTGATACCTACCACTAACAACAAAAATATTGCAGCTAAAGCATCAGTTCCCAAATGGGGCCACAAAGGTGGCTGGTATCATCGTTATTTTCATGTCACCTTTAATCTTTTGACTGCTGTTGAAGTTATACACAGAATAATCCATACCAGTGTATATCCCTTACCCTCCTACAGCCTACATCAGCATCTAAAGTTGCAGTTATTCTGCAGCCCAAAATGCAGGAATTTCACCCCGTTTTGTTCAAAGTATTCCGGGGAACCATTACCCCAGACCGCTAGCAGGGTGCATGCCTGCAGCTTGCACTGATGGTGCTGGAAGTTTTGGTGTCAAGAATTTTTTTACCGTGTTAATGGGGGTAAAAATTGAGAAAAAGATTGGGAATGCTAAGGTAAAGCTAGGTGTCATCAGTCATGATGTTTCTTTTCCTCAAAACAGTGAGTGGAAACCTCACAATCTGAATTTAGATTATACTAAACTTTATTATCAGTAAAGAATTGCAACAGTCAAAGCATTTTATTTCACTTGAGAGTATAAAAATAAAAACAGTAAGAAAAAACAAAACTGGTGTCTGTATCCGAAACTATTTCCAATTCTGTTTATCTGGATGTATATATATAAAAATGTAAGTTCTATAGAAAAGCAAAACAAACAAGGAAAAAATCCATGTTAGAAACTGCATTCTACCCACAGAATTAGTCTATATTAGCCAAGTTCAATGCTTAATTATACTAGTTCTTCATGAACAGCTACTGGTGCTTAATAACCTTTCATTAGTTTTGCCCTTGAGAAATCCAGTGAGATTAAACGCAAGTCTTTCAATGATTTAAATCAATCAAACTCATATTTATAAATATTAAGAAACTAAATATATTTTTGCCATCAGCAATGATGTCCATGTGCCTGAAAATGAATCAATAAATACTAAATTACTCAAGACATGCAGTAAACAGCTTATTATTATTATAAAATCTGCTTCATAAATAAACTGTAAATTTAAGGATAAAAATAGTTATAAAATAGTCACATTTTTCTTCTTAAAATGTAAAAACAAAACAAATAAAAAATATTACATTGCAATTTTTCACTCTACAACTCTCTTAGAGTAACACTATAGCACAATAAATTTGTAATTAATTTACAAACAATAAATTTACATTCGATTTGTTATACTGTACTAAGATGGATACACCATTTATCTATACATAAATAATATACAGACATCCACTCATTAATTTATGCATATGCTGATTAAACTTTATTTCTATAAGCCTGCTGGCCAGTGAGATTTTTAAAAAAAATTTGGCTCTGAATTGTTGCAACATCATCATGCATGACCTTACTGATAAAAACAGACATAAAACAGGGAAAATAAAATAGTAGTGTATTGGAATCAAGTGTCATCAACTGCATTTGGCTTGATAATAATCATGCTCCCTTTGCCAACATTGCAGTAGCTGATATTAATTAACCACTTCAGAAAGACGCAAATTTCAAATTTTTTCTTTTTCATTTTGCTGATTATACTGTAAGGGCATTGCTAAAATGAAGCCCAACATAATACTATTAGGTTGTTACAAAAGTTTTTTCTGTTTTTTACCACAACAATGAGACGTCATATCGTTGCTGAACGTGAAGTTTATTAATCAAAGTTAGTTCCATCACAATCAATACACTTCTGCCAATGAGTTACAAGTGCATTTATACCATTTTGAAAAAAATCTGAATTTCTGGAGTTGATAAACTGTTAGAAGACAGTTTCAATTGCTGCTTGGTTTGAGGAAGATTTCATATGGAGGAAGCTGTCGAGGTGTTTGAAAAGGTGGTAGTCTGTGGGGGGAAAGGTCTGGTGAATAGGCTGGGTGAGGGAGAACTTCGTACCCCAACATGGTCAGTTTCTGAAGAGTCACACTTGCAACATGAGGGCGAACATTATCGTGGAGCAGGATTGAGCCTCTTTGATTCACTGATGCCAGCTGTCATTGGGAGAGTTTAATTCACAACAGTACCCTTCGGCTGTGATGGTTTCGCCAAGTTGCAAAAAGTTATAGTGGATGACACCAGTTGCAGTCCACCAGACAGTGTCCATGACCTTCTTTTGGTGGAGGCTGGGTTTTGGAATGTGGTTAGATGCCTTGTCTCTGTTGAGCCATTTTTCATCTCACGTAATGGTTCGGTCAAGAAATGGCTTGCTTTTGTTTCTTATGACAAGTGAAGAACAGATCTCCAATTGACGATTTTGTTGTTGTTCATTCAACTCGTGAAGCACCCACTTGTCAAGCCTTTCACCTGGACGATTGTCAAGATGCTGGGAAACAGTTGCAGTGCTTACGTCAAGCTCTCCAGCAATTTCTCGCACTGTTTTTCTTGGATCGGCTTCAACTGAGGCATTCAGATGGTCGTCATTACATCTAAAAGGACGTCCGCTACATTCCTTATCTTTGAAGCTCACATCTCCTGATTGAAACTTTGCAAACCATCATTGTACTGCGCACTCATTTGCTGTGTCCTCATCCCATGCTTGCTCAATATTACAAGTTGCCGCACTCGCTTTGTGGCCTGGTTTGAACTCGTGAAGAAAAATGGCACGGAATACTTTTCTGTCCATGCTTCACTCTGAGCCCTGAAACAGGTATCCATTTTATGATTTTTAAAACGGTAGGTTTTGCATAATGTATCCCCAAAGCACACACTAGAAAATGATATATAACTTATCTACATAGACCTTCACAAGCATGCAAGAAATGAACCCCAAATTAACATAATATAAAAACCAACTAAACGTTTGTAAACGACCTGATACTATAGCGATGCCATTTTAGCTGCAAATTGCAGTATTACAAATGAAGGTAAAAAAAAAAACTGTTATGTTACTTAAATAATACATTTTTTATTTAAAATAAAACTGATACACATTATTATTATTATTATTCATCATTTGGTTTTGATGCCAAAATTACTTTTCATCAATACATACTTGAAAGTTTAAATATACTAAAATTGCTCATGAAGTTATTGCTTAAAATGTTCGTAGTTGTGGGATAAATTAAATCTGTATTAACTTAACAATGCCCCTTCAAATTACCAACTTGTTAAAATTTGTGAAAGCCAATGAATCATATACTAAATGTTATAGGTGGCAAATTCCTCAGCCCTACAATATGTCATCTTGTGAGCTGAACTGGTTTTTATAATTCCCAACAACTTTAATGTTAACACACACACACACACACACCATGAGGCTTCTACTACAGTATCAATTTCCTGAAGTACTGCCAGGATATTAATGCTGCACTGAATTTCTATCACTGGAAATACAAGATAACTGATGTGTTTATCAGCTTTCCAATATACTCAAAACTATTCAGACAGCCTGAATTAGCCTAAGCATTTTGCAACTGTGGAATCACTATGTAATGTGGTAAGCAGCAGATCTACCATAACAACTCAAATGCATAGTTCATCAAGATGACCATTATTGCATGGAACAAGTATTTCTGTAGATCTGTTTTGACTTTGATTTTGAGAGATCTCATCGTCAGTACTACAAAGTCTTAAGATAGCTTTGAATAAACAAATTTTACCAACTAAAAATATTTCAGATTTTACCAAGTATAGACAGGTTTAATTTTTAATAATATTTCTATGAAATTCTGTCATTTAGACCAATGAAACATTATATTTGAAACAATATAAAACCTGTAAATTTATTACTATTATTATTATCCAGAGTACTAAAATTTTTATTATTGGATTTTTAATTTTTCAATTATGAATATTGGGATAATAGTTTTACACTCATACACTGTTAATAGGCCCAGCCATTAAGAATGACTGATTTTCAACATACTAATATGCAATCAATTTAGCTAACCAAATTACCAAATTTACAATAAATAAATAAATAAAAGGGGAAAAAAAAGTTCCTTTGCTTTTACAAAAGTAGACGTTATTTTGATTTCGGTTTTTTTCTGTCCATACAAAGAAGCAAAAGAAACTCTGTATCTGTAAAGCATTAAGTTCTTTCTAAATCTGAATCTTTATTGTTTGGAAACAATTAGTACTAGAAATGTACTGAGTAATAAAATACCATTGGTTTGTTAGCATCTGATAACAAAAAAATCAGTTGTACTCATATCCTTTTACTCCATCCCCTTTACTTGTAGCCATCTCTTAGCAGCTGCATCACAGTTACAGTAGACATTATGCGAAACATAGCATGAGTTGAAGTTCTGGAGGTAAACAATAAGCAACTCCTTGACTCCAATATTCTACACAAACATTTAGCTTTCTTATGGTAGCCATATTATCGAATAAATAAGAAAAATTACAACAAGTGTAACGTTAACTTACATCTATCTGTATTTCTAATGAAGAAAATGTTTTTTAAAAAGGAATTCCCTACTCTAATTTTATACTGGCTCATTATCAGTGAAAATGGCCAATCTTTAATCAGAGAGGAAAAAGAAAACTTTATTCATATTTTTTTCTAATTTAAATTTTTTTGTTTGTTTGTTTTTCACTATACTTTTATAATATTTCACAAAATAACATGACCTTCCACAGAAATTTGCACCAGAAACACTGAATAAGAAAAATCTATGGAAACTGTCAAAACAAAATTGTCTACCAATTAGGTCTGGTAATGATAGCTATGAAAATTTGCAAAATTGCTGAGATATGCTGGCTACACAGTATTAACAACATCCATTAATGCAGCTGTGTGCAGTTTTGCACAATTCAAGCTGATGTGAATACCAAAATCATTAGACACACACAACAATGGATATCCACTGCATCTGTTCTTCTTTCTTGGTGGATTTACATTTATAAAGCCGCTTCACTTCACAGAAGCAGAGAATAAAAGACAAATATCCTGCCAAAGTCAGAAGTGGCAAGCACACAAGGCACAGGGTTGGCCACGCTTCCTAATGGACAACTGTGGCACTGCACTGCACTTGTTCTCTGGGGTTTTCTAGACATCAATGCATGACAACAACAGCAGCAGCAGCAATATAAACTATTTTGTAAATATGCATTATCTTGCTCTGTAATTAAAACTACATATGCTACAAAATCAATGCCAGTTAAATTCAGTTAGCACAGATGCGTGCATCATTGCTTCCATGGCCAGTTCAGAATGCAACAAAAAATGATTTGTGGTTTCAAAAAAGTCACTTTTTGCCATTTTAAAGAGATTCAGAAGAAAAGTCTGGTCCGTGTTACAGAATAACAATTTTCCAATTTTTATCCATGGCAACAATGAATACATTAACTGATATGACCAGCAGCAATCTAAATAAATTATTCTTAAAAGGATCAGATCATTACGTGGTTAAATTAATGACATACTAAATCTAATTTGGTGAGATGGCTAGATTAACCAAATATTTCAAATTTTTAAAAAATAATTTGATTTCTATTTCATTTAGTTGGTTAAATGGTTAAGCAGATTATTTCCCCTGCTTTCATTTCTTATGCAGACAGTTAACTACCACAAGTTTGGTCGAACTTCACACTTTTTTCTATTATTCTGTTAGGCCTAGCAAAATAAGTTGTTTCTCAATATAATCTTTAAACAATTAGGGCTTGTAGATAAAGGTTTTAGTTTTTTTAATGCTCTCATCTAACTATTCTTTGTTTGACACTTCTGAGTCTTATGGCTAGTTGTTTGTTAGTGCAATCTTTACCTATGAGAATACTATGCAGAACTTTAAAAAAAATGGAATAAAGGATATTAAAATCTATATGTATATCATGCCCCTTAAAGGGGGGGGGGGGTGAAAGCATAAATTAGGGTAAGACAGTTTCTGGAAACAGATTTTCTTCTTGGTACAGAAGAGTACTGATCATCTGTACGTCGATTATCAGATGTCCAATTAACCAGATCATATTTTGAAAATTAGAATATTTTTCTTTATACAAAAATAGAAGTTCAGCACAAAAAGTCAGAAAATGAGAAAGTGGACAAAGCTGTTTACATGTGGTTTTTACAAAAAGTGGTCATATGGTCAGCCCACTTCATGGCCTATTCTTCAGGAAAAGGATGCAATTTTTAACAACAACAAAAAAACACTTGGTGGCAATCTGGGATTTAAGGCGAGCTCCAGATAGCTAAAAATTCTAAGGTCTATGGTATGGTGTACGTGCACTGGAAATTCATGGTGGAAAGCTTTCATCTGACTTTGCAGAGGCTGATTTTTTTTGCTAAAAAAACTATAAATGTTAATTTGCAAAGAAAATTTTGATTCTGACTTCATCTAAAATGCAAGTGAAACTGGGCTTAACTGCAAAACTCTCCTGAACAAATCATTGGCATCGTGGAGAGCGGAAACTGTGCCCGGGTCCAAAACCCTCATTCCTGAGGTTAAAAAATACCAAAAAGAAAGTTTGAAAAGTCAAATAGTTTTGCTTCTTCTAGTCAATGTGCCATCTTATCCCTCAACTGAATGACAGCATGTTTAAGGTTATATTTCTCCGGCCAAACATTACCTCCATAACACAGCCGATGGACTGTGGAGTGATTGAAACATTTAAGCGCCTATACAAAAAACTCCTCCTTCAAAGACTTAACGGCTGACGTTGACAAAGCGAGCATCCTAGGGTTTTCAAAAATTCTTGATCTTAAAAAATGCTATCACATGGTGGCTGATTCTTGGAATTCCTTTAAAAAATACCACACTCTAGAAAGCAGGGAATACATTTTTAAAATTACATCTAAAGAGGAAGCCAGAGATGAAGAAGAAATTTGTCACTGACATAGCAGTAGTACTAAAAGAAATCCCTGGATGCTTGGATTATGAGGGGCCATCATATACATAAGCTTCAAAATGCCTGGGCCCTGCAATGACATGGTTGGAGTGGAGGAGGGTCAGGGTTAGTGTAACTCTGTTCAGCAATTTTGTTTAAGAAGATAGTATGATTTAGCTGCAAAAAAAGAGAGGAAGTCTTCCTTAAAGCAGCTGTCAGTCACCCAGTTCTTGTCTTAAATAAATTATAGTACTGTACATATGTACTCAGTGGTAGTAGTCAGTTATTTAAAATGCATACATTACACAAGTAAATGGAATCATTTGTTACTTATGCTTTAAGTGATTTTTCTTTGTATTAACTGTATTAAAAAGATTGTAAAATATATGTTCAAGATACATGTACTGTATGTACCTACCTTACAGCAATGCTACATACAATTTTAAAATAATGTCCAATTATCCAAATTTTCGAGTATCTGGACCACTTAGTCTCTACTGTATTATGGAGAGAGACGAAAGCTCAATTTGTAGACCCCTGTTTTGCCAGTTTGTTTGTTTTTTTTAACCTAATGTCATAAAGTAAAATGTGTGAAGAATAAATTTGACTAATTTGTATGGAGTTTTTTTTAGAAATTTAATAAATTTTAATCAACATATTCTGAAAACCATCAAAAACTGCACAATGTGGATTGTTTCTAAAACACCGTAACTGGGAGCTACTTTGGTTAGTACTGAGGACGTTCAAATGAAACCTGGCTACAAATAGCATTGCCGGAATGGCATCCGGCCGAGTTTCAGTTGAACGCCTCAGCATGATGAACTGGATGAGAGAAACTGGAACAGTAAAACCATCCTTGACTAATCTCTTGTTGTCTTAACATCAGGATGATGCAAACTTAAACTTGTTGCTCTCTTCATTTCTTCAGTTTTTAAATTAAATTATATTGAAATTAATTATTAGTAAGTGTAGTTGGTAGTGAGAATATAAATCAATCTAAGAATCATACTGATAGCCATTTCTTCTTGGGAGAAGATGCAGACCCATTGAGAAAACCACAAGGACTTTCACTACTTGTAGCAACTAAACTACTCTAAATATATCATCTTGATCTTGGAGAAAAAGTCTTGGTCAGGAAAATCTATACGGAGCTTGGAACTAGATGTCAACATACTGTGTTGTGGAAAAAGAAAAATGAACAGATTAAATAGCTCAACTGACCATTTTTGTACAGGTTTTTTAAGAAGGGAGATAAATCAGTGATGACTAATTCATGTTTGAATTTTCTTTCAGACAGAATCTATTCTCTGTTTTAAAAATTATTTTATTTATTTATATGATAAGACAACCATGGTTTGAATTACAGCTTTGGTCATTTTAGCTGGATATTAACTAAATACCCAAATGGGTTGAAAGTAGTATAGTGATTGGCAACAAATCTAAGCAGAGCAAAATTGAAGCATCATTGACTTCTGGACAAATTGTAGGTTACCATACTTTAATAACTATGCCAGTTAAACTTCCCCAGTGTGTCACGTCTATCATTAGGTACCGTATCTTCTCTACAGAGACCAACCACTCCATTTAATTTACAATGAAGCATGCTAACGTTTACCATAGATTATAAAATAATTTTAAAAGTTGTGCTCTATCCTGAAACTTTTCAGCTGTGTAGCCCTAAACCAAAAACACATGCTTTCAACATTTCAGCTTAATTTAAAATTTCCCAGAAACAGTGGCAAACATTATGATTTTTGTTTTCTTCCAAATGCAGGTATTTTTATATAGTTCTTTCTTGAACAGACTGAACTGTTCTTTGCAGGAAAGCAGCCACTGAGAAATTTTAAATATTTACAATTAATGGAACTTGGAACACCAACACTGATTCAACCAATCACTCTCTCTCACCCCCACCCATAATTTTTTGTTATTTATATAAAAGTATATATGTACAGGTGCATCTCAAAAAATTAGAATATCATGGAAGAGTTCAATATTTTTTGTCAGTTATTTCAGAAAGTGAAAATTGTATATATTTTAGACTCATTACATGTAAACTAAAATGTTTCAAGCATTTTTTTAATTTTAATTTTGATAATTACGGCCTACAGCTAAAAAAAGAGAGAAAAACGTATCTCAAAATATTAGAATATTCTATTTTGAGTTTGAGTAAATCACTATTTATGCAGTATAAATACCATGAATCTCTCAGTCTGGTTCAGTACACACAACCACAATCATGGGGAAGTCTGCTGACGTGACAGTTGTCCAAAAGACATTCAGTGACACCCTCCACAAGGAGGGTAAGCCACAGAAGGTCATTGCTGAAAGGGCTGGCTGTTTGCAGAGTGCTGAATCAAAGCATATTCATGGAAAGTTGACTGGAAGGGAAAAGTGTGGTAGGAAAAGGTGCACAAGCAAGAGAGATGACCGCAGCCTTGAGAGGATTGTCAAGCAAAGCCAATTCAAGAACTTGGGGGAGCTTCACAAGGAGTAGACTGAGGCTGGAGTCAGTGCATCAAGAGCTACCACGCACAGATGTGTCCAGGTATTGGGCTACAAGTGTCGCATTCCTAGTGTCAAGCCACTCCTGAACCAGAGACAAGGTCCGTAATGTCTTACCAGGGCTAAGGAGAAAAAGAACTGGACAGTTGCTCAGTGGTCCAAAATCCTCTTTTCAGATGAAAGTAAATTTTGCATTTCATTTGGAAATCAAGGTCCCACAGTCTGGAGGAAGAGCGGAGAGGCACAGAATCCAAGTTGCTTGAAGTCCAGTGTGAAGTTTCCACAGTCAATGATGATTTGGGGTGCCATGTCATCTGCTGGTGTTGGTCCACTGTCTCTTATCAAGTCCAAAGTCAACGTAGCTGTCTACCAGGAGACTTTAGAGCACTTCATGCTTCCATCTGCTGACAAGCTTTACGGAGATGCTGATTTCCTTTTCCAGCAGGACTTGGCACCTGCCCACAGTGCCAAAACTACTAGTAACTGGTTTGCTGACCATGGTATTACTGTGCTTGATTGGCCAGCCAACTCACCTGACCTGAACCCCATAGATTCTCTATGGGGTATTGTCAAGAGGAAGATGAGAGACACCAGATCCAACAATACAGACCAGCTGAAGGCCGCTATCAAAGCAACCTGGGCTTCCATAACACCTCTGCAGTGCCACAGGCTGATTGCCTCCATGCCACACCGCATTGATGCACTGATTCGTGCAAAAGGAGCCCAGACCAAGTACTGAGTGCATAAATGAACATACTTTTCAGAAGTTCGACATTTCTATATTATAAATCCTTTTTTTTTTTAAATTGATCTTATGAAATATTCTAATATTTTGAGAGAGTGGATTTTTGATTTTCTAAGCCGTAATCATCAAAATTAAAACAAAAAAGGCTTGAAATATTTCACTGTTTGAATTAAATTATGGCAAAAATTAACTCTTCCATGATGTTCTAATTTTTTGAGATGCACCTGTATATATACATTAAAGGAATATGGAAGTCTACAAATATACTTATTTTACTTCACAAAGGAAAGCAGTTTTGCAAAAACCTACCTCATATCAGTAATTTCAAAAGGTTTCCAACATTTTTCAAACATATGAGCAACTTTCCTAATAAAAAAGTACTATCCACTTTATTTATGTTATTGATATGCATGCATATGACATCACTATTTTTGCTACACATAATAATATTAGTAATTCCAGCATTAAAAATCAATCATATATAATAGTAATATATGCTAAAACTGTGAACTTAATCATTTATTATAGTTTTAGATTTAAGCAGTCTAATTTCCTGAAGGCTAATGGTGATAAATTCAGAACATACATGTTTAGGTTAGTCTTGTTGATGGAAACTCTTACAATTTATTCAAGACCCCCAGGGTAAAGAAATATTTACCAGCCCAATTTCTGAATTGACTGACACCACTACTATTGCTGATAATTTATTCTACTCAACCACATTTCTGTTGGTCAAACTACTTAGCTAATTGATAACTATGTCCTTTAGTATTTTCTATTTATTGATAAGTAAATAGTTTGCTAACATCTACTTGCTAAAGCCCTGGCTCTCAGACAAACTGTGTGTTTAATGCCTTGGGGTTTTAAAAGTCAAAGTCTTATTAGAAGGCTCAAGCCAAAAATCCCTATATCAAGGCGTGATAAAATGGCGCTTCTAAAACACATGTAAATGTTCTAAAAAGTCTAATCATGGTGAATATCGTTCTACTAAACAATTTACAATAATAACTACTGTGACACTATATTTTAGTTTTGTCAACATAGTACTTACTTGGCTGAAATAGCATTTATGGTAAATTCTTTAATGGTATGGTGACTAGTGGGACATTGTTCAAATGAGATCTGGGGGCCGGATACCATTATGGCAAGTATTCTTGTACAAGAATCGTAGGTTTTGCATACATTTAATTAGCAAAAAATGAGTTTCCTTCATTTAAAGTACACTGTTGGTTCTTTTTTTAATAAAATAAATTCCATACAGAATTCTGTGCTGTTCTTTGAATATCCACTACACATTATGCCAATAACAATGACAGTTCACAGTAATTAAAACTGCCATATGAAAAAAAATTCTTTTTAAAATAAAAAATCCATAATAGTAACAAGAAAAAGTTCATTTCTGCAAAAGAAATGTCTAATTAAATTAACCCTCTGTGTACCATATCAGTTTTTACCTTACTTAGACCACCTGTCCAAACTTAACAGGACTAGTTAGTATTTGTACTGAACTGGCTGTATATTTACATATATATATGGTCAGAATGAAAGACACGTCACATGGTTTGGGGTGGGGCTTTAAAAACTAATTAATTAAGTGAAGATACATTTTTCTAAAAATCATGTAATTTTTTATGAGGGATGAGGAAATGAGATTTAACATATCAATAATCCACTCTTGCTCCAATGTAATTTCATTTCTTTAGAAAAAAAAAGAAAAATATTAGTACATCCAAGAAAATTAAAGCATCAATGCCAATCTTTCTGTTTCTTGCATTTTTATTGCAAGAGAATTTAAATATTTCAGTTTTCTGATCACAAGACTTAGCGAAACAACATCCATCCATCTAGTTCTGTAGCTTTGAGCTGCTGGCTAGTGCCAACGTTTTTATATACTTCCAGTATGCTGGGCAGAGAAATAAAATTATATCTTACAACTTTTTTCTTTAGAGCTATTTTGTTTTTTATTTATATGATGAGTCTATGGATCTTAGGCTAAGTAGGTTTAAGTGAAGTTATTTCTGCAGTAAAGAAAAAAGAAATGGTACTAGTGAACTCCTGTAGTTAAGGAATGCACAATGATTCAACAAAGTTCAGGAAGAATATTAGAAAATACAGAAAAACGAACACACACACACACACACAGCGAAACCAACAAAAATATCTTTTTTCTCTCGAGGAGGATGTGTGCCAAATGCTTGGTTAGTCAAATACATCAAAGTAGGAAATGTTTCCTGGCTAGAGGCAACATTGATTTTATCCAGCATACATTCCTTATGTCAGAAGTAAGCCAACAACCAATGGTCTCAGTTTGTATGCGTGTTTGCAAGTGTGTGAAAGTTTCAAAGGGGAAAGCCTTTTAATAAAGGTCTATCTTTGCTTCCCAGCTCAATGGTCAGACAAAAGGCAGCAAAGCTGCGGAAATCTCGAGTTATCCGCTTCAAGACCTCGAGGAGACCAGACTTTATTCTTTTCCTCTCTTTCTTTTAATGAAAATAGATTCTGCTTCTTGGCAGGCAAAATAACAAAAACCAGCTGCCAAGGGAAGTAAAATATATGTCTACACTGGAATGAACTTCCCTTGGAGAAAGTACCATGCTAAAGTATATGCATATAAGTCAAAACTTTCATTAAACACTAGAAAAATTTGCCATACATGTGACTAACTTTTCACAGGAAGATCAGCCTATGTATTAGCTTTTCTCTAACGATTTACAAATTTAGTTCTGAACGATTTTCACTTCAGTTGAAAAGAGCAAACAAGAAATGATGCTGGTGTCACTGTTTTTAAATAAAATATCAAAAAGACGAATCCATGATCAAAGCCTAATGTTAGCTTTCATTAGTCAATATCCTACAAACAAAGTCATTTGCAGTTCCTCGACAGGAGAAATATGATATCACCCATGCATCCTCAAAATAGTATCACAAGTTTTAATTTACTGAAAATACCTTTACAATTAATGTTATAGGTAAATTATTACAGAAAACTGTTTCCAGTTAAGGAGTAAACTGCCTATAGGTCATTTTGGTTTTGGACAATGCTGACCTTTAGAAACTGATAATTACCAAAGAGTGAAACTTTGTCACGAAAATGTTAGAAAAAATCACATTAAAAATGTGATCATTTTTATTCTGATCATGAATTTTTGGAAATTATATTAGAACAGCATTTGTAGCATTTATATGTTGCTCAATTTAGTAGGAGAAAATGAGAAAGCTACAAAAGACAATCAGAATCATTCTGTAATCTTTGATTGAAGAGCTTTTATACATTTCTGCCAGTATCCATATCAGTAGTATAGACTGCATATCTCAGAGAGTTTGGCTGCCAATTTTTTTGTTGTTATTGTTGATAAATGATGACACCCATCATTGCTGACAGATAAAACTCTAAACAGTGCATGCAGTGGTTCAAAATTGGCCAACATTTAACACATGGGGCTGGCGGATGTAAGAGCACACGTACCACCTATCTTTTCTGTTTGAGAATAAGCTAACTCCAGCAGCCCAATCTGAATCTTTTATTCTTTCGGTCATTTCAGTATCACTTGGTACATTTTTCTTAGTAAGAAAACCTACTCACATTTTATTCTTATTTTTTAAATTACTCCTCACTTTATTTATTGTTAAGCCCATTTATTCAAAAGCAGAGGAAAAAAAGTACAGCATGTCTTGATCGAGATGGTGACTGATTCCAATAAACAACAGCTTGAACGAGGTATAAAATCAAACTATAGTGGGCAGGGATACAGTATACAAATTAGAGATGAAGATGGCTGAAGACCAAGTGGTTAGATTACTGAACTCTCAAGGCTGAGGGCCCTTCAGCTTGGTTTGGCATACCTCACTGGCATGGTTTCTTTCCTTTTTTTTCACCAGCTGGTCATGAGTTTCCTCCCACATCTAAAAATGAAAAGTTCTAGTATGGATTTCTCTGCTAAAGTTGGCAGTGCCAGACTCTCATGCACTCTAGAGAACAACAGTGGTATTACACTCCCCAGCCAGTTGTAAAGACTAGAGGATGACTTTATACAAGTTTAAAATGAGAATCAGCAATGTATCAATAATAAAATACTAAATAATCATTTAAAAAATAACATTATATTACCTGCTTGGAGTTAAATCTATTTGCAATTTACAATACAGGGCCAAAGACAGATCCCTGAGACATGTTTTACAGATATAACTTTTTTTAAAAAAATCCTTTTGTGGAAGAAACTAAGCAAGACTAAATGCCTGAAGAATCAGCTTAAAATTTTTTAAAAAATAAAAAAAACAAGGCCTATGCTTTTCTCAGAATAAAAATTAAACAACTTGTTATTATTTAAAAGAGCAATCACTGATGTATTTCATGATTTGTAATTACTAAATTTAGCACCAGAACCAAATTATAAAGTTTTTATATAAGCTAAATGTGCACAGAGTTTGGTGCCCCTTAAAGTCTGTCATATAGTTCCTATCACTGATCTACGTCATCTCTGTAAAGGACAAATCAATGTTCCACTTTATTTTGATGAATTTATTTATTATACAAACATTGCAGTTTTAATAGCTAATTGTTGTCAGCCTAATTACAAAAGCATAAATATCAAGTGATAGAAAAGCAAGTTTCTTCTCAGGCTGATATTTTATGCAATGACTTAACATTTGTGTTGTTTTTTCAATGCTAATGCTGTTTAAAAAAAGTTTCACAGTCACTTTAGTGACAAGTTTGCTCTGGAGAAAGCTATTAATCAGGGAGTTAGCCTTCTAGAATATCTACATGATAAATATTACTGTCTGAATGTGCTCTGTTTAAAAACACTTAAGATATCATTATTTTCAATTCTTGTATCAACTTGATGAATTTTAATAAACGCCACCCATATTCATTACACATATATCTTTGTTTATTTGTCAGTTCCAATAATAAAAGGGAAAAAAAGGAGAAAAAATAGAGGCAAACAAAATGGAGAATCTAAAGTCTTGTCATTGTTCACGGAATGTAATACTATTATTCTGATTTATTTCAATTAAATCCAATAGATTTGCATTGCTTCCCTTGAATTAAAATTACAGTCAAGTACAATGTATTCTCACTTGAGGACATTAATAAAATCAATTTTATTTCAACTTCCTTCACAGATTAAATAAATATAATTAAAAGAGGGGGGGAGATTCTCTACAATTACACAATCCGTGTTGTTGTGTACTCTGCTCAGAAGAGGTGTGGGTAGCTGAGCCTACCATGAGGACAAAACTGTGATTGGTTTCCTCAATCAGGCAAGATGGCGGTGGGGGTGGGATGGGTGGAGAAGGGGACATCCCAACTCACAACAGATCAAGGGTGCCAGCCTAGGAGAGGAGCAGTAGCATGAGAGCAAGGCTCCCAAATTATGCTTGTTGCTGGTCCCCGTGGGAACCCCAAACACAAATGACTCATCTCCATTAGGACAGAGAGCCAGTATTTTACTAAACAAGTCCTAACAGATCTCAGCACCACAGAGCCAATCTACTTCCTTTACCATCCCCCCAAACCAGATGAAGAAATTTACAAACAGAGAGGTATCGTATTTAGTGGCTGCTCTCACCTGTTTCCCGACTTTTGGGTTTGAACCTTTTTTCAATCAGAAATTGTATTTTAAATATTTTGTTGTTGGTGGTGGTGGTGGCTTACAGTGACACGTGGAAGGTAGACAGTCAGCCTAACCACGGGGATACTACCACACTGGCCAACAGTTATAAAAATAATAATAATTTTGGTCTACTGTGTTCTGAGAGAGAGAGAAGAAAGCAATAAAAGAGCAGAGAATGAACTAAAGTTGAATACTCGAGTCTAATTTTCAATTGAGCATGTTCTTCTAATGGTTTAGCGGGCCAATACTGAACGTACACAAGCAGCAAATAAAATATAATTTATCAGTTTAGGGTTTAATGAAGCAAAACTTCTAAAGATATAATTAACTAAGAAAATTAATAATTAATTTGATGTAATTCGGTTGAATAAAAAAACTAAAACTCAAATACAATAATTTATGCCTTATTTCCACGCATCATAAATTCCTTTTAAGATTGTCTTTGTTCTTGGTCATGCATTTCAAAATAATGATCAAAGTTTCGCTAAGTGAAAGTTAGGTACAGAGTTATTATTTCCAAGTTATGATTAATTTCTTGCCATTTGAAATGGGAGATAAAATACAGGAAAAAAAAAATGCACATATATAATATTCATTAAACTAATTCTTTTATTTAGCTAAAAACAGATTGCAAAGTTAGCTTGCGCATATCAACTTTGATCAATTTGTTGCTGGATTTGTATCGTTATCTACACCACTATTATTTCACTTTAGAACTACTTGGGAACCAACCATTGTGTTTCAGCAGTGAACAAACTGATGGCAATTGGCTCACTGAAAGCAGCCATCTACTCTTCTATTATGTCGAGATTTCAGTTACATCCGTTGTGTTTTGGGACATCATAAGGTTTGTGTGCATGATCACCACCAGGTAAAACTAGATGTGTCATCACAGATGTTTATTTCAGTTCATGACCCTAAACTAGGAAAAGGGCACAAAATATCACAAATTTTTTTTTTTAAATCTTGCAATTTTTCAGCTTGGTAGGAACCAGTATGTGGTCAAATAGACCATAAAAATAATAAGGGATGGATAAAGAGGCCAAATAATGGAGAGAAAAAATAACAACAGTCAATATAGCAAATAATTGAAGAGGAGAAAAGATTAATGAAATTTTCAAGATTTATATTCACACATAAACACACAACAAAACTAAATTTTTATTTTAAAATTATACTAATATAGAACTGCATAATCTACGAGTATAATTTAAAAATTAACAAATGTATTTTAATATATGAAAGACTTCTGCTAACACTGAGAAATTTTAAATAACTCTATCAGCTTTCCTGCAAAAGTCATGTTACTTTTGCTACATCATATTATTTATAAACTTGATGATGTTGCTTTTATGTATTAAAATGAACTGTTAAAAACCAATCCTGATATCTTAGCACACAAAGTTATTTATGAATTATTTCTGGTTGATGCACTCCTTGAAGAAATGCCATCAGATGGCCGAACAAAGAACACTTTGTATGTCAGTCAATACCGTGCATAGGCTTTCGACTCCGGCTTTGTTGTTGTTGTTTTGCTTTTAAGGGAAAATCAAAAGAAGGGAGCGATAGTGAAAATTCAGCAAAAGAATGAACGAACCTATGAAATTAAATGTTTAATCAAAAACATATTACTCAGAGTATAGAAGTTTAATATTCTCAACACAGTGTTTTAAATATAGACAACAGCTGCGGCTTGGCCTACACAAAGCAAGCTGAAAAAACGCACTGTGAATTTTAAGAATACTCATCAAAATTCAAAGCACTGGTAAAAAAAATGAGAATGCAGCCTCTGACAACATATATTCATTATGTTTTAGCATCTTTTCTGTAAAATGTGTTTGTTCCACACACACACACACACACACGCACGCACAGTCGCTGGACTAGTAATAATGATTCTATGTGAACTTCAATGTTTCAGGCTAATTTCTAAATCTTAAATCCAATCAGCTGACCACCAATGATTTCATTTATAATGTTTTCTTTAAAATAAATTAAATAATCAATCAATCCTTGGAACCAATAACCTTTTCTTTAAAAAGGTTCTTGCAAAAGTACAAAGATTGGTTATTTAATTGTTTGTTTTCTTGTTAAAGGAAAAGAGAGGAAACTATATAACAACTTGCAAATAGATGAAAAGGAAAGTCCTGCCAACAGAAGGGCACTGTAATCTGACTCTTACAATTAGGGAATATTAATCATAAGTGACTTCCTCATGGAAGTTTAAAAACACATTGATTAGTACTTTTATTTACACTTACTAGCATTAATACTGAATGGATTAATAAAGCAATTTCCAAAGTAAGATTTTTTTTTTAATTCGAAAGTCGTTTTCAAATTCAATGTACTTTTTTTGAAAATAATTTCTATACAAATGGCACCTATAATTACTGATTCTGATCAATAAAAACCATCATAACAATATTGTTTTGACAGTATGACAGGGATTTCTAAATTATCATATGAAACTGTGCATAATTGATAAGTTTTTAAATGTACCATAATTTCTGGGTTATAGGACGAGACTTTTTAACCGGAAACCCGGGCCCCGTCTTATAGGAGAGAATCAGAATCTCCCAATATTGGAAAGAAATGCGCTGAACCGAAAAATTGGGCTGAAAAGTTCATACGAAACTACCTGGCGAGCACTGGGCTTCTTTTCAGCAGGACCGACCGGTGTTCGGTGTTCATTAAAGTATGCTTAATCCGCCATCTTGATCCATTTCGATCTTAATTGTGAGTTTAAAACCATATTCATTCGCAAGTGTCACCTGTTACATCCCGTAAATCCCACACAGTGGCCTTTAAACTGTGAGTGGTAAACCTCGCCAGGAGGGAACATGGCTGCTCATCGTAAGTACGGCATCATCAGTGAACAGTGTGTCGGGGGGGAAGGAAAACTAAGAAGGTAAATCGCGGGTGTACACCTCGGTGGGGAAATGTTGAGGACAGGTTAGAACAGGTGGCGGCGTGTCGCAGACTTAGCACTGTTCAAGTGAGATTAGAAGCTGAACAAACGGCCGCTGAGTTTGGAGCGGAGAACTCTGCGGGTGGTCCATGGCGGTGTTTCCGGTTAGTGGGCGGGAAAAGGACCGTATCCGGCAGCTCAGCCATATCACACAGAAACCGGCTGGAGACTTCGGACGGAAGCTAGATAATCTGCGAAAATTTGTCACAGTGCAGATAGAGGAAAATAATATCAAAATATCAAACATTGTCAACATGAATGAAGTACTGTTAACATTTATGAATAAAACTATAGACAAAGGAAAAGAAATGGTGACCATCACAACAGCAGGACATGAAAAATGTAATTTTACAGTGGTGCTGGCATGTAGTGCCGACTGCAGGAAGTTACCCCCAATAGTAATATTTTAAAAAAAGATGATGCCAAAGAACTTAGTGAGTGGCATTATGGTGGAGGTGAATCCGAAATAATGGATAGTCAACGACGTGATGAAAAAAATGGCTGGATAAGTGGTGCATGTGTTGGACTGGTGGATTTTTTTCAAGCAAAGAAATCCATGCTAATCATAAACTCTACACACATGCACATCAGTGAAGAAACAGAAGCTAGAAAGAAGATCATCTTAGGTGTCATCCCCCTAGGGGGATGACAAAATTATTACAGCCATTGGACATTTCTGTCAATAGATGCTTCAAGCCTAAGGTAAGACAGATATGGGAAGCACGGATGTCCACAGGTAAACATAGCTTCACTAATACAGGCTGTATGCATTGTGCTTCCTACAGGTATTATTAATGGCTTTATCAAAGCTGGAGTATTCATGACCAAGATGAAAACAACTACAGAGGACAAGGAAAACTTCATACTCAATCTGTCCCCTGAGTTTGCCGCTATCTTCCACTCAGACAATGAAGATGAGAAATTTGAAAGTTTCTCTGAAGCTGAGTTGTGAATGAGACAGGGAGGGCTCAGTGAGTAATAAACGAATATACATCGAAGTCGTCTCTGTTTTATTTATTTTCCTATAAATGTTATCATCTCGCACATCAACACACACTATGAAAAATTGTATTACGAGTTGAATACCCAGGTTTTAATGTTTGCGGGAATTTCAAAGTACTCTCCGTGATTTAAAACATGCCAGAAGTTTATTTTAGCAATGAATTTAGAGGATCTATTAACAAACTAGTCTGCTGGTGAGTTCAAAAAGAGCTCATTAATATTCATGAGCTCGGAAGTACCGCCCACGGCGTTCTTTTTTTTGTTGTTGTTGTTGCTGTTTTGCAAGACGTCACATGGTGTCCTGGCCCAGCTTTGGTCAGCTACCTCATCTTATTTCTGAATTAAGTTAAGAAAAACAGGAAATTTGGCCCATTTGACTTATAACCATGAAATTACAGTAAATAACCAATAAAAGTGGCAGAAACAAGCAAGCTTGAGTCTTTTCAGTGCTTGCTCACATTAAGACAAAAAACAATCCATTATGCTACTTAAGTGGTCAATAGCATTTAGAAATCTTATTCATTTAAGATCCTTATCTAATAGATAAATCTGATCCCTATTACTTAGCCATGTACTTTTTACATGATATTCACTTAATTAAAAAAAAATTACCAATCCTAATTTTTTAAAGAATGTTTCTAGAAACTTTTTAAAAGCTTGCACATAAATTCCAGGCAGGTTATTGGATTACTAAGATGGAGGGCCAAAATTCAATTCTCGCAGGAAACCAACAGGGTCTGCCATAGTATCTTCTCACTATTCTTTTCCAGCCGGCCACATGGGTTTCCGTTAGGTTGTATTGTTTTCTCCCACAGCTAGAAATGAAGAGTTCTAATAGGGATTCTTGGTAGATTCATTCCTGGGTAGTATAGAAAAGTTATAGGAGTCCACTGTATAAGTATCATTTCTTTCTAGTCTATCCAGGATCATGGTGACAAAATCCCTTTAACCTAAAAAAAAAGCATACAAATGGGGCTTTAATAAGTTAAATTCCTTACAATAACTTATGACTTTTATATTGTCAAAAACATTGCTGGGTTACAGAGGCTTATAAAGAGAGAAATTTATTATAATCAGTGGTTTTGCATGGTCACAATTGTGAGAACAGATTTCTAAGGACTGGGAAATTATCTACTTTTTTGTTCTATTATTGGAATAGAGGGAAGATTAATATATGCTTGTTTGTTTTTCTGATACAGTAGGCAATTAGTGGAGGCAAATGTTTTCATATGATTAACAAGTAGACTGGAGAAGAGAAAGATGAATGCTCAAGCAATCAAGATGTAAATGCCTGAACACTAGAAAAGGTAGCCAAGGTGATGGGTGCGAGATCATTTCTTCTGCCTTCCCTGAAAATCTCTGTGCGGTATAGCTATACAAAAATAGGTAGAAATGTCTTTTTTTTTCCTTTTTAAATTTGTAACATTTTGCTGCTAAAGGAATAACAATAATCCACATTAAAAGAAAATCTCTGAAACCAACAGATGAAATCTTTATCTTCCTTCTTGGATGCTTTCCAAGTTATGATGTGCATAAATCCACATCATAGTCACAAGATAAGGGAATGTGATTATATACTGAATGGGTCACATGACCACTTCTCAGCATGGAAGGCCATGAGCAAAAGTAATCTTTTAGAACTATTTTTTCCAGATGTGGGAAGAAGGTGAAGATTTTATTTCTGTTTTGATGGAAAACTAAAAACATCGAGAACAAAAAAATAAATGAACTTGAAAAGAGAATAAAAAGTAGAAAAAAATATTGAACAAACTCCTAGTACAGAAAGATGTTTACAAAGAAATTTGCTAAAAGCCAACAAAAAAACTAGTTATAGTGCACAAATACAAGAAAGGAATTAATGATCTATCTTTGTGGATACAAAAGGCAAACATTAACAGGTAGAAAAACTCGTACAGTACTCACTCACATACCCAAGATATTCCAATAACAAAGGGAAATAAAGTTTGCATATTATTTAAATTTAGATGATGAAATTGATCTTTAAATGAGAACCAAAATCATTTGAACTAGAATCTTGCTGATGAACATTTAGACTCATATATCTCCATTACCGGTCATGAGGTAACAGATAGAGTGATGCTAACTGATGTCACTTTTCCAAAGTAAAAACATTTGTGGTGATAAATATTTCTTCTTTAAATTTTGATTTCATCAAAAGAAAAATGGCTTTAAAATATAATAAACTACTTCAGGTTTAGATAAACTTCCAGATTTACTTGCAAATGGGACATTTGATCGATAACCTAAAAATTATGGTATATGTTTGACTTTTTGGAACATTGATTAGAAGAGACTACTGATTCAAGTTTTATCAAAATTATTTCCAATCCATTGCATTAATTGCATAGAAATGTGCCACATGCAAAAGAGCTACTGTAGATGGTTGAAATAGTGAGAAAAAAAAATTGTCCTTTTGTAAATATTCAAAATCAAAATCAGGTGTAAAAGCAGAAACATTTTCACAAATAGAAAAATAGGGTTTAATGTACTTCCTTTTGTTTTTCAAAGTAAAATGTTTATTATGTTCAGTTTAGCTAAATTATTACATTTTCATGTGGGGAAAATACAGATTCTTTTATTGCACAACTGGAATATAGAATGACACTTTCTATCAAGCTGTATATATATATATATCTTCCAGACAGATTATTAATTATTACTATGGAATGTTTTTCTAAATATCCTGTAGCACTTTCCACACAATTCAGCCAAGGTGTCTGGTTGCTGTTTGACTTTGTCAGTAGTCATATAACCCCATGTAGCCTCCATGTTGTTCATATCAGGACTTTGTACAGGATAGGACAAGGCAGCTTTGTGAGTGTTCCACCAGCTACAGATAGTTTTCCACCATATTGGCTGAATGCTTGGGATCATTATCATGTTGGAAGAAAACCTACCTGTACATGTTGGCAGAAACCTTCAATTTTATGCAAATCACTGACACCCTTGGCTGATCTATAGCCCCACAATTGTATTGATTCACCCTAATACTTAACTGTTGCACACTACTGTCATGCACCTTCCTGGATCGCCTTCGATAAAACTGCCACTGATCATTGCCAAACAGTTCAAACTTAGACTCATCTGTAAAGAGCATCATCTTCCAGGTTTGATCATCTCACTGTTTCATTTCAGCTGCCAATTTCACACTTGCTGTTTCAAAGGTATACGTCCACTGAGGCCACTTCACACTAATGTATACTTTACTGTTCTTGGTTAAATGTTAAGATCCACAGTACCAGTTTCTCATATCTTCCTCACATTCTTGCATACAGCAGCCTTTACTGGTTAAGACTTTTGAGTTCTGTACGCTTGACACATAGTATTTCCTTCCCAGGAGCCATAGTATTCACCACACTACAATGATATCAGCCTATTCTTTTATACTCCTTCTGCAGGTGTGGTACTTTCTGATGAGCGTGTGTATTTATAATCAGATACTTCAAAACAAAACAAAAAAAAAGATGGGGAAAATTATTCTATATATTAGTTATATTACCTATAAGTTGACTTTCTGGAAGAATCTTGTGATCCTAAAAGCTTTGTGATGACAGCAAATTACTGAGGAGTGATGTACACGTAAGAGGCACACAAATAGCTACACTGGAATGTAAACAATCAATATTATCCAAGCTTAGAAGAAATGCTTATAACATGGATAATGTTGATGTAACAGTTACTTCTGTACTAAGGCAGAGAGCTCAAACAGAGACTAGTTGTAATGTTTTTACATCGTTTTCTCTCTCTCTCTCTGTCTCTGTGTGTGTGTGTGTGTGCTCTTTCATAGACTATCTGGAATGAAAGACACTGTAGTGCTGAAAACAAGAAATTGATAGCTAGCAGTGTATATGCAGTAAACATTACAGTGTACAAAAGACCAATTTACTGAAAATTAGACATTAAGATTTTTTAAGGTTATAGGTCGATACGAAGTATAATTTAAATGTCTGAAGAAACCACAAAGTACAAGTAGAAAATTAAAAAAGAAATGCATTAATTTTCACATAAATAATAATAATAATAATAATAATAATAATAATAATAATAATAATAATAATAATAATAATAATAATAATATGTTGCTGCTTCATAAGTTATAAACTAAATTAATTTAATAATAAAATGAAAATTAACAACAATGTGAAATATTCATTTTGTCATCACCAGCATGCAGCTACAGCCAAACTCTTGACTGTATCAATGATCAATTTAATTTTGAGGAACCTCTAGTGAATATTACACCTGAAACCATTCCTTAGTATCTGTATGAGCCAAAATAGCGAGGCTATGCCAGCCCAGAAGCTTGGCAACACAAGCTCTTTGTTTGTTTATTTTATTAGCAATTTTTAAAAATGTGTGTACCCTAGTGATTTATTAATTCATTTTATGTGCATTACATTAAGTTAATTAGTCCCTCAATGAAGAAATTTAAGTAGCATAGCAGTCAAAATAGCTAGTTTGCAATTAGTAATAGTATTTCTAAAAACAATGCTAATCAAATTGATTTTGAATTCACGCAGATGAATTCTGTCTACAGACTACTGGGACTAGATCCCAATGTTGTGAGCCAAATAACTAACTAGTGTTCACTGTTAGTTTTAGTGAAAGAAAAAAGAGTGGAAAGCAATTGATAATTAGAGAACTAACTAATAAATTCAAATTTATTATAACAACATTTTCTCATTATTTTTTTAGACAAAGACTTAGGTCTTTTTACATAGCTGAATATAAGGGTTTAAGAAAGGAAAAGACAGCTTATTGGTATACAATTGTTTTTTGAGATCTGTTCTGTAAATAGAAGAAAAGGAAATTCTTTCTTTTCTATAAATTACCAAGTATATGAAAAAAATATCGAGGACCTTGTTCTTCTGCCTTTTGCTAATTCTGCGAGTAGCAATATGATCGTCCACATACATAAAAGTTCAGGGAGGTGAGCAGAAAAACTAAAAAAATTATCTGCAATTGTTATTCATTTTGTCAAATTAATGGAAATAAAATCTTTGTATTCTACATGCATGGAAAAAATCATCAAAAAAGATTTGTATAACTGTAAATAATAATATTTTTAAATATATAAAGGCATTCAGATGGATGAATTTAAAAAAAAACAAATTTCATATTACTTTTAACCTTCTATGTACCATGTCAGTCTTTACCTCCCTTACTTAGACCATCTGGCCCACCCTAGCAGCGCTGGTTAGTATTTGTGTTCAGGTCAACTTGTCAAAGTGCAGAGTGTGTCACTTGGGCGGAGCAATATACAGATTTGTCATCACAAAGAGTTAGTTGTATTAAAGTAGATTTGAAAATGCACCTCAGATGGTGTGAAGGATTGAAAGAATGAAGCAATAGGACAAGTCTTGTTCATCACACATGCTGATTATTAAAAATACAAAAGAATGAAATTTTTTAATGAATGGAAGCAACAAAGGGCTAATTTATATATTTTTTTAGTGGAGGGGTTGATAAATTTCAATTTGTAGTCGTGACAACACATACAAAAAACATCCTCCTTATCCAGGGTTCCTGAGGACAGATAGTACTTTGAGGGGTTTTTATGCTATTTTACAAGTAAATGCCAAAGCATTTCTGTGTGTGCTATGAGATTAGAATGTGAGTATTGGGAAAAGAAAAATAAGTAGATCATACCATTTGGAGATCTTCGCTGGTCTCAGAATTGTCTCGGTAAGTCTACTCTCAAGCAACTACTTCTAAGAATTTATATAATGTTAACCATCTCCAGTGATTAAGATCCATCGTATTATTGCTAACACAATGCTGAAATTTCCAGTCTAGATTAAGTGCATGCAATATCCACTGACCAGTTCACTACAAGAAAATATTCTCATAATTGTATGGCACGATGGATGTTAAACCCAGCTCAGAATTCATAATTACTTTTCAGTTTATGCTGAAAGGAAATTAGCTAAAACTGGAAAGGAAATTGAGGCAAGAAAGATAATGTTAGTCGAGAGATTTATCTATGCAATAAGCCATATTAACAAAGACTTAAAATAAAACAGTTCATACTAGTGGATAACTAAAACACACTTAATTGTTTTAACAACTATTCTAATTATAATGGTATGGTTTCAGCTTTTTAAAATAAAATTTATTCATATGCCCTGACTATTTAAGTAATGCTTTAAACATGCATGTGTATAATGTCTGAGAAGTGTTTTGTAGTCGACAAATCTTCTGTAGTATACCTTGAACTAAAAAAAAGAAATGGAATCAAAATATGATCTATAAAAATTTATCCATTTACTAAAAAACAACAACAATCAATCAATCAATCAATCAATCAATCAGAAGGCTTTTAGTGAGTAAAGAGAAAACTTCAAATATTTATCTATCACCCCCCCCAATTCTCATCTTTGTGTATGTTCCATAAATTCACCAGAAGGATCAGGTTCTATAAAATATAAAGGCTACAAAATTAACTGTTTACACGAGAAAATTTTCAGTTAACCCTCTTCCATCAATGTGGTATTAGTATTAGTTTCTGGCTGAAGCACTTTAAAAAAAGGCTATAGAACATAGTGTTTGTGTCGTATATTTGTAGTAAAAATCGATGATAAATACCAACATCTCAGTTGGCTACACTATTTTTCATGAATGTTGTAGTATATTATTCTCTGGGAGCTTGAAGAATGTGCTCTTTATAATGCCTGCACTAGTAAAAGCACATTAGATGTTCTAAATCGTGGACTTTGCCTACAAACAGAAAGGTTGAACAGAATACAAAAAACTAAAACAATAAAATAAAATTTTTATTACACTAAAATAATTCATTCATTAATTTTAGAAAATGAACAATTTTATGAGTACAAAAGGCTGAAATCACGTATCATAAATTACATATTCATGAAGGTGTTAAAGAAATCCAGTAATTCTCTAATAAAATAGAGCTGAAGGAAACTATCAGTTACTTGCAGGTCCAGAAAAAAGAAGAAAACATAAATCCGCAGCAATTAAGTATAATTGACTGTAGCGATGAAAAACACTATACAATATATTAGTAAAAACAATACACCTGCAGAATATCATACAAAAAGAATTTCGGAGAATTGTTTTCAAATACTTCACTTGATGATATGTATAATCTAATATGTATATTAATATTTGGTCATTTTGTCTCATTCTTCTTTTTTTTTTAGGAAAATCCATGTCTGTGGTTAGACTACTGAGCTGCCAGAACACAAGTTCAAACCTAAGTCAAAACCGACTCAGTCTGGCTTATCTCCCTAGCATGACTTCTTTCCACTCTTTCTCATCAACCAGCTATGTGGGGTTCTCCAGGCATTCCAGTTTCCTTCCACATCTTAGAATGAAGAAATCTATTGGAGTTTTATGGTGCATGTGGTGAAGTTTTTATGGATAACTAGCTTGCACCTTGACCACTGCTAATAAGTTCCCAGCTGTACCTAGGTCAACAAGGCTGATACATCCATCCATCCATCTCTCTCTCTCTCTCTCACACACACACACACACACACACACACACATCTGTAGTCTAGAAGAGGCTTGAGAACTGAGATAATTGCTCAAGAGGCAGATTTCTAAAACTTCTTAGATTTTTTGATAATCACCATGGAGAGAAAAAGTCTCCACACTGTACTTAGTGGTGTAACTGACTTTTGGGTATCTTCAGTTTTCTCTTTATCATACATGGAAAAAGTGATATTCAAAATATCATGTTATTTATTTGTTTTAAAAAACAGAAGAAAATAAGCAGTAGTATTTTCTTTATAATTAAGTTGGTATAAATCTAAGAAATCAATAAAAGGTGTGTGAATCCATTAAAAACAAGTATGTGCTAATCACTGGGGCCAGGTTATATAAGCACACAGATCAGGTTGTTCCCTGCTAGGAATTTATACAAATGTGACATCCATTTACTAGGGATATTCAAATAAACCCACAATGCACCTAGTAAGAAGTTTCTAACTTGCATCACTCAGTAGTTATTTTAAACAAAAAGCAACCAACAATCAAACAGAAAGAAGCCAACTCCACTAAATAAATTGAAAACATTGATGTGCTTTCTTTTCTTCGGCCAGTCAGCAGTTATTTACATATTTATTGGAAAAAATTTGCCCCAGAATGATAAACACATGATAAAAACCTCTGGTTCCCACAAACAAGTTCCCTTTAAAGAATTAGAAGGGTTAAAAGACTTAAAGAGCCTATAAACAAAATGGTTAATTACTGACTGCCATAATTCTAGTTTTCTTAAAAATAAATTTAAACACTAAAATGCATCCTAGCCCATGTCTCAGGTAACAAAAAGACCTTCAGTTTTAGTAGAACAAAGAAGATAGAAAGGATGAGACATTTCTTCTATATGGTCCAGCAGGCTGGGAAACTTTAGTCGACCTGGAAAAGTAACAATGCAATCTGTTAAAGTTTAATTCCCCCTAAAATTTATATTATATATAGATTTTCTTCTTGGTAATTCAATCATCCAACAATAAGATAAGCTTTTATTTCATATTTATAATGAATTTTTATACTAAGTCAAACAAATCCAGACTACTTAAAATTCATTTTGTAACATGTAATAACCATTTTCTTTTTTTTCAACATTTTATTCATTTTTAAAGATTTTTTTTCTAGTTTAGTGCTACATTTTAGTGAAAACCACTGGTTAAAATGTCAGTGTGTAGGTAATTATATAAGCCAAATTAAATCAATTAAACTGGTGGGGGGGGCATATATATGTAACACATTTTACCAATTTAAGTATCAAAATATTTGCCTTTAATAAAAAGAAACTTTTCAGGCAACATGACAAACAGAAAATAAATTGGAAGCATACACTTGAGCAGGAATTTAAGGAACTAACCTTAGAAGACCTACAAGAAACACTCAGAGATTTATTAAATTGGAAACGTCCAAATGATGTGCAGAATTTTTGGATTAACCAGTTCCACAGCCTGCATCTACTGGTATTGAGAGAATTCAACGTTGTCATAAAAAGTGGGGAAAATCTCAAAAAGTGGCCACCAAAAGGCAGAACCTACATTTAAACCAAAACAATCAACTAATAATGTGCTTTTCAACCATCTACAAACTTTCAATATTGCTTAACAACACACGCATAATCACATCAGCATTTATAACACAATGCATATAACAAAAAGGCAAGCAACAATACAAAGATCATCACTGTACAAACAAAACAATTATTGCAAATTCTCAAAAGAGGAAAACAAATCCATGAGGATGGACTATAAGGAGGCTTATGGTTGCATACTACATAGCAAAAATAAAGAAATTCCATAAATCTATCATGCAAATCTAAATTTTATCCAGACCATAAGAAAGACAATGGAAATGTGGAAAACAACACTTGACTTATCTACTAAAACATCAGAAATGTAAATAAGGAACATTAAGATAATTAAATATCTTTCAAGATGACTGACTGATTCATGCTCACTCTCTCTCCTTCCCTCTCCCTCTACACTCTACTTAGCACTAAATCCACTTAGCTCAAAATTGAATGAAACATTCTTTGGCAGCACATTTAGAGGATCAGTCATTTCAGTAACATTAAGCCACCCTGAAAGATATTAAGTTATTTTCAAAAAGAGTAAAGAGTTGGGAAAATGTATTAACATTGTCAGTTAGTCTATCAAAGACATCTGAATGACTTTAGCTTTAGATAAGTGTTCTAAGATTACTACAAGAAAAGGTAAGAAAGTGTCATATTCACAGATATCAACATTTCCAATGAGTAACAAGATCAAAGAATTAGATGTGTATTCAACATATAGATATTTGAGAAGTGAAGAAAGTGACCAAATAGACCAAAAATGTGCTGAAAGAAAACTGAATGCTAATGAACAAGATCAAAACAATAGCACAGTTGCAATTCCAGTTCTCAGATACAGCTCTGGCATCAACTGGAGAGTGGATGAACTATGACCCATGACATAAAAACAATTAATGTACACTGTATATGTCATTCAAAGGTGATAGTTAGTGGAATACCCCTATCTCCCATATGATAAAGGTGGAAGAGGACTTTTAGAGCTAGAACTTATCTAGAAGTCAGAGATAGTAAACCTAGCAATTTACCTTTGCAAATTTCAAAACATACCTGTCCAGGTAGCTGCTGACTTTGATCATGATCAAGCAATCTAGTCCAACAATAAGCATATAAAATCTCTTTTACTAAAGATTGGTATAAACCTTATTCATGACAAAGACAAAAAAAAGGGCACTTAGAGACAAAAAAGCACCAGACAAACAGAAGTGCTTTGAAAAGAAACTGCGTGGACAATACAATAACCTAGATATCATAATAAAAGAGAATGATCACACGAACATCTTTGAAATATCAGTTACAGGTGACATTAAAATTGCTAAAGCAATAGTAACACTAATCATCTTTAGATACATGGGAATGATTAAAAGAGAAATGGAATACAAGGGCAAGAAATTGTCTCCACAGCTCCAGGCATGAGCTGGAAAAGACCAAGATTTTATGTACTATTGGACTTATCTATAAAGTATTTGAATAGTAGAAACAAGGCACATAACACCAAAGTATTTTGAAGAACGCAGGTGCCTAAAAGGTAGTGCCTGAAAATAATAATAATAATAAAGTCTAAAATGCAAGTTAAATCAATCATTTACTCAATAATAATAGAGGAAGGTGAAAAAATTTAACTTATTAATGGAACTAAAATTATCATTATAAGCAAATGCAATTTTCCATCAGAATAAAAGAATGATTTCATTTTTACCAGCTTTTGTGTGTGTAATATGAATGTTCAAATACCTGCTGTGAGTACTGTGAGAAGCAGATTTGTGGTTAATGCATGGCTAAAAGCTTGAGTATTCATTGCTGATCATAAATCTGGAAAATTTCTCCTAACTCTTTGTAAACAAGGTCACAACTCATTAATGGAAGAAAAAAAACCAAAATGGGCATACAAAAAAAAACAAGGAAAATCAATACAGTAAAACTTTGTTAATAAGAAACATAAGAGACCTCAAAATTGCTACTTTGTACTAATGAAGTTTATAATGAGTAGGTTAATATTGAATGCCAAAGTTAAAAGAAACAACTTTTAACATTTGGTACATAGAGAGTTTCTACTTCTATTTTAAAAATGAGTGTACTAGAGGTTGGGTTCATACATTTAACAAAATCACAAATTTGGTCAAACTTTGTTAAATATATCAATGCTGACAGCATTACACATGATAACATTTTCAAACACATTCAGTGCTCCAAGTGCATCCTTTTGTCTTGGAAAATTTGTAGGAAGGTTCAGCGCCATCACTTTCCTTTTTGACATCTGCTGGGAGCATTTCAACATTGACAATCAACAGCTCTTCCTCAATCAGTATAGCAATAGTGGCAACTACATTATTGTCCACATGAACGTACTCCTTCATAACTTTCATCAAAGCCCAGGCCAGTCTGAACTACTTTCCAGCTTTCAATACTTTCAGTGTCATTGGCAGTTTCTTTTTCTGTACCTTCATTATTTGCAAAACTTGCCTTGGTAAAACAGATGGCATTGAAACTAGACAGAAAATTATGCTATGTAGCTACAATAATTAGCAAAGCATCTAAAATAATTCTATTTGAGTATATCAGATTTGAAAAGCTTTAGTATCTCCACAAAATACTGTATCTGCCTGTCTCTGTAGTGCTTCTTTAGGTTATAGATTACATCCTGATCAAGAGGTTAAATGACACTGATTGTATTTACAGGTAGAAACAGGTAAATGTCTAGTTGCAAGTTTTCAACTGACTGAGTTGCACATTCATCCAGAAACATAAATATCTTTGTTTTCAATTCCTACTCTTCTATCAAGCAGCTGAAGCCATTCTCCAAATATCTTTCCTGTTATTCATGTGGTCTTATTGGCATTGTAATCACACAGAAAATGGTCTATGCCCATAAAACATCTAGACTTCCAAGTATTTCCTGACAACAAGCAAATAAAATTTTTGACTGCCATCTAAGTTGCACAGTCAAGATACTGCATCTTCCAACATGGAAATCTTACCACCTTGCCCATATCAAACACATCTTTTGCTTTATACTTTGGTAGAATTTGGATGCACTGATTTCAACCACTTTTTTTGCCATGCCCAGATGGCAGCTGCTTCTCTGAAGCCACATAAGGAAGATGATTATGCTTCTTTGAATTGCTGCAGCCATGTATTGTTGTGTTTAAATTCACCATATCCAAGCTGCAATGCGAAGTAATTTGCTTTTCCTTCAATATCAAGCCAAACAGTATTAAATGTGCTGATTGCATGTAGACGAACCACTCATAACTTTTCTTCCATGTCTTCATAGCACCCACATTTTGCAAATATTCTATTTTTTTCTCAATTTTTACAAATAGTCAACAAGGTTAAGAAAGGATTATTGTATTTTTTGGGCATTTTTAGTTTTTAAAATTGTACTTATGTCTATGTCTTCAGACCCGGCGGGAAGAAACAAATTCCTGGATGGGTATTAAATTTTCTCGGGGGGACAATGATTTTTTAATGCAACATAAGAAAAACTCATAATAAAAAGACAGGGGTCAGAACTCGAACTGTTACCACAGTAGGTCTGACGCAATCGAGCCGAGCTCCCATTGGGGCCTGCAACTAAAAGACACAGATCACGACCTTTGTGGTAGCACGCCACAAGGACTGGACAGTGATTCGGACGGACGCACACTAGCCAGCTTGGCTTTAGGCCAACTTGGGCACCAACAGATTGGTGCAGGGGGCTATAGGCCCAATGAGGGATTTATGAAGGCGGGCCCGGACCCACAATGCCCGCCCATGCCGCAGGGACTGTATGTCTTTAATAATTTTTAGCTTTTTTTTCCCAATACTTTCAATTGCTTGTCACTGTTGTTGATGTGAAAAGCCTACATGGCAGCAAATCACAAAGCAGAATGAACAAATGACATCATGATTAAGGAGTGCTAACAGACTATCAAGTGCATAATAGTGCCTTTGTATCAATTAACTTAAAAAGCATGCAAGAGCTGTTTGTTGAGAAAACAGGAACTTCAAATTACCTAGTAAACATATTTCATACAAACCAAATTTTTAGTTATTGTCATGTCTATCTCTCCACTTAAGTTCAGAAATTATTTTGTAACACTGATGACATTGTATTAACTGATAACACATTAATAAGGTTTCCCTGTATTTACTAAGATAGTTTATAAGGACGGTTTTAACTAGTCAGTTAGGCTACCGAATTATCTCTCGTTTACAATGAAAAAAAAAACTGTTTAATTTGATAATTGGAACAAATGATTAAGTAAGTAATTACTATACCAAAGCATCATATGGAGAATGGTAACCATGTTTATCTAGATTGGTGATCGCTGTATGCTCAAGATTCTGGAGCAATTAAGTACTCTAGACCCACAAGAGAGATATGACAGAGAAAAATAACATTCATAATGTTTTCACAGACCAGTTGATGGCAGAGGAAAGTATGAAGTCTGTGTATACAATCTTATTCTGGTTTCTAGCTGCTGATAATTTATAAAAATATCTTGAAAGGCAATGGTATAAAAAACTCAACTGTTTATGAGTTTAAGTTGGTAAAATGTCCATCAATCTTCAAAAGCAAATTCAAGACTAACTTTTTGCCCATCAAATTTTTAATGCAATTGGTATCTGGAAAAGTTTTGGATATTCTTTTGAGCATTTACTTCATCTACTATACTGATTTGATAGCTGAACATTTGGAAGCCATCAGTGATCACCAAGACCTGTGTTTTTTTAGCATGGCATTGTGGGAAAAGTTTCTAAATTATGAACAGATAAAAACCAGATTTAGTTTGCACATATACCTGCTTTAAATAATATTAGGTTTCTTATACAATTTTTAATTCATAATGATAAAAATATAACATCAAAAAACTTTTAAAAAAGCATAGAGCCAGTCATAAATTAAAATCTCTTCATTTTAAGAACTGACACACAAGTATTACTCTTTGTCTGTGTTGATTGTTACAATTAAGAATTATAAAGTTTTGTCTTTATTCCAACACTATTATAAAACAGCAGTTTATTCAACCAAAATTTTAGCTTATTCCTCCAATCACTGGTAATTTTAAAAGTGCGCTGCTTCTTTCTATATATGTGGGGTAAAGTTTTGGTATCTACACAGTGGAAGCCAAATAAATTTAATGGCACATAAAACAACATAAAGATTATTCAATTCAGAGAAACATCAGATTTCAATCAGATATACATCAAAACTTAATTATGCTTTTTTTTCTTTATTTACTTACTTTTATGATTTATAAGTGTTTATAATTTTATTCAAAATTATTAATTAGGAATAAATTAGTACTTTCAAATGTCAGGAATATTAAAAATAAACTTCATCTTAAATGTCAGGTAGCAAGACATTTGCTACTCAATCAGCAGCTAATTATTTACTAATAACTTGCTAATACTGCCTCTTGATGTTTTTGTCACAACTAATTTGGAGCCTTAATATTTGTTATTCAATTACCAGGTTTCCTAGTTCAGCGAACGATTTGATTCTAAAGTATAGTATGAAATGTGCCAAGATTCTGAAATGAAACGGCACAACTTCTGTAACTGTGATTTCCAGCAATATGGTGCTTAACTGAAATCCCACTTGAAAATATATCACCAGGCTTGGTAAATCAGCCTAATACATCTAGAACAAAAGATAACTATATAACGACAATTCAATGTCAAATATATGTGACAGAGACACACACACACTACATATATAGTACCAGGTTTTTTTAAAACAAAAATTTGGAGTTGAGAGATCATTTGAGCGCATTCTGAAAACTAACTTTTGAACAGAAAACATAATCTACCCCATTTGTAGTGATGTAAGTAAAACAGATGAAAACTCTCTTCATGTTTAACTTCTGGGGTGGGGGTAAACAAAATGGGCAAGAATTTCAGGGATCACAATTCAGAGGTTTGCCAAAGACTCCCTCCCTGTACAAACCAACAAGTGTATTTGTGTTTAAATACACTTGCAGTAACAAAAGTTAATTTGTAACTTGAAGAATACTGACAAAATCTAGGATATGTAAAATGTTTAATACAAAGAAAAATAAAGCTGCTAATTTTTTTTTAAATTGTTTAAAAATCCATGATAGAATAAAAATAAGCTGATTTTAAAATGGATGATTTCCTCAATCTCTGCTAAAATTTGCTCCAGTCTGCTAACAGTTTCAAAGCAAAATCATCAGTCAAAACAAACAGAGAAATGATACAGAAAAAAATTCCAAACACTCCCAAACATTTCAAAGAACTTGATCTAAATAATCAAATTTTAAAAAACTTGCTTCTTCCTTTAAATACACAATTATATCATAACCTTTTAAATAACAAAAAAGTATAATTTTTAAAAAAGAAAAAAAATTAAGAATTAATTTTTGAGAATCAGACATATCAATCTAGAATTACCCCAAATTTTAAATATTTACAGATAGAGAGGTTTCTCTCCCTTGAATATCTTGACTGTGCAAGGTAGTGCTCTATTGTAAACAGAAACAGTTTCATTGCACAGTAATGCTCAGATAATCCAACAGACTGCTCATAATTAAATGCCTAAATATATGTCATCTGCACAGAGAAATCAAGTACACAACTCTTCTGTTTCATTCGGAGCAGCAATGACCATTGTGTAATCTCTATTTTTGAGGCATCATCACAACAGTGATTAGGGTTACAGTCTGTTGGCAAAAGCGATATGCTTGTTTATCTTTCCATACCGTTGCTAGAGGCTGACCATTCTGCAGCTGAACACTATCATTCTGATGTTCAAGTTTTAAATTTGTTCTATGTGATCTGAGGGCATTGCACATACGAGGACCCCGAGTTAACAATGTGAAATGTAGATTTATCGAAGAAAATAATTATCAGTGTACATGTGATTACTTAATTTTCTTTGTCAAATCCAGAACTACATGCTCACCTAAGCCTTTCTCTGGGTTTTCACTTTCTTTTCCAAGGTATACCTGCATTTTGCTCATAAAGCCACCGTATGGATCAGCTGACACCCATACTTTTATACCATGTTTATGTGGCTTCAAAGAACAATACTGTTCCCATCCTAGTCTACCTGGATCAATGCTTCATCAATTGATACTCACTCAACAGTTTGGGTTATACCCTTCAAAAACCATTCAAGGCATTTCTAGAAGTATCATTCACAGGGTAAAACTTCTTCAACAATTTGAACTTATCCTACGAAAGATTTTCCCTACATTAGGAGTGGGAAAATAAATCATTTTATGACCAATACATTTTATATGAAGGAAAAACTGTGTGATAGCCATAACAATGTGAACACCTAAAAGGGTCTTACCTCTTCAACAGTAGAAATAATAAATGAACTAGGCTGTCATCTGCGACCATGTGTTTGTTTCCGCAGTGATTTTTTAAAAAAATTTTATCAAAAGACTTTCTGCAAACAAGTAAAAAAAAATCTATTCCACTTTTTGATGAGTCCATCCTGGCCTAAAATGTAATATGAACAGATACACCTATAACATCACAAGCCCCAATTTCCATACTGGAGAATGTTCAGGGCTGTCATCAATGATTTCTGATGTAAATCATGAGATGAATAAACAAACAAACAAAAAATAAAAAGAGCTTCCAGAATCACCAGCACCACCACTGGTCAACACAGTGACAAGTAAACAATGGGAAATGGCAATATAGAAAGCATAAAAAGGAACTACACTGACTTAAACTTTATAAAATGTGTTCTGATTGGTTTAGTTATCAGAGAAACTTGGAGATCCAACTAATCAAATTAACTTTAGCATTAATTAGAATAGTGTCAACAGGCAGCCTGTGGGACGAGGGGGTAGTTAATTGTTTAAAGCATTTATAAGTGGCACATGTACATAAAGGATCAACCCAGAATTAAATAGGAATGGAATTCCTTTAATCTGCAGTGTAACATGACTACATTTTCTTTAGCATACTGCTAAAAAGAACATTGCATTTCCATTAACCTTAGGAAAAATAGGATAACTTGACCCCTTTAACCTACAATAAAACCAGGTAGTTCAATTTCATTTAACATACAATGAAACAAGATTACTTGATTTTTTTAAAAACCCACAAATGAAAAAGCATGACTGGATTTCCTTTCACCTACAACAAAACAGGATGAGTTGATTTCCTTTGACTTACAGCGAAACAGGTTGACTGGGTTTCCTTTAATGTACAGCCAAACAGGATGACTGGATTTCCTTTAACCTACAGCGAAACAGGATGACTGGATTTCCGTTAACCTACAACGAAAAAGGATGACTGGATTTACATTAACGTACAGCGAAACAGGATGAGATCATTTCCTTTTAAGCTACAATGAAATACAACGACCGAATTTCCTTTAACCTACATTGAAATGAAGTGACCAAACATCCTTTAACCTACACTGAAATGAAGTGACCAAACATCCTTTAACCTACACTGAAATGAAGTGACCAAACATCCTTTAACCTACATTGAAATGAAGTGACCAAACAACCTTTAACCTACACTGAAATGAAGTGACCAAAAAAGAAGTAACGAAACATCCTTTAACCTACACTGAAATGAAGTGACCAAACATCCTTTAACCTACATTGAAATGAAGTGACCAAACATCCTTTTACCTACACTGAAATGAAGTGACCAAACATCCTTTAACCTACACTGAAATGAAGTGGCCAAAAAAGAAGTGACCAAACATCCTTTTACCTACACTGAAATGAAGTGACCAAACATCCTTTAACCTACATTGAAATGAAGTGACCAAACAACCTTTAACCTACACTGAAATGAAGTGGCCAAAAAAGAAGTGACCAAACATCCTTTTACCTACACTGAAATGAAGTGACCAAACATCCTTTTACCTACACTGAAATGAAGTGACCAAACAACCTTTAACCTACACTGAAATGAAGTGGCCAAAAAAGAAGTAACCAAACATCCTTTAACCTACATTGAAATGAAGTGACCAAACAACCTTTAACCTACACTGAAATGAAGTGACCAAACATCCTTTAACCTACACTGAAATGAAGTGACCAAAAAAGAAGTGACCAAACATCCTTTAACCTACATTGAAATGAAGTGACCAAACATCCTTTAACCTACACTGAAATGAAGTGACCAAACATCTTTTAACCTACATTGAAATGAAGTGACCAAAAAAGAAGTGACCAAACATTCTTTAACCTACATTGAAATGAAGTGACCAAACAACCTTTAACCTACACTGAAATGAAGTGGCCAAAAAAGAAGTGACCAAACATCTTTTACCTACACTGAAATGAAGTGACCAAACATCCTTTAACCTACATTGAAATGAAGTGACCAAACAACCTTTAACCTACACTGAAATGAAGTGGCCAAAAAAGAAGTGACCAAACATCCTTTTACCTACACTGAAATGAAGTGACCAAACATCCTTTTACCTACACTGAAATGAAGTGACCAAACAACCTTTAACCTACACTGAAATGAAGTGGCCAAAAAAGAAGTAACCAAACATCCTTTAACCTACATTGAAATGAAGTGACCAAACAACCTTTAACCTACACTGAAATGAAGTGACCAAACATCCTTTAACCTACATTGAAATGAAGTGACCAAAAAAGAAGTGACCAAACATCCTTTAACCTACATTGAAATGAAGTGACCAAACAACCTTTAACCTACACTGAAATGAAGTGGCCAAAAAAGAAGTGACCAAACATCCTTTTACCTACACTGAAATGAAGTGACCAAACATCCTTTAACCTACATTGAAATGAAGTGACCAAACAACCTTTAACCTACACTGAAATGAAGTGGCCAAAAAAGAAGTGACCAAACATCCTTTTACCTACACTGAAATGAAGTGACCAAACATCCTTTTACCTACACTGAAATGAAGTGACCAAACAACCTTTAACCTACACTGAAATGAAGTGGCCAAAAAAGAAGTAACCAAACATCCTTTAACCTACATTGAAATGAAGTGACCAAACAACCTTTAACCTACACTGAAATGAAGTGACCAAACATCCTTTAACCTACATTGAAATGAAGTGACCAAAAAAGAAGTGACCAAACATCCTTTAACCTACATTGAAATGAAGTGACCAAACAACCTTTAACCTACACTGAATGAAGTGGCCAAAAAAGAAGTGACCAAACATCCTTTTACCTACACTGAAATGAAGTGACCAAACATCCTTTAACCTACACTGAAATGAAGTGACCAAAAAAGAAGTGACCAAACATCCTTTAACCTACATTGAAATGAAGTGACCAAACATCCTTTAACCTACACAGAAATGAAGTGACCAAAAAAGAAGTAACCAAACATCCTTTAACCTACATTGAAATGAAGTGACCAAACATCCTTTAACCTACACTGAAATGAAGTAACCAAACATCCTTTAACCTACACTGAAATGAAGTGACCAAAAAAGAAGTGACCAAACATCCTTTAACCTACATTGAAATGAAGTGACCAAACATCCTTTAACCTACACTGAAATGAAGTGACCAAAAAAGAAGTGACCAAACATCCTTTAACCTACATTGAAATGAAGTGACCAAACATCCTTTAACCTACACTGAAATGAAGTGACCAAACATCCTTTAACCTACACTGAAATGAAGTGACCAAACATCCTTTAACCTACATTGAAATGAAGTGACCAAACATCCTTTAACCTACACTGAAATGAAGTAACCAAACATCCTTTAACCTACACTGAAATGAAGTGACCAAAAAAGAAGTGACCAAACATCCTTTAACCTACACTGAAATGAAGTGACCAAACATCCTTTAACCTACACTGAAATGAAGTGGCCAAAAAAGAAGTGACCAAACATCCTTTTACCTACACTGAAATGAAGTGACCAAACATCCTTTAACCTACATTGAAATGAAGTGACCAAACATCCTTTAACCTACACTGAAATGAAGTGACCAAACATCCTTTAACCTACATTGAAATGAAGTGACCAAAAAAGAAGTAACCAAACATCCTTTAACCTACACTGAAATGAAGTGACCAAACATCCTTTAACCTACACTGAAATGAAGTGACCAAACATCCTTTAACCTACACTGAAATGAAGTGACCAAACATCCTTTAACCTACATTGAAATGAAGTGACCAAACATCCTTTAACCTACATTGAAATGAAGTGACCAACATCCTTTAACCTACACTGAAATGAAGTGACCAAAAAAGAAGTGACCAAACATCCTTTAACCTACATTGAAATGAAGTGACCAAACATCCTTTAACCTACACTGAAATGAAGTGACCAAACATCCTTTAACCTACATTGAAATGAAGTGACCAAACAACCTTTAACCTACACTGAAATGAAGTGACCAAAAAAGAAGTAACCAAACATCCTTTAACCTACATTGAAATGAAGTGACCAAACAACCTTTAACCTACACTGAAATGAAGTGACCAAAAAAGAAGTAACCAAACATCCTTTAACCTACACTGAAATGAAGTGACCAAACATCCTTTAACCTACACTGAAATGAAGTGGCCAAAAAAGAAGTGACCAAACATCCTTTTACCTACACTGAAATGAAGTGACCAAACATCCTTTAACCTACACTGAAATGAAGTGACCAAAAAAGAAGTGACCAAACATCCTTTTACCTACACTGAAATGAAGTGACCAAACAACCTTTAACCTACACTGAAATGAAGTGGCCAAAAAAGAAGTGACCAAACATCCTTTTACCTACACTGAAATGAAGTGACCAAACAACCTTTAACCTACACTGAAATGAAGTGGCCAAAAAAGAAGTGACCAAACATCCTTTTACCTACACTGAAATGAAGTGACCAAACAACCTTTAACCTACACTGAAATGAAGTGACCAAAAAAGAAGTAACCAAACATCCTTTAACCTACATTGAAATGAAGTGACCAAAAAAGAAGTGACCAAACATCCTTTAACCTACACTGAAATGAAGTGACCAAACATCCTTTAACCTACACTGAAATGAAGTGGCCAAAAAAGAAGTGACCAAACATCCTTTTACCTACACTGAAATGAAGTGACCAAACATCCTTTAACCTACACTGAAATGAAGTGGCCAAAAAAGAAGTGACCAAACTCCTTTTTACCTACACTGAAATGAAGTGACCAAACATCCTTTAACCTACACTGAAATAAAATATCTGAATTTCCTTTAACATATATGGAAACAGGGTGGCTTGATTTCCCTCAAAACCTTCAGTGAAACAGAACGAGTTGAATTTCCATTTAAAAAATTGCAAAGCAGGAGTCAATCAATTTTATTTAGCCTCCAGAAAATGTTTATTTACTTTAATATTCAGTGAACAGGTGAATAAGTGAATTTATTTATTTTAACCTAAAATGAAAAAGAGATAACCAGATTTACTTTAATATACAGCAAAATAAGATGGGTGGATTTCCTTTAACCTAAAAAAAAAATGATGACTAACTTTATTTTAATGTACAGTGGAGTAAGATTGAATTTTCTTTAATATACACCAAACCAGATCACATGATTTCCTTTAGCCTAGAGCACAAAGCAGTTGTGATATATTTAAAATAAATATTTTATTTAAAAATATTTTTCAAGTAGTATTAAAAATAAAAATGTTGAACACCGAGTTATTTATTTTTGGCTACTTCAGAAGCTTAAGCATCTAAAAACTAAAAGGAAACAAGAAAATTTGCTTTACTACCAAAGTCTCAAGTTGAACATGGTTTTAAAAAAAAGAAGATTATTCTAACTTAAAATACGCATTTCTTTTATATTTTGGCAAAGAATAAGAAAGGAAATAGATTAGCAGTTTTCAGTCAAAAGATTAACATAAATAAATAGTAAAACTAATTAAAGACCAACAGGTTATGCTAACTGGTAGTAATAAATAGAAAAGATATTTAGATAATGATGAGAGATGTGATGTTTGGAGAACACCAGACATAGTGTATACAAAAATCTAAAGCTGTGGGGCTCTCAATGTTGGGTATAAGTTAAATGTTTGGGTAACAAAGTTATTTATAAAGTTGACTGCTATGCATGTAACTGAAAGTATGAACTTATTCAGGGGTGAGACATGCAGACTGACTGCTAAATATTCAATGCTATTGTTGAAAGTTAATTAGAGGGAGAAAAAAGTATTATTTGAGATAATTTTAAAAAATTTTCCAGTCTCATTGTGCAACCCAGTTGATATTCTAATATGATCAACTAACTTACAAATTTCAAATTGACCTTAAAGTACCTCCACCCACCAAATCAAATTTCCAATAATAGTTGGTTTAAAATTATCACTTCCTGTAAGTGCAGTAGCTGTGTTTCTCAAACACTAAATGGTACTATGAAGTTCATTTAGTTAATAATAGTCACTAACACAGAAATGTGAGTATAGTGACAATGTAAACCTAACAAAACAGAATTTTTTTTCCAAAGCATAGAAATGAATGGATTTCTACTTTAATACAGTTGGAATTCTAAAGTTAATTCTCAGTAAACACAAGGTTTTTGTACAGCTACAAAGTTTCATTTTCAAATAAAGTCAACTAAACATTGACAAATAATTTAAGTGTAGCCGATCAACAAAATTCTCTAGCAAATATCTATAAACAGATATCCTACTTTTGACTATTCAGGGTCATTTATTCCAGTTATAGTTTTTTTTTGCACTAAGTAGCAGAAACAATTCAAAGAAAACCATGGACACCCTAAATGATTAAATAATCATCACAAATTTTCACTACATTCCAATTTTTTAAATAATTTTATTTATGGTACAATATTTGCTCTCCTGTATTTTTTCTGCCATTTTTATTGAACTTACCTTTCACATTCATTTCTCTTTCTACTTTTTAAAATGTATCCTCAAAATAATACTACAAATATTATTTACTACCAAATTAAATAAATTGACATTTAGAATAAAGGGGGAAAAAAATTAATTTAAGTATTGATTTCATTTGTCTATCCACTTAAATGAACAATTGAAACTTTATGCATCTTGTAAAAATCACTGAGTCCAACCTAAATTATTAAACATTTTGAGTATTTCAATACTCATTAGAATTTTCCAAAGGAAAACCTTATTTAATATAACTTAATGAGTAAAAAAATGCATATGACACATTGTCTAGAGACATTTATTTGGCTTGATGTGCTATTCCTTGTAGAAAAGTACAGATCAAAGATATGCATTAAATTCTTATAATGAACAATGTGGGTTACTGTATTTAATGTCATAAGCATGTTATCATCCACAAATGCTTCATAACAATGTTCTACAACTTAACCGGAATGGTATCCTTTGTGGGTAAATGTACTGAAGTAGAACTAAATTTCAAAATGGCAGCTGTTTTCCCTGGGCATATGTGTGTGAAAACAAAGCTCACAGTCATGCTCCAGCAGAGTAAGTATCTTTTTCTATGGTATCATTTTCATAAAACTGCTTTCATCCTTTTTATCCACTGAGTCATAATATATAAAGCCTAATCACCAAAGTTAATTTTTTCAATTAGTTTATAAATATAAAAAAAGTCTCCAGTAAAATATAGAACAGAATTCTGTGCCACGTAAAAAGAAATTCTCCAATACAATTTCTCCATTTAGAAGTGCACATAATGGTTTTGAGGAGTACATAATTTTCATTTAGATTTAATGTTGCACTGGATGAAAAGTTAGCTTCACATGTTCTTTAATGACTGCCATAAAGTACCATCTTTGATTGGCATTTACATGATATTTACTCTCCTAGTTCTTTATGGCATTCACTGAAAAAGATGACTGTTTGTTTATTCTGAACTGCTGTAGTTAAAAGAACTTATTCTACTGTACAATCAAAAGTCCATAATCAGTCTCGAGCACTCTCTCTGCTCTGCTTATAGATATCAAAATACTCAAGAACAGATGTTTGATGCTGTCTGAAAACCTTTAAAGCTGAAATGTTTAAAAGCAAGCACATTAGTCTTAAATTCAGTTGAAATTTTTGCTTGCTGGTGAATTCTCTCCCACCTCAATAACGAATCATAATGATGGCATAGTAAATTCAAACTAATGGATGTCTGCACAACAGAGTGATGGTTAGCTTTTCGTTTCATTAAAAATGTCTCTAGCTCATGTAGAACAAAGGATGGAATCCAGTGGCCATCACATCTGAACTCCTCCACCAGCTGGCTGATCTCTGGGAAGATCAGAGAATCACTACAAAGCATCATAACACAGTACCTGGCTGCATGTAAGTACAGTATCAAAGAAGTTCTATCACACACAAGATGTCCACAATTCTCTGCAGTTACAAAAACAATTCCCCTATCACCTCCTGCTTTTTAAATGCTATACTTTAAAAAAAAATAAACACCAGCAACCCCGTGACATTTAAAAAGAAGTATAATTATGTATCACCTAATAAGAACAAACAGGATCCATGCACATTAAAAAGTAAACAATTCATTTCCATAAATATAATAAATGGGAATTCATTTCTCTGTCATTAATTAACCTACTAAGATTTCAGATCTGCTGAGTAATTGTTAATTTATGCATAGATATCACATTGGGTTATTAACTTCTGCAATATTCATCATGACTAGCCTTGATGATATCATTACTGAATTATTCTTGGTGATTATTAGAACCTATTTTCTTTATTGGGAAAACTGATCATCAATCTTCTGTTTTGACTAATTATAATTTGTAAATAATCCATTTACAACCACATAAAGCTGTTGTTATCTGCCCACACAAATTTTTGGAAGACAGCAGCAGCCTCTGAGAAACATTCTAAAAACCAATGCACAGCTACAGTGAGTCAGTAGTTGTACCATCACCTTGGTCTTGTCAGAAAATGCTTCGTTCATTTATATCTCAGTTGTTAGGAAATAACCTAGAGACGTACATGCATCCAAAGCCACTGGTGGACAAGAATACATAAACAATTCCCCAGGTGTCAAAAACTGTAGCTTTACTTTCTTCACAGGCCATGCCCTGAACACGATTCTGAAATGGAATTTTTTATCTAACCAGACCATAAGTAGAGAGTCTCTGCTTAGTGATAATGTGCTGTTTTGCATTTTGAAGATTTCCCCAGTTCACACACAAAGCCAGGATTTGGTTCATTGGTATACTGGGATTTCCAAAGAAGACTGGAACCTTTCTAGAGCTTCCCTGCTTTTAAACAAGAATAACTGTCACTGCCGAATTAGATATTTTTGTTTCTGAAGGAGAGCACCATCAGCAAGAACAATGATATTTGAACATATGGAGTTCTCCAAAATTTGGTTTTGCTCTGGAAGAAAACAATTTTTCTTTTTTTTAAAATTCCATTTAAACATTTACAGTTTGTCTGTAATCAATAAAGTAATAGTATATTTCTTAATCAATTTTCTTTGTTTTACCTTTGTTGGTTTTTTGTTAGTTCTTTCAGTGTTAATAAATATCTATTAATTTTAGACTAGCTTTCCTTGCTACAAAAAAAAATAACAACAACATTTTATCTCAAGGAAAATTAAAAATTATTAATGGAAAGTTTATGTCTAGAACCAGACAGAATTTTATTCAGAACCTGTAATTTGTATTTTGTCCTCCTTGCAACCAGTAAGAATTAAGTTAATTTTTAAATAATATCTAATGACCACATCAGAAGTTATGAGAGTTTAGAACTTATTATTAACAATTTGTAAATATTATAGTAACAAAATTGAAAGATAATACTCTCCATGTAGTCTTCTTGCAATCATTGAGATTTGTAATGGTTTATGTTCCTTTGTGGAACCTCTTATCTTTGTCTAGTACATTAATTATTGTTAATTAATTAATTAAATCGTGCCAGCTGACACTACCATTTATTTATGCTTGATTTCATCAAGATGATGTTAGTCACCTCTATGTAACAGTCATCTGTTATTGTCTTGACAGAACCGGGCTACTCGACTGATTGCTGAGTAACCTGAAGGATTGAAATCATGTCCTGAAACAAGCCATGTGACCAAATTAACCCTGACAAGACTGGTAGTTTAACTGGAGAGATTCATAAATGCAAAAAAAATCCTTTCCGTTATTTTAAAATTATTTCTTTAAAATTTGGAGTAATTAAAAAAAAAGATAAACACACCTGAAACATGAAGTCTATACTCATTAATAGTCTTTAGCCTTAATAAATTAATGAATTTGGGTTGATTATACTATAGTAAGAATACGTGGACAGCTCTCAATGTCTTCAGCTATGATGGCTCCCTGCCTGTGTCATCCCAGTATGTAAACATACAAGCTTAGTAGTGTAAATGTTTCTTTAACAGTTAAACAGGAATGGGGGAATTAGTACACATCACATCATCTAAGGTGAAGGAAAAGACAACACTGAAGCTGACATGTACAGGGAAGATTAGTTTTACCCTTTTATCAGGAAATATTAAGCATGGATACAGGTAAGAAATTTGGGAAAGTTGGCAGCACTGCAACATATCAATGTTAATGATCAACCATTCCAAAGAAAGCAATGTGTTCTATGTCCAGTGTTTGGTGACTTGCCACAGTGATTGAGGTGTTAGCATTGTGAAAGCTGTCTGAAGGGTTCAATTCTCCAAATAATGACTTTGATTATTATATGTATGTTTTAAAAGCATTGTCACTGTAGTATTTTACAGTTATCAAGCCTTATTGTAAATTGGCCCAAGTTTTAACATTAGCCAATGTCAATCACAAAATCCCTTATTCTTCAGCTATGATCCATCACAAGCAAACATGGGAGCAGCAGCAGGCATCTTCAAGCAAATCTGAAATGAAGCCATAGACACTGGGAGAAATACAGTAAAGCATAAACAACTTGAGTCTGGTATTTAGCAGAAAAAAAAACAAACAAAACAACATCCAGATAAAAGACATTCTCAAGTTCAGCTGATGACAGATATTTTAAAATATTTTCTTGCCAGGTATTTTAAATGAAGCACTGCACTTTATAAAATCCTCAAAACATCGAAGATCAAGGAATGAAAAAAAAAAAAAAATCTTATGAAATGTAGTATACGTTTATTTTCTTTTTCTTCAAACAATATTTAGCAGTAGAATTAAAATTGTATAATTTACTGGTAGGATAATATAAAGAACTTGGTGCAATCACTGACAGCAATCTAAATGATGGCACTTAAAGAATCAGTATCTAGTTTTACTATGTACCTTTATATTAAATTAGCATGCTTACTTTTATTGTTTATGTACAGTTTAATTTACCCATACTATTGGGATTTTATTTGCATCACCTGAATGTTCTGCTTTATTCCTTGGTAACAGAACTGTTAACTATTTTGTTATTCAAAGTCCTGTTTTTGTTCGGAAGCATTCCAATGTAAGAATGTGTGTAATGCACCCCCATTAATGAAAACAAAAAGGACCCATGCGCAGTAACAAAAAATAAAATAAAAATAGTGAAGTACAAGAATTATTACTTTGCTAAATTAAAAAATGAGAAGGCTGGAGACTGCCATGGGGCTTTTATATTACATCAGCAAAAATGTGAGGTGGTCATAATACTTTACAAAATGATATTTACGCCACCATATTTCTACTATACCATAGAGAAAAAGCAACACAATTCCAGCTTTGACTTCAAAATTCATTATTATCCAGTGAAGAAAGACATGGCACATCAACAATGTACTGACGGCAGATTAGGCAAGAAACCCTATGTGACTTCCAATTAGAAGCAGGAGGAAACCAGAGTACCAGGAAGAAATGCAGAATGAGATGGTCACAGATCAGTGAGAGAAGCCATGCCATAGGCTAGATGATAAGTATAGATTCGACTCTACAGGAACTGAAATGCTGCTGCTGCTGTGATGAATAATCATGCTACACTAATCTTTCACTTAGTTTGTCTTATTACTAATGTTTAAATTTGCTGTTATTATGGGGTAATAATTTCTAAACTGGTTCCCATACAAAATCTGGTCTGTGATCATTTTACCATTGTTCAACACAAAACAATCCGATCGATCTTGTGTCAAACAATACAAAGTTTCATTGCACAATGTAAATCATAAACTTTTTCTACAAAACAGTAAACTATACATAACTAACTAAAGAAACAAAATCATACTCTCGTCCTTTGAAAATACTGTTGCAATAAATCAGTATAATGTCCTCCAGGATCTCCTCTGTCATGTGTTCTCTCTATGGAAGTAACACGAACTTGAGACCAGAAAAGGCATATTCAGCAATAACTTGTGTTGATGGAGCAGCTAGCGAGACTTTAGCCAGTTTGTACAGATCAGGTTGAGCATTTCTTGGCTTAGGTGAAACTCGTGATTAAACAAATCTAGAATTATACCAATGTTATTTTTGACAAAAATTGATGAAAAGATTACCTTATTTTACTGGATTCTCTTTCCTGCAGAAGCAGCTCATTTTTGTCATTTTCCTCCCTGGCATTCATCACCTCTTCTACCCACTTTGCCTGTTGGTTGCTTGTTGCTGCTGCTGTTTCAGCAGACAAAATTTCAATGATGGTTCACAGCTTGGTAGGTGAACATTAGCCTTGCGTTTTTATTCCTCAGATGATAACAGCTGGTAGGTACCTTAGATCAAGAAAAGTGCTATTTTCAAGCAGAAATTTTCCCTTCTTTTCATTGAGTTCAGCAGACTATCTGAGAAAAGTGTTGACACGTTTGAGGTTACAAGCTGACCTTTCAGCCATATGCCATACAAGTCCCCCATAGTTAGCTGGAGCTGTTTTGTTGCTGTTTTTGCTGGTTTAAGGAAAGTGGCTGTTTAATGGTATTCCACTCTGCATATGAAGCTGAGAATTTGATGCTGCAGTATCCTGGCAAAATTCCTTCAACTCAAGCAAGCAATTAAGCATATGAGGAATTCATGAAGCAGTTTAAGATGAGTCTCTTAAGTTTCAATTTCTTCTGAATAACCATGCATATCTGAGTTCACAGATTTTTTACAGGTGAAAAAACTTTAACAACTGTATGAGCTATACTTTGATCTTTTAAGTGCATCATCAACTGCCAGCTGAAGAGCGGGCTGAGCAGCAAAGAGTCAGTGTTCCTTGTTCCAGTTCATGCAACTCATCTGAATCTGTTTCTTTGTGACCAACTTCTCCTTATGCATCACCATCAAGTATTTCTTCTCTAGTATCCAAGTTTTCTTCACCTCCCTGGTCATCATCATCAGTCACATGTTGGACACACTTTATCCATGTATACACTGTTATCTGTTGTTATGCTGTATATTTGCTGCACATTGATATCAAAGGGTGTAAGTACTTCAGGAAGCATGTTCTTGATGTGTTTCTCTGATTACTTTCATAGCTATGGTACACACTGCCATCTCACCATCTTACACAAGCTGGATGTTAATACCGAAAACAGAGTGATCCAATTGTGTTGCACAGTTAATCTTAGAAGAAAGAAGACTACTTTTCACTTCTTTGATGGACCGGGGACACATGATACATCTTCTTAATATTATCAACATTAACACAAACCGTACAATATAAACCTTCAAGCAGTTCAAACCAGTTCTCCGTTCCAGTCAATTCCTTGAGTAATACACAAATTGAATTTTTTTTCAAAGTTTCCTCTTTAAGCATTTATCTTCCATGTTATATGATTGAGAAATGTGCATTCTTGCTAGAGCATGGGTTCTCTCCAAGGGGCTATGAAACAGGCTGTGGGTGGAGCATAACCTTTGATGCAACCCCTGCTGAACAAAACTCAGAATCAAAAAACTTGTCAAGGCTACGCAGCATCATCACCCATCTCAATGAATTTATAAAAACTAACATTTATTTGTGAAACCTCTGCAAAATATGACTTCAAGTACAGATGTATTCTTCTCCTCCCATCATTTTTATATGAAACAGCAGGTCTTTAGAATCAGTCGGGATGGGGAGGTCATTATGAAGACAGTTTTGTGAAAAGGAGTTAATGATGCAAAAAAGACTGAGAACCAGTGCGCTAGGGGATTGACTTAAATGTGTACACGAAGCTGATGAGACTAGCCAAACTGTAGGAATTTGCATACAGTTTTATACAGCAGATAAAGCTTTTGCAAGAATAAAAGAAAAAAAACACAAAATGATATTTTGCACATGCTAGACAGACCAAACATAAGCTAAGGAAAAGAACAAAAGTTGTTGTTTTTCTGGCACATTTCTCATTTTATTTATCTGAAACAGTTTTTTTTGGGGGGGTAGTGAGCAGTAGCAATACCGGAGGTAATGTTTCTAAGAACTTGGATAAACCCTGACTGGCATGTGTTGTATAACCCTACACATCAGCATGCCGACTAGCTACCCATTGCAACAATTACTCAGAATTAAATTTAATTAATATTCTTAAAAAAAAAGAAAAAAGAAACAAAAAAACTATACAGATACAGAACATTCTTTCAGTGGCTCCCCCCATACTACTGCGTGTTTACATTAGAACATTTTTTTAGCCAGAAAAATAGATAAAACATGGCTATATGTGTTAATTCATTCAGCCCTACTGCAGTTGTTGTCATACCATTGTAAACCAACCATTCAAAGGCCACCTTTATCATTGATTAAATGGAGAATCAAGAAAGTTCTTGTTTCTTCTGGCCCAAAATTTTTGTTTTCCTTTGCCACCAGGACTGAATGGGTTAAAATACAAAAGTTTTTCTTAAATAACTTTGGCATTCTAATCAACTATCATCAGAGACCCCAAAGCACATAAAATACCTAAAGAAAAACATCTTAGTTGTGTACAGAAAAGTAAACTAATTTTCACTCTGGGATAAAATATAATAGTTTTCTATTTAAATCTATATGCTCCAAGCTGATATGCATAAAAAATTAATGACTATTTCTTTAAATTAAACAGCTGTATTGACAGTGCAACACAAATGAGAGCTGATTCTATGACAGCCTTAAATACATCTACCATCCTTGACTCATGCTATTTTCTGAGAGAACATATTTTACTTTCACTTTCTCAATTGTTTGCTTTCGTTACCATATACAGACCTGAAAAAAAAAGGCGGGGTAGTAGGCCACCAAATGGCAATGCTGCATTTTTCTTTCTTTCTTTTCTAAGAGTGTTAAGAGGTGGAGGAAGACAGTCCGTCTTAACTTTAACGAAAAAGTCTATCAAGAAACCTGACTTAAAAAGCCCTTTCTGGACAGTGCTTGGACCCCGAGCAGCATAAAGCAATTGTAAAAGTTATCAATAAGAAAACAAGCAAAACCAAGCCCAATTTAAAAGCAGGTTACTGATGCAAATCATATTTGCATAAATTATTTTACAAGCTTTAAATGTTTAGTATTTTTGTTTTGGTTTTAATTACTTTTAAATAAGTTTTTCTCTCCCTAAAATATTTAAAACCCATTCATTTTCTTAAAAATCTTGCTAGCCTCCCTGAACCACCTTGCACCATAAATAAATACATTTACTATATAATGAACAAGCAATAATAATTTGAACATCATGAGTCTCATACATGAACATTTATTCTATAATGAACATGTAATAACTATTTGAAAAGTTATTTTGTATATGGCTGAAGCAGCTTGTAGATATCTAGATGTGGAATTATTAGATGAGCATTGGTGACCTGGTCCAGGTTTTACCACAAAATTTGCAGGCCACGGTCATGATCATTTGGCACTTTGTCGTTTACCAAAAGGCTCACACAAGCTCAGTGGGGTTTACATCAATCCAACCTCTGTGGGCCCAGCAAAGCAAATGCAGCCCTGCCATTCTACATCTTCCAAGCTGCAGTGGTTTTGGATGTTTATCGTGTTGCTTCATCTTCCTAAAGGATATGGTGATTATAGTCAATGATTTCTTGATCAATTATGGATATTAATGAATAGTTCAGAGATGTAACACCTGTACAAGTAGAATTTAGATATCCTTTAACAAATGCAAAGTCTATTTTACCCCCATACCAAATGCCTATCCACCACTGCTCCATTCGCTGTACTTAACAGCTGGTTATAATGGCAAGAGAATTCTAATAGTAAGAATTTGAGTTGGTTGCAAAGATTATACACCATATATATGCAAGCTGCAGCAGTAACCACTGCCTTAAGCAAATAAATTATTCATTGCCCAACACATATGGGTAGCATATAGATTACCATATGTTTTCAGTCTCTCAATTCATAGAAAAATGAGCCTGCCCACCCCAGGGATCCATTACATAGCAATGATGATGATGAAATATGTAAATCGTGAATTAAATCAATTCTGGTAGGGTTCAAATTATTATGAAAGAGCTCAGTATATTTTATATATATAAACTTTCAACACAAGATCTTCCAAGGAAGGGAAGAGTGAACTGCTATGCTTTGAATGCTTGTTGGTTCCACAACTGTTAAGGATTTAAGACAAAGTCAACTCACTTAGCAAATGGCAAATATGCTTTTTTTCCCCCTCAGGCTGAAAATAGATAAGTAAATAAATGTAGTTTCAAAAGTCCCGCCTTCTCCTACCATGCATAATTTCATCATCTTCAGAAGTTTACACTGATTTACTAACAATGGCAGCCCAAAAATTTCATACAGCCAACTAATATCACCTAAAATGTTACTGAAAACTGCAAAGAGTCTGATGCATAAATGTCAGAATTCAGCAACAGATTTCCAATTCCAGCTATCTTTGGGAAAGAGTGTGATGGTGTTCATCAAGACTATAAATGATCTATCTTGACTAGTTTCCTTCCACATCTAATCAGAAGGGTCCTTGTAGTATAGAAATTAGCAGCCAATGAAACCCGCTAAAATTACAAGTATGCGACCTATAATTTGTTCTGGGAAGAGAGCGTAACAAGTGTCCACTAAAACAGGTAAAAAAACCTCCAAATTTAAAGGTCCTACAATTTCAAGAACCATACATTTAATCTGAACAGAATGCAGTTGCTATTAAAGGCCCAAGTATTTGAAGTTGGTATCTTTCTGAGAAAGCTATCAACTGATGGCTACCAATCAAAATCCATTTGATGATTTGCTTACACCAAACATGAAAGGAGAAGCGTTGTGTTGAGATAGTTTGATTATATACTGTGTATAATAATGTTTAGCAGGCGAGGCCCTGAAATTCCTCTAGTAATCAAATTTTGCTGGAATCTTGACAGGTACAAACCACAACTTTTTACCATGATAATTAAGCCACTTTTACATAACAATCTCTGGCTGATACTTTACACCAGAATCCTTTGCTTATGAGCCAGGAATGGAGAATTTAAAAAAATTACTCAAATGACCAGTTTCTTTACATAACAAAATCTGACTATCCATTACACAAAATGAGATTCAATACATAGATAACTACAGTAATACAACTGATCAATATGCTTTTTATTAAATTTTTAATGAGAAAATATCCAAAGCCAAGAAGTGTAAAGACAAAGCAAACAATAAAGACAAGAATATATTTTAGTAAGATAACAAAAAAAAAATATATACAAATATGCACTGAGGAGAATGAGAACAAGGAGAGAAAGTAAACTGTAAAACGATGTTAATTTATATTTTATGATACGCTGACATGGAACATTGGATTTGCTATCTGAACTAACGCATGCAATATCAGAAATCAACATAAATATACTTAGAAATGGGCTATAATCAACATATCTCAAGTCACCTATTAATGTCTATCTATGACATATCCTGAATTGACAATACATACATCAGAAGAAAATACTTTAGTTGGGCACTAAAATAAACCATTGATTTTCTTGCTGCAACAGCAACATTTGGACTTTACAGCAAAAATAATGATGAATAAATCACTGATGGATATGAATTAGAAATCCAGAATTTCCATTCCTCAGAATTCAATTGATTTTTTTTACCTTGTTCTTTATGATTTTTTAAAAAAATTGGGAGGGGTTCTTAATTAATGGACTACTGTAAATATGAACCATGGATAATTCATAGAAAGAAACAATGATTAATTTCTCATTCTTGAGGCTACCAAAATATAGATTTAAAATTAAGGCATAGGGGGAAAGCTCAAATACAGGCAATATATTGTCACTAATAGTATTTTTTTTCTCATTTCTGGTAGTTTAAAAACATCAAGCAATCAGAATAAATAACTACAAAGTTTCATTTATCCATACATGTATTTATTTAAACACTTTACATATTTCTACTTAAAATAGAAATCATTACATTGTACTAAATATAACTGTAATTTGATTTTTACTTATGCATAAAAAGACGTAAACTTTTAATTTAATTTGTTGTTATAGTTATCCTAAAAACCTAAGTATTAATAAGTTCTCAAGACTTCCTCAATGTTGCACAATAATGATATAATTTTCAATATTTGGCTTTCTTTTTTTAAATTCCTATCTAAAGATTATACTAACCTAACTGCCAGTAGCAAAAGACATAACTCTGGTCACTTCTTATTGGGAATGCTTTGTAATTTGTTTTATAATGCAAGTTGGCTGTTCAGTGCAATATGGGAAATATGCAAATGCAAAATTGTTTTAATAACAGAAAATTTTCTAAGACTTGATGATCACATAAATTCTAAAATTTAAATTAAAAAGTTCCTGATCCAAATTCTTAAAGAAAAATCATGAGAATGGGACATCTAAATTTTCTCCCATAACAATTGTCACATTCTTTCTTTCTTGTATACAAACATGGCCAAACGTTCTGCATCGCTAGATCTGCAATAACAAAATCTATTATCAAATCATAGCTCATATAAGTTAACATTACCCATGACCACTTCTAAATGTCTGTTTTTCAATATTTCTAATTGAGTCCCAATTGTCACCATGATTTAGCAAGTCTCTTCAGAAATCATGTATTTACATAGTAGATTTTGAATTAACACATTTTTAGTTGTTTTTTCCCCATTAAGTGTGTAGAAAGCTATGAAGTGGTATGCACTTTAATATGTTAGTGTAACATTACTATGCAAATTCAGAAAGTTTAATTTTACTTTATCAAGCAAAATTAGACAACTCTATGGCAGTGCAAATGGCGCCAGTGTTTGCACACATGGGCAGAAACCAGCTGGGTTATGTTTTTGCAATCAGCCATCATTTTGTTCAAGACTAGATACTTAGTCTGGTGCTCAAAATCCCGGCCAACATAAAATTGGCAACTGACCAACCACAGCAAGGTGCAGCACATGGCTAAGCAAAAATTACCCTACTAGAACTCTTCTGTTTAGCTATTATTCTAGAATAATAGCATTTTAAAAAAATTTTAAATTCATAAAAGCAAAACTAAGAAAATACAAAGAAAAAAGTTTGTCATCTTTAATAAAAAAGTTCTAATAAAGCTCTGTAACATTAATTCTACACTTTTAATTTAGACATTTTTAAGAAAGATAAATTAAAATAGAAACAAAGATAAAGAGTGAAGCATTACCTCTTTACATGTCCGACTTACTATTGCTATTAAAAAACAAATTAAATAAATAAATAAATAAATAAATAATGATAACCCAAGTGTGTTTGGACAGGTTGTTGTTTTTTTTTTCTTTTTCCTTTTAGAGCAGTAGTATTAAGTTCAAAAAGAAAGCATGCAAGGGAGGTATACCAACCCTGATCAGGAATCAAACTTATGCCCTCAACCCTGGCAGTCCAGTAGACCAACTACTGGGCTACTACTACTACTGGCTTTTCTGTTATCAGAAAGGGAAAGGCTAAAATGTTTCACCTAACTCTCAGGTGTTTATCTATTTGCCACTATAATTAACCAAGAAAAAACTGAGTCAAATTGCAGAGAAATTTAACTGCTTATGCTGCTTTCTATTATGCAAAGAATCCAACAAGAATGCGTGTGTTTGACAAGCATGTGGTATCACAGAGTGCCCCACATGTCTGCAGGCCTTTTTTGTTGGTTCTTCTGCATTAAGCATCATCTACAAATGTGGACATACCTGATGGGGTCACATAATACCATGGTTACTGCTAATTAGCATTATCATTCATATGCCCCCCTGGGGCTTGGAACTTCTGTCCTCAGCAAGAATGGAGTTCAAATAGGGTCTTTACATGATTAAACTTATGCCAACAGATCAGTAGAAGAAGAACAAAACACCATGTTATGGGGAGGTAACCAAGTCAGTCCTTAGCAGACATCAAACTCATGTCCTCAGCCACAGCAATTATACATATATTTTTGAAGGGATTTCATAGCTTATAAAAAGTAAATTTTCTTTCATGTGCATTTGACTTTGATTTTGTAAAAATGTAGTGCCAACATTCTAAGTTAACATATGAATAGAACAATAATGAATATACAGAGTTACAGTTTGCATTTTAATGTCTCCATTAAATATTCGTGATGAGATATGGGTCACCATATAACAATAAAAGCAAAAATAAAAATCTGTTTAGGTCACAAATACTGTCAATTAGAAGTGTTTTTTGTTTCTTGTTGTTCATTCAGACAGAATGCTTATTTTTTAAAAGTATATTTTTAAAATTCAATATATCTGAAATATTTTCACTAACAAACAGGAAAGAATAAGTCCTGGAAATGGACTGTCTTTAGATATAGTATAGTGGAAAGAATTTCAAGTTTAAAATATCAAGAAGGAAAAGAACTAGAATTCCCATCTTGCAAAAATCAATATATTTCCTGTGAACATTTCCAAGATGATGCATGCAAAGTTTGTAAAGATTTACAGCATTACAGCTTCCTGCTCTTGTGATAGGAAAGGGGGGGGGGATTTTTATTTAGGAAATGCCACTGCAGCAATTCCTACCCTTGCTACAAAGCTGGGATGTAGAAATGCATCCATCAAATACAATGAAGAGGACTATAATTTTAATGTCATCCACATCTAAGTGACCAAGTCTTTAAAACAAACAAAAAAAAACAGCATGAAGTTATTTATTGCCAAAAATAAACATGCCACCATTTCATGTTGCAGATGAATTTGTCAAACTTCCTCCAAAACCTATCCTTTGCTTTTTTAAAAAAAAATTAAAATCATAATGAAAAAACCAAAAACAATTTAACATAAAAATAACGTTCAAAATAAAAGTATTTTTTCTTATGTTAAAAAACTCTCCAATTTACAATAAAAATTAATTATACCAAATTTCACATTAACCCTTTTCATCTAAAATAGACTATGCTAAAATCCATTCCAATTAGAAATCAGAGTTTTAAATATAAAATTGTATCTTCTAAACTTACTCCTTTTTGTTTTTAAATATCTCAGACCTGCAATTAATCACTGTGAAGTTTTAGTATACAGTTTCTTATCTATAGAAATTATAGACAGACTTGTTGTCCCTCACTGTTTATGCTTTAACTGAGGTTTCCTCACTTTTTTTAGACATATTTATGAAAATATGTGAGAGTATACAGTGGAGAAGAGAGCATGGAAAATTTGGAATTTTGGAGTCTTGGACTTTTCACAAGCTGGCACTGAACATAGAAGCCATCTTTACTTCATCTTTAAGAACTGACATAAAGAAGCAAAAGACTATTTTAAATGCTGTTTGCATGACATTAAACATGAAAAAGTAGTAAATGTCACATAGATACCAGGTAAAGATGCTAGTCAGAAAAAAAATGAAGCAATGATGACTTTTCGTCCAGTGGAAGGAAGCGTGATATTTTTGGTCTACTATTGTTATAGCCCTAAATCACTATAAGAAAAGTGGAAGCATTAGCAAACTAATTTTAAAATGATATTTACAAATTTTTTTAAAAATTAAACCTGCTAGCAATTGCAGCCTTGCATTTAATTGCCATTTGACACAAGCATAACCAACCAGCTACCCATCCACCCTTGTGATGTGGGAGGAGGTAGATCTCAGAGAGATGTAGGTATTAGGATTTTTACAATTTGCTATCTGTTAAAATAATTTTTTTGTTGTTTTTAAATCTAGATAAGTTTACTTAAAATATTCCACAAGTATAAACTAAGCGAACCAAGAGACTGGAAGGCAGCTCAACATTTAATGCCAACTTCAGTGTTTCTTCTAGCGATAAAGCCATTTTGTTGGAGCAAAAAGTTGAACCAAAATGAATGCTTCCTAGGAGTTTGAAATAAAAATGTTGAGAAAGTTGGTTGGTTTGTAGTCCATGCGCTTATCCCTGCCTGCTCAGTTGTCAATTTCGCGTATATTTATCAAAGACAAAGTGATTATGTAACAAAACCTGCTACCAATCTCCTTTCCAAGCTATCTGCTTATCTTTACTGTTTGATTAGCACTGCACTGGCAAGCTATGATGAAACAGCTGGTAACATTATAATCACATATGACCTTCCTGTCTATTGGTAGTATTCTAGACTAGTAATGGATAGATACAGAGACATTTATCATTCAAACCAACCACCTACCTATCAACTAGAAGATTGTAGAAGTTGAGATTATCTTGGTAAACAGTAATAGAGAACAGAAAACTATCTAGCAACAGCTATTAGAAACTTCTGGTGTCACAATGAATGTTACATTTCTCTGCAGACATTTAATCATGCAGCAATATTATTGAACTTTGGTCTAAACCCAAACCACCCCTTTCTTTTATCATTATAATTTTGATGTTCTATGAATATATGAAAAGAAAAGATATAAATAAATTTTTAATAATGCCACCCAACACTTCAGTTGACAATAAAACAGATTAACACTTTTCCAAGAGATGTTATCATCACCATTGTTGTATCCCTTACCAGAGAGAAACTTCATAGGCTGGAATATTAAATTGGGTAAAGAGATGAGATTGCATGATACTGCAGTGTACCCTGATTCCAGCTGACCTAATGAAGAATCTACTAGAGCTTGTTTGATTAGAGAGGGAGGAAACTGAGTGCCCAGGGGAAACCCAGACAGAATCTGATTATACAGAAGCATGAGAGAAATCATGGCACTGACTAAAGTCCATACATATAGCTCAGACCAAATAAAAACCAAATTACAATTGACACTATGATTAACAAACATGCAATATATTATGCTAACCCATCATCAATTGGGTGGCCAGTAGTTACTACTGGAGGGCTAGGCTAAGGGTTTAGTGTGGCATGTCTCCATGGCATGGTTTCCTCTCACATCTAGAAGTGAAAAGTTCTGGTAATGATTTCTATGCTGAATAATCAGGAATGACTGGGTTTGTTTGGTGTACCTTCCTGGTATAGTTTCTTCTCTCTTAGTACCAGGCTCTCTAGCATCAGCACTACAAGCCCTCACCAGGGTTGTCTCCGATGTAGAGATGTTACCTCTGTTGTTGAGACTGGTATACAAAACAACCAACCCACTATCTCACTAGATAAAACTCATTACTTGCAAGGATTGTACACCATATGACCCTGCTGACCTACAGATAAACAAACTGGTTAAAGCTCAAAAACTGCCATCTTTAAAAGACCCACGATGCCCTTGACTATGGCAATGACTAAACTGCCCAAATTTCCTTTAAAGAGTAACAATCCATAGAGGCAATATAAAAATGAGGTGACTTAAAAAGTGTCAGCTGTAGCAAAACTATTTAGCAACATTTTGGAAAAAAACTTGATATTACACAAACATCCAAACAAAATTTTTTAAATTCTTTTTTTCTAAAATTATAACACTGCCTCCATTTGAGTCCTATCAAATCTGATACTGCTTGTCATGTAATATGGCCTCATGGAGAGTCTTTGGTAGACTGCGTGTCTCAGAATGAATGTTCAAAAGCTTCTTTCACAACAAAAAAAAAATGCATAATCAATTCAAGAAAAGAAAAAGCATCAAATAACAGCCAACCTAACTGATCTGTGATTGGGAGAGATCAAAGAGGGAGAGAGAGAAAAGAGTGCTAGAAGAGGGGGGATAATAAATAACAACGTAGCAGGATATAGAATTTATGGAGACAAAACAGTTAGCTGGAAAATGATATATGAAACCCGATGGAAAACATAGGAAAAAAATAAATCAATGTATGCTATGCAGGTGATGAAAGACAAACAAAGGACAGAGAATCTGAGCATCTTTAAAAACTAAACACAAACGTTAAGAAAGAAACTAGCACTAAAACGAAAACCCTAAAGACAGAGAGAGGACGGGGCTGAGACATCTGATCATCAGAAATTAAAATTTTTCTTGTTTAAGGCCTATCAGTTTGTACATAAAAGTTAGAATTACTGGATATTCCAGCCCCTATTGCTAGGCCGTTAAAAAAGGAAAAGGAAACCTCAGGTGGGATAGGTTCACACTACCAGTTCGGAATAACTGGGTAGATAGATAGCTGCCCTAGTGCTGCAGTGAGCTGGCTAACGCGCTGATAAAAGAAAAAAAAAAAAACAAACCTCAAATAGGTTGTGGGTAAGGACCAGCTCCAGCTACTTGTACTCACCAAAAACATTTTAAAAAATCCTACCGTGAATTAACACCATTGTACCCTAATGGTGGGAACAGGGAAAGATTGTTGAATTTATACCTAGGACTAATAAGGGAGTTCTAGTTTCTATGAATAGTATGTTACCAATAATTTTCCATTCTCATCTTATTTTATGTAGAGTCATACTAGATATCAAGATTTTGTAGTGTGAAGAACTGTCTGGTTCGCTGCACCCCTCTGGCATGTTCTCTTTCTTACCAGCCGACCACTTGGGTTCTTTCCAGGCTTTTCAGCTTCCTCCTACATCTAAAAATGAAGGGTTCTAGTAAAGATTTTCGATATGTAACCCATTCTGTGCAACCATGCAAGCACCACAGTGGAAGTCTGTCTCATACAGTCTGCTAGGAGAGGGCCTGGGTGACTGTCATGCTCTCCTAATATTCATTAATACCAATTTTAAAAAGAATCCTGTTTGTTGAGCCCAAATTAAAAAATGCGTTAAATAGAATGTTTTGGTACTGAATGGGTAGCCGCTGCTGAAAATCAACAAACTGAAGCTTGGTAGTGTATAACACTTACCCAGAACAAAAATGCTTTTAGCATTTAAAGGCTGCATTGGATGAAAACTAAGGCAAAATCTACTTCACCTTCAGCAACTGATAAAAAGCACCACGAGACCTTCCTTATATGGTACTTGCATGATATTTACTATCTGTTACAGTTATTTAGATTCCAATTAAGAGTTATCTTCTGTATACCAGTCGATGAAGGTGGAGACTTTTTGGCCAGTGTTATAAAAAGTTGCCAATTTTTATTTTTTAAGACGTGGGAAAAAATCTGAAGAGATAAATTCATTGGCTTCTACTACAAAATCATTCACTTATACTGTATTAGCATTCAAAATTAAATGTCTGATCACTTTAGAAACTGTTAGTTTCCAATGACTATACTTCAAGTTTATGGGCTTCTGTTATCACTGCCACTATATCTAAAACAATCCCAAGCTTATCAGTCTTGGTTTGAAAAAATTATTTTTAAAGCAACAATAAGAAAAGCATGCAGACTTAAAAGAAAACATTCATAAGAGAGTTCTGATTTTATTTTTGAGGTAATAATCAGAAATTCTTTAGACTCAAAGTGTCCAAGTAGTGTTAAATGCATGTATTTTACATTACGTCTGGATATTACTTCTGTCTCTCTCTCTCTCTCACATACACACACACACATGCATAAAAAAAAAAACTTGGGTTATATAAAAAGAAAAACGAGAGAGTTATCACAAGCTGCAGCTTAGCTGGCATTCTTTCATGCAAAGCTGTTGTTTATCCCATGGATGCAAACTAATAACCTCATACATATTTTCGAGTGCTTGTGTTTGTTTGTTTGCTACTCTTTTACAGCTAAACCCCGTAGCACCTAGAGACCCCAAATTTTGGGTGTACATATTTCAGAATCTGTGCAAAGTTTTAAGCTACTGCACGTTGGCCTAAATCCATTTTTTTGTGTGTGCAGCACCAGATACCCCAACTAGTAATTAATAAACAAATGTTTCCTCTCTACCAGCAACATGAAGAAGCAAAGTTTCAATTTCAGTGGCTACTAAATAGCAACTGGTTCAATTGCTCCTAACTTTGAGCTGAATCCTTATAAATTGGTTTCCTTCTTTAACAGATTCTGTACAGTTCTGGAGTCATCAAGCCAGATCTTGGTTGTACACATCTAACTTAAACGCCCCAGGAGAAACAGTTATTTTCAGCGTGCTTCATGAGCATCAAAGAGATAATCTTGGCACACACAAAAGGACGCCTAAAAATGAACGCGCCTTGAACAATGTAATTTTATCATAATTAGTTTAGTTAGTCAGGAATCCATATTAACATGAAATAGAAATAGTAAAACAGACAACTAAACTCAAATGGAACTTCAGATTTCTAATGACAAAAGCAGAGGATTATTTTTCATTTGTTGCTGAACAAAACATCAATAAGATGGAAAAAAAAATTCATGCATTATTGAAATTTTTTCTTTTTTTCTTAAAACTGTTGAAAAAGCTGCATAAATATCTGAAAACCCAAAATTCTTTAATTTTCTAAAACCTCAACGAGTTTTAACAAATTTTTTTGCTTCTCATTAATAGAGAATAGGCACTTTATATTTATGAAAACCCAAATTGAAACAGACAAAAAAAAATTGCAAATACCATTCCGCATAGGGAATGTACATAACAGCAATAGATGGTCAGTAGAAATAAGAAATTCATCCATCTAAAGTTTATTCCAAATGTTTGTTTAGCAGACCAAGGTATACAAGAGCTATCAACTAAAATGCTGTAAAGATTACTCCAATTGCAAACCAGAACAGCATGAAGAATGTCTGGAAAATACAATTCTCATGACCATCTTTTGCAGTAAAAAAAACACAGGTCTAACTTAATCTCCACTCCTTTTTTATAATCTTCATATTCAGTAAAATTTGTTTTTCCAAATAACTGATTAACAACAAAAAAGCCTAAAGTAAAAATTTTAAAAACCCTAAAGAAAAAGCAAGAGAGAGAGAATATTTAAAATATATCCTACTCCGATTTATTGCCACTACTATTCAAAAGATTGTTGCAAACCCTTTATGTCGTGCTATGCAATTTTAGTATAGCAACTCAATATCTACAGCAATCTATTTGTTTCCATTATGCCATAAATTAACTCAGATGATATAGAGCATCAGGGGTGCACAGCTCCTGAATTATGTCCACCATCTATAAAAAATTGAAAAAATATGGTACGCACAAAATGGACATTTTCTATAGCAAGCAAATTTTCAATCCAGCTCGTATTTTTATGATGTTAAACAGTATGGTTATTTCCAAAATGGGAATTATTATCTCCATCATCTCTTCCTATCTACAAATTCTTCACGTGCTACAAATTTACTGGGTAAAATTGACATTTTCATTTTTCATTTCTATCTACAAGTAGAAAAACCTTCTCATTAATTGCACAATCAGGCACATGTTCCTGCATTTTAGTCTTTTAGTTGATCATTTTTAAAGAATATGTGTTTCACTATGTCTATCTTGGGTCTACTAAAGTTTGGGTCTGAGAAATTGGGCTAAATTTCACAAGTTTGTATTTTCTTTCTTTAGATATTTGATGATTCCTCACCAAACTAAACAAGCTTGTGTATTCAGACAATTGCACAGGTTTACATTAAAGAAGATACTTTCTATGCATCATGAAAATTAATAGGTAGCTAAGTTTTACTTCATACCATCTGTTATTTTCAAACATCTTAGAATGGTTTATGTACAAGCATAAATAAAGATTTAACATTAAGAAATTATGGTACTGTTGCGATCCATTCTTACAATTTTTTTAAAAAGAATTTAGAGTTATAAAACAAAGTTTAAAAATATTTTATTTATTAAATAATCTTAATTTATATAATAAATATTCTATTATAAAATCTTTGCTCATCTAAAATGATAGACTCAATTCTGAGAAACTTTCCACAATTCTTCTTTAAAATCACACATTCATCTGTGTTAAATAATAAATTGTCAAATGCAAAATATTTTGTTACTTACTGCTAAATGGAATACTGCATACATTGATAAATACAAAACACAATATCAAAAAAGTAAAATAATGAATATTAAAATTTGAATGAAATTAGTCTGAATTACTTTTGTGCTAATGGTACTAAAGGTATGCATAAAAGCCTGGCTAAAATAGCATTGTGTAATTGTATCCAGATGGGTTTCATTTGAACAATGTTTCTAGTATTTAATAAGTTCAGACAAGACGGATCAATCTTAAAAAATCCGTTTGCAAACAGATCTTAACACTAAAAAAAAAAAAATCTGTTAATTTGCATACTGATAACTCCAGATTCTTAGTGTCAAATTAATAGTAATAATAGCAATCAGATTGCAAAAATGCCATTAAATAGAGTTAATTTTGAAAAACATTTAAAAAAATTATGATCTACCTTTACAAAAATGTTTAGCATTTTAATTTTTAAAAATTCTCTTAAGCCCTAAAGTTTTTGTTTATTTTTGTGTTTTCCTTTCAAAATCTCTAAATCTTCAACTTAACAAAAAACCTAAAATCTTCAAAAGCTAAAACATAAGATAGAAAACCAATAGTTAAATGTATATTCACTGATAACCAATGCCTAAACGAATACACAGGCTCAGTGGTTCAGTGTTCAGATTTACCTACAGTGAAATTAAAGCTGCACTGCTGAGGGAAAACTCTGGTTACTCGAGGTAAACAAAGCTGAATGATGCAAATGTCAAGTATGGAAAGACCACTGACCTTTGATTACAAAAATTACACAAAATTACCATGAAACCTTGTTTGCTTTTCCCATCAGCCCGCTCAGCGAAGTATATTAAAAATATTAACAAAGACGCCTTTGAAGAAGTTTTTTTTTTCCTTAAAGCACTCTGGCTGACAAGATAGAGTGCGTCTGTCTATTAGAATAAATATGATGAACTGTTTGCACACAAAACTGGAACTTCAGAAAAATTTTCCAAACCAATTTTTTTCTCTCCTTCACACGCACACAGCAGAGATTTGCAGGCAGTCTGGAACATAAATATGGCACGGGGTCCTTTAGAAAGTCCCCTGGAAGAAGTGGAAGTATCTGAGTATGAGTAAAAATTAATTTATGTCACTAATAGTAATACAAAGTTATATGAATCACAAAATGTTATTGTACTTTAAAGGGAAGAAGAAAAAAAGAATTAGAGCTTGGTCAGAAACTATGGTGTGGTATTTCTGTTGTTAGTAATTAGTAATTTAATTAATCAAGTTACGTAGAGAACAAAAACAATGGGTTATACAAAGTTAGCTGTACATAATCAAAAACTAATCTGAAAAGGTTTAATTTCTACCCTAATGCACACTGCAGCTTACAAATGACTTCTAATCAGATTTAATACAATTAATCTTATAACATTCCGAATAAAGAAAATAGCCTACTCTGCATTAGGAGTTAGTAGCTACTGACAAACCAGGTGATTTCAAAACTAGCCATATTCAAAGCAAAATTAAGATAATACACGTGCACTATATATTATAGTGGTGGTCGACATTATTGCAGCGCCAGAACTTGTAATTCTGATTTTTTTTAAAAATTTATAATTATGACTAATCCTATGCTTTATTGACTTTGTAATGTAAAATTGCATTTTTATATTGTATCACACCAGGAATTTTTTTTTTTTTTTTTTTTTTAAAAACAAGGTAATTCAATAGTTTTGACTGCCCCTGTATATATTTTTAAAAAAAATTTTTTTGTGAAAGAAAAAAGTAAATGCATCTGGAGTAAGTTACATGCGCACAGTTTCCACACTATTTGCAATGCCAAGCTCAGATTTGTAGATTTTCTAATTGATAGTATAGGATTTCTGCTAATTTTGGGTGGCACAGGATAAATTTCAGCATCTTGGCTTACTGCTAAAAATAACCAAAATAAGCTCACAGATCTCAAGAATGTATCACTGAAAAGCTGGCAATGAATATTCTGTAAAAATTCTCAGCGAAATACATACATTATGTAGTTTGGTAGTTCATTAACAGTATGGATGCAGTTAAACCTGGGCACCGAAAGACCTTACAACAGTGAAAACACTAGCCTCAAACTCAATATATGCCAGAATGGTGCAGAAGAATAATCACTGCTAACGCCCAATATTTATGTTCAAAATAAAGTTTTCTTTGAAGCAAGCAAGAAAAGAATGCCAACTAACTAAATTCTACTTCCATGATCCTTCAGCTTAAGAATTACACTAACTAAAAATCAGGGCACATCCTCAGTTGATTATCAATAAGTATCCTTTAAAACTGAATTTACAAGATTTTTTGACTGCCGATTCCACTGATCCTACATAGTACTTGATTTCGGTTACAAAGACAGGACCAAATCTTACTATAGTTACTGTAGCTCTTCTTTATGCTGCTGTAGATAGCATAGTCTCATGTAACCAAACATTGCCTAATTTTATTTTAAGATGCTTTGAATATAGACATAGCAATACCATATGATGCCATTAAAGTTGAATGACCAACCTATGTATACCAAACCATAATGGATTGATATTTGCATCACCTTGCATTTTTTTCAAAATCAAAATATTGCTCATTGTCTGTGTTACAATGAAAAAATGCATTTTAAACATAATAAAGCTGATAAAGTATTGTTTTTATTATTTGTAGGACCTCTGTACCAAACATCTCTTTAATATAGTAATCTTTTGTGGTGATGCAACAATGAAATAATAAACCAGTAAACTTCAATAAATGTGCACATATTCCAATAGAAATATTGTTCTAATAAAATAATAATATTTTAACACAAAAATGCATTTGTCATAATTATGCTTAACCTTTTCCTATATAGAAATGCAATATTTAACATACACAAATATTCAGATTTCAAAGATGGCTGCAAAAAATGTACCTGCCTGATTAAAATTATTTAAAAAAAAAAATGACTCAAATAACAATAATGATTTAACACACAGCTCAGTAATCCAAATGAAAAGGAAATATGTCCAGAAAATGAAAGAGAAAATTTAATTTATAGTGCAAAAAGTAAAATATGTAGATTAAAATCACCTGAGTGTTGTCATTGAGGTGCAAATGCTTATTCAATTTCTTGAATCTCCTTGCTGTCATAACTTTTGACACCAAGTCTGTCATCCTACTCCAATAATCCTCAATGGACAACACAGAATTATGGCTATGTTTACTATTAAAGATGCTTTCATCTCCTCCCTGGTGGTATCTATTGAGGTCTTGTCAGCTCTGCCTGCCTCCTTCTGAGTCTGTGTGGCATAGCAGTTAGACTCCTCAACCACATGGTGAGAAAAATCTTCTGGTATCAGCTGATAGAAGAAATCCACCAGCTTCTGGTCACTGGATATCAATCTCTAAGACAAATTACTGCAAAAATACCAACATGATCAACCACAGATGACTCAAACTCCACTGGATGACCTTGCTCTCATTCTCCACATCCAGACATCTCTTCATTACTGTCCAACCCACTAAATGATGAGAGATCTGAGGTATAAACTCTCCAGACAACCACATCACCAGAAGGAAAGGATATGCTGTTGGATTCCATCAAGTAAATAAACAAACTAGGTAATGCATGGTTCACGCAAGTAACTTCACTAGTAAAATCACTTCTGTGAGAAAACAAAGAGGTACAAATAGCCAGAGAAAGTGATATTGTGGACTATCATTGTTCTACATGTATTTTCTATCACAAAGATGAAAATGGTTATTAAGTGAATCATCAGTGCCCAGGTACCAGGCAAACTGAGCAGGAAAGGATTGAACAACAAAAATCCAAATTATTTTGGGTAATCAAAATAATTTTGGGCCTTAGTGTACAGTAAAAAAATCAAACAACATTTTTGTATGAAAGTACACAAACAACTAATCATTCTTGGTTCATTAAAATTTCATGCACACATAAACCGCTATTTAGATGATGATAATAATGGAGGCTCAACATCACAACTATCTAACTAGCAAAAATTACCAAAGACAAAAAATCTTTTAATGACTTCTTGCTTTATAGTTGTCAAAAGAAGTTGCGTACTTAATTAGCTAGGAACAAAATAACTCAAACAATCCAGCAACACTGCAGCTTTGAACAATCAAAACAGATTAGATGCTAAGCAGTAGAGTTCTCAAATTCCTGTAAATGTTACCACAATGACGCTATATATCAGTTACTCCAGTTATTTCAAATGTTTCAAGTGTCAAACATTTCAAACAAATCTCATTTTTGCTTCATGTTTTCTAGGCAATGAAGCACATCGGTACCAGACACTTATACCACATTATGATGATTAACATAGTTCAAATTTACTTTCATATTAAACAATGGTTTTCATAAAAATGCAAATTTCTTTTGATAGTTAATACATTTTGATATGCATGTTCAAATCTTGTATTTTGAATACCCAAACCTTTATGTGGCAAAAATTCATGCATGATAAAATATGGAATAATCTTTTGGTCAACAGCTGCAAAACAAATATCAACAAACTTACTAAATAAAGTACAAAATGAGAGTGTTTAAGAATTATGACAGAGGCTTTGGGATTCATGTTAATACAAATAATGGAAAAAAATCATAGGAATCTAATCACTGTGAGATAGGAAAGCAGAAAAGTTGCTTCTATTATCAGAGAAATCGATAAGGATGGAAACCTATGCCATGAACCAAAGATTAACTATATCAGAAGACTAAAGAGAGTCAGTTTTGTCCATCAGGTAAAAAAACCTGAGAAGAAATAACCCAGTTCATAACAAACCAGTAGCACGATTACCATACCATACCCTTCTGGACCAAAAAGAATCATCCTGAAGCCAAGACAGCAATTGTAGGGATCAAAAAAGAAGAGAATACATAGATTTGTTTTTTCAGCAGTTTTAAAATCTCAAATTATTAGTATTAAATATGGGGCATCAAGGTTATTGGTGCCTTTATAACCAAGGGAATAGCATAAATTATTAAAATTTCTACATCTGATAACTAACAATTGTGGTTACTGCCAGAGTCAAACAAACGAGAAATATTTAAATCATGAAATAACATCAGACTCGTCAAGAGTCCAAACAGGGTACCCACCTGTCCCAATTTTCCATTATTGCCCAAATTTTATTTTTCAAAATGACCAGCGCCATTTTTCAAGCTGCCATTGTTATACTAATCTTTCACTCTCACCAGACCAGGGTTACGGCTATAACAACTGTCTACATTCTGAGTGCTGTTCCAGTAATACTACTAAAGTTTCTAGCACAGATTCCTTCACTAATTAGCAGCCGCCTATTTTTTGTCAATAAAAAGTCACCAACAAAATATAGTAAATGATTGTTCAATAGTCATTTACTCTAGTCAGCTTAACTTAAATTGTAAAAAATATGAAAGAGAAAAGAGAGCGAGCTGAGGTTCACTTTATACAGTAATGGCCCCAAAACATGCAATGAAAACCAATTTTGCTGCCAAAACTAAATAAGCATTATTGCAAGTTTATAATTTCAATGTGTGCAATATATATTAAATATTGACAATTTTGTTTTGGTTGTTCCTTACAGATTAGATGATGTTTTTTTTAATCCCCTCAATTCTTTAGTCTCTACCAGTTCCATCAGAATAAACAGTACATGACTGATGAGGGGAATTAAAATACTGACATCTCCATGCATAAAAAAAATTAATTTGTTAAAGAAAATAAATAAATGCAGAAATGGTAATTGTTTAAATTCATCAATAACAGCATTGTCACAAAATCTAATTTTTATGTTAGTTTATTTAATGATTCCAAGTTTGGAATTTCTGCTTAAGTAATTATCTAAGAAATGAAAAAATCCTATTATGAGGAGGAAATTGCATGTACATGTAATTTACAAAATGTATATTATTTACAGTGACACTAAGATTCACTTAGACTGCATAAAATCATTAATATGAAAATAAATTCATTAGGACTGCAAGCAAAAGCATTTATTCAACAAAATTTGTCATCTGAGCAGTGTCCTGATTTTTTCTTTCAAATGACCTGATTTTACAAAGTGGCAACTGACAGGTGTATAACACACACACACCACACACACACACACACACACCACACACACACACACACACACACACATTTGCAGTTCATTAAAAATCACAAAAATAACGTGTTAACTAATAATGCAAATAATTGGCATTTATTTGAGAAGGAAAAAAAAAAAGGAGTTTATTTTGAAATTTCTAATTGTGAACTTTATCATTAAAATGTCATTGTTTGCTTTCCTTCTCTTATTCCAAAAATTCACAGTGTATGATCATCAAGGAGATGGGATAATTCAAAAGTGAGACCTTTAGCTGTAGAAAGCCATGGTTTGAGGTGGAATTTGAGAGTAGTTTCAAATAACATCCTTAATAGCAAACAATGAAGAAACCAGAAATTTTATCATCATCTTATGGCTTAAACCAGGTTTTCAATTCCACAATTTAATCTAGTATATACACATTTGGTAGATAAACACCCAGAAATTATCAACATATTTTCGTAGCAGGTTTGTGGAGAATAGAATATGCACATCTTTTCTTCTTAACCCAACTGGCTAAACCAAAGCAAAGATTATTTGTGGTTAAAACAAGATCAGGCCCAACCAACCGACTGACTTTTACGGTGGGTAGCTTGTGAACTAAGCGTCTGCTTTTAAAGCATACAAGTAAAATGGTATATGTATAAGCATTGCTAAGCAATGATTAAATCGGCAATGACTGCAGCCACTAAAATAATTAGTAAGCAGTACCAGAGTTACTAGATGCAGTGCTGACTCAAACTTTGCCCACAGACCAGCAGATAAATAATCTATGAATAAATTTTAACTTCTATCAACAAGCAAAACTTTCTGGAATGCAGGTATTAATTGAAAACCCTTGGGTCTCAGGAGACTCTTTCTATTTCCACAAAATGCAATAAACTTTGAAATAAAGAACAATGGATTTGAATAATGCATCACCACTGCACATAAAAATTAAAGCCTAGATTTATTTATTTTAAATATGACTTTAAAATGTGTTTACTAATTAAAACTCATGCTTAAATAATGCTGTGAATCAGAAACCTGAATAATCCCCAAGTTTCTCCTTCAGTATATTTAAATACAAGCCAGGAGATCATTTGTTTTTGTTTTTGTTATACAGCACAATGGCAATTTGCTAGATTAAGGAGGCAGACAAAGAGAGACAGCACTTCAGCACTAGCCAGTCACAAGCCAGGATTTATTCTTAGATCCAAGTAGAACTCTGGCCATTTGAATTCATAGAGCTCCCTAAAGACAACTTTTTTCATGCAAATGACTGAGAACTGTTGTGTTTCTTTCACTGGCTACCCCTTATGGATGCACAAATGTCTTAAGTTATTCCCCCTCCTTTTTTTTTCAAAGGTAAATGAAATCCAAGGTTGTTAACCATTCTGCTGTAAACAGATGTTGAAGCCTTCTCTATAATGATGCAAGTCTAATTATTGGCACTGCCCCACTAAGTCAATAAACATACATCTGGCTCCCATAGCAAAAATACAGATGCAGCAAGAGGTTAAACCATACCAAGATTGCTAAGGGGAGGATGCATGTATACACAAACAACAAAACAGCAAAATAATTTCCAGCCATAAGCTACAAAATTCTCTTTCAAACATACATTAAGAATAATAAATGCTCTCTCAGTCCATGTGTTTAGATAATTAAAAAATTTTTTAAAAAAGGTCTTACTATTACGATAAAACACAAAGTGCACTGACTATTAATGTAATATTATTCTAGACTTTTTAAAATCCAATATATATTATTTTTTAAATTTTATAATGGCTCGGCCATAACCCTGAGACAGACGGTTTGATGAGGTATTTGTCCAAGTGTACAGAGAAGCAATGATAGAAAGGGTTCTAACCATAAGCATGAATGACTATGACTGCAAAGGGTGAAGAACTCGTAAAAGAAAATGAACTTATGCAATTCATAAATAATATAGGTTAGAAAGCAAAAAAAAAAAGAAAAAAGAAAATGAGAGACCATTAAGTCAGCAGCAATTAATTGCTGGTTTGTTTAATTTTGGCTAGTAATTAAATTTAGTTTGGTCATACAACACTGATGTCTACAAGGAAAACAACTCTAGTGAAAGAGCATAGTGCCATAGTTATCTGCTAGGAAGCATTGCCAATCCTGCACCACAAGGGACCCGGCAATTTCCGACTTTGGCAGGAAAGGTCTTACTAGAACTCTTGATTTTTAGATGTGGGAGGAAATAGGAGAGCCTGGAAGAAACCCACATGGCCAACTTGTGAAGAAGAGAGAGAATAACCAAGCCAGAGAGGTGTGCCAAACTGAACTGATCCGCTGTGGAAATCAAACTCAGGCCCTAGACCATAGCAGTCCAGTAGTCTACCATTGGACCACTGTGCTGCCAGTTTTGGCTTTGAAAATTGCACAATTACCTACCTATCACAAGAGGTTCCAGAAATCAAAATGGCTGAGAGACAGAGGATCGACTGTAATAAAATACATTAACAAAATGAAAATTAAAAGTAGGCTAGTTATTTCTCTGACAATTTGAAATTTTTTATAGATATCAATGAGCTTAAAATCAATGAAAATTACTGGGAACCAACAGGCAAAAACCTCTGCAGTCATTTCAATTAATACATCACAATAGTATCAGCTTAAGTTAGCCTATAATCCCACACATAAAAACACAAAATCACCAACTACTTTTAATGGTCAATGTACAAAAACTTTCTCCATTTAACAAAAAAAAAAAAAAAAAAAAAATTATTATAACTAACCAAAAACCATGTATTAGTATATTTTTCACATTGGTTAAAGCATAAATTCCAGAAAACTGTGCACGAATACTAACACTTGTAATAGACACCTGTATTATTTGATACAGCTCAATTCTAAGTTATGTGGGCATCACAGGCTTGAGGATCCCGTATCAGAAAGATTCTCTGGTTTGCTCTGATAATGCTGAAATTCATTCAGGTCTGAAAAGAGAAAATATCAAGAGCACTTTAAGCTGACTGACCAGCCATAAACTATTTTTGTTCCATTATCTCCTACCTAACCTGCCCCTGGTAGAGAAGATATGTTACTTAATAAACATGACTGGCACAGACACTAAAAAGAACTTGGTTAAAAGTTCAAAATATGATATAACAGTGAGTTATAAAAAAAAAAGTAAGTAGATTATTCTAGTGCAAAATAAAAGTAAAATGCTATGAGTATACTACATGACTCCCCCCCAAAAAAAAGATGGAATATGAATGCTCCATCAGCACCAAAGTAAAACAACTTCCTTCTTTTCATGTGAGAAAAACAAGTTATACACAAAGATTATTTGAACCGCAATCATAAAACAAGAAAAGGTTTCCATTATATTTCTTTGTCCTGAGATGCTTCTCTAGTGTTTAATCTGCTGTAATTGTAATATCTATATTAACTTCTGGTGTTTTACATGTACTTTCAATAATAAGAAATAGGAATAAAAACAGACAGACGTTGTTTAAAATTCACATTACCAATTATTTATAGAAAACTGCTAAAAAAGTAAGAAATAGTGGTTCATAAGACAAAAGACACTATATGATTGTTATCAAATTAACAGCACTTCCCATTATACAAGAGTTTGGTATATTGCACATATGTGCATGTGATATAATCACAATACATTCTTTAAAATGATGGACTATTTAATTGAAAATGAGACACATGCCATATTGGATCAGAATGACAGTGGGGAATATAAATGATAAGCATTCAGTATGCATTTACAGCATTACAATGCAAATGATTCACAAAAAATGAAATATAGTGAGCTATTGAAATCCCACAGTGTATAAGCATGTAACAGAACTCAGGTAATCAACTCGGTGTATCATAGCATGTTATCAGCAAACTTTCAAAGTAAGGAATTGGCCCTTTAATTGTTGTCCACAATCAACATCAAGACCAAGTAGCTTTTATAGCACTGCATTATCATTAGCTACAACAATGGTTGAGATGGGTGCAGGTGCTAGGTACAAATCTTTACACAAATGATGAGAAATCACCTTCATGTTACCAATCTTAGAGCCTGGTAACCTTGTAGTTTCCTACCACTGAATTACCAGACACAAGCAGGCAAGCAGATTGCTATGCTAGAGTTTAGCAGTGTCAGGAGAAATGGTACCATGGGGCTATAACTAACCAAAATGACAGAGAAGCGTGGCGATTAGGTGTGTTGTTGGGTGGCTTAACATAACTTTGCCTGCCCAGGTGGACTTACACATTAGATGAAATACATGACAGGTTCTTCTTACTTTACAAAAACATCATGTTTTTCCTTTGCTAGATAACACGGTGCTGCCTACATATTCCAGAATACTGCACAGTCATCACTGAAAATGGTTAAACGGGTAAATAAACATCTTGCCAATTATCTCACCTGACTTTTTAAAAGTAGATCAGATATGGGATATCCTGGGTGACATCAGAGCATAAAATGTTGCCATGTAGACCATCTCGATGTTGGTGTAGCACAAAACATTATTGAGGGGTGTGAACATATCCGTTGAACAGCCTGCCATTTAAGGGAACAGATGTCATCAACAAATGCTGATATTGTAGCCATGTGTGCACAATATACCAAACTCTTGAAGAAATACAAATAATTCAGTAACAATCATTCAACAGCATTATCTTTTAAATCAATATTGCCTACTTTTTTTTTTCTTTTTTCAATAGTACATTATCTGTTATTTTTAAACCCTTCTGGAATCACCAATGGCCAGTCTCTTCCAATTTTGCCAAATTTTCACAAAAAATGGCTAGTTTTGGAGACTTTTTCATATTTATATACTTCATAGCCACCTTATTTAGATTTAAATTATGGTGGCAAACTCAATCAAATATAAGCTTTTTTTTTATTACTGCTGAATGATATAGTTTGGTAAGAAAACAGGTAAGGGTCAGCAATATATAGTTCCTGGTATAGCATTTTTTTAATGATGTAACATTTCAATGTCAAAGACGACCTTAGCAGTACCACTATTGTAAATGAAATAAACATCTTGGGAAGAATTATCAATCATATAATATCAGAAATTCCAAAATGTAATCTGCTATTTTACCTCTATATCTAACATGTTAATCCACAATAATGTAATTGGACACCAGTCAATAATTCATATTCGGTGGCACTTTTGGACAGCAAGCCTACAGAATAGTAACTGACATGAAGCCATGACATTTCGCGTAAGTAATCCCCCAACTCATTTACAACATCTGCCAATGGCAGCTTAAGCAGCAGTCGCTGGGAATGTCTGGTGCGCTGAAGACTAGCAGGCTAGCTTGATTAACTACTGACCACTGCCAGAGATGCTTTCATCCAGATTCATCTGCTATGACGGATGTGTCTGCAAGAACTGATTGATTAGGTAAAATAATCAGGAAGGCCAATTTGAAAGTAATGGCCGGGCAGGGGTCACGGAAACAGTGGCATGTTAAATTATACTTATAACAATCTTTATAATGAACAAAATTTATCAAGCTTGAAAAAAAAGCATCATCAGGTTGTTAATAAAATTTTTCTAGGAAGGAATCAGTGTCAAAACTGACAAAAGTGCTGCATATTCTTTCCTTTCTTTTGAAGCTCTGTAAACTGTATGTAACAGATTATGGCACTACAAAATTTTGTAAAGTTTAATTTTGGTTCAGTTAATACAGAAAAAAAAAGACATGTAGCTATTAAAGGTGTCACAAGATCACATGGAATTTCTGAAAGGATGTGCCTGATGCTTCAATCATGTGAGGCCATAGTGAATATTGGTGCTGTTCTGTGGTTCTCCCAACTCACAAAAAATCAGCTACAGATCTTTCAACAACAAATGACATTAGCAGAAACTCATAACAACAGAAGAGCAAGATAACAGAATACCTACCAGTGTGTGCCTTATAAGCAGCAGCGAGAGAGTGTTTTACAAAAATGAGAAAAGGCGGCCAATCAATTAATGTCGCTCTAATGCATAATAATTGGTGTTAACAAACTAAACAAAAGAGAAAAGAAAGGTGTTTGTCATGCAAAGTGAAAACAGGAAAGAAATAGACATAAAAAGTGCATTATTACCTGTTTAAGTAGACAGCCTATTTTCATATTATTTAGTTTTCATGGTATTGCATTTTGGGAAGCCTTTTAACTACCTGAAGCTAGACATTCCCTTCAGATTCCATACACATTTGCTTTAAATTTTAAAAAGTTTTAAGAACTATAATAACTAAATATTTTCAATAACTTTGTGGCAATATTTTTTTTTTTAAGTTAGTCACTCTGCAATCTAAAATGTTAGTGTATCAACATTTAAAGTGCACAAATGTACTATTCAACTAGAAATTTGAGAGATGGAGAATGGTCTTAATGCATTTCATTTCTATTTCTGAGAGGTATTTTAAGGTTTTCAAGGAACATATTTATTGATAATAGTAAAGATTTGCTGAAATAAGGATCTGTCCTGGGAGATTCTTCTTCAAGAGTGAGAAAAGGGGGCTACTTTCACTTTGCCAATCCATTTCAAATAAACAACATCAATATCTGCATATGCAAAAATGTTTATCAATGGTCTAATTCTGAGTAAAACAACAATATATGCACATTTTTGGCCATAACTGTGGACTCACTACTGACTTTGAAAGAGACTGGAATAAAATGTCAGTTAAGCAAAAGTGCCATATTACACAGAGAAGGGATATTTTGATGATGTTAAACATAGCAGTATAGACAATTTGCTATTTATCAATTAGTTTATGTGTAGGTCGAAACAGATGATCGTAGTCTTCTAGCAACCTGCCTTTTTCCTCTAGGGTCAGTTCTCTTCCAGCATGTTTTAACAATTGATCTGACATCTTGACACAATTAGTAAAATCAATGACAAAATGTGTTATTTGCAATAAGACCAAGAACTGGGACTGTCAGATTTAATAACAACACAGCCAAAACTCACCCTATCTCCTTCAACCTGAGATATAGTGCTTATATGCATTTGTGCATTGCATGACATGACAGTGGCAACATGGTCATCTGGTCATCTATAATTGTTCTTAATCCTAGGACTGCACAAGGTGCCCATTATCTAGTAGAGATGATATCACACTGGCACAATGGAGAAGGGGACAATGATTCATTCCAAGGAAAACCTGTGTGGCACCCACTGTTCCAAAACCAGGTGTGTAGTAATTAACACTCTATAATTCCATATTTGTCTTATTGGAATCAGCTATCAATCAGATACTACAGGCTAACTGTCAGTCTACTAAGAGGTATTTTCTATATAAGACAGCGTTTGAGAACAGCATTCAGTGTCAGAATTAGCAGTTTAAAGAGGTAATGATAATAACGTTTTCTTCTGCTGAGACAAAAAAGTCAATGTCAGTGTATTCAGAAGTCAGTTTAGGTAAAGTCCACTGTAGTTGCGTGATTGCCTTTTAGAAAATGCAAACATTAAACTTATGCTGAAACTTTGATCATACAAGACTCTTCCTCTTCATTTTTACTGGTGAATGCCTAACTCTGGTCACCACTGTAGATTGCAAAACCAATTCCTTCTAACAGAAATGTTTTAGTACTTTTTAAATAAATCTTCTCTTTTAAACAGGGAAAGTAATCTGATTTTGCCTTTTTCTTGAGGCAAAACCCAAGCAAGCATCAAAACAGATTCTAATAGTGATACATTTTGAACTTACAGGAATCTTTCAAAACAAAGATAATGGTAGGACTTAATGGTGATGGATCAGATTAGATATCACAAACAGAAATCAAGAAAAACCCCATAAAACAAACAAATAATTGAATAAAATATATTATAAAAAAAGAAAAAGAAACCAACCTTAAATTATTACATTTTTTGCTTACGAAAAATAAAGGTAAACTGATTATAATCTGGCTGTTGACAACAATATGATTTAAAGCTAAACAATGATTACATACTGAATTACAATCACCATAGGCAAGCTTTCTCCACAGCCCACCCTTTTTTTTTCTTTTCTGGATTCTTTAGTCAACAAAATTAGCAGCTAGGATTCCCTGATGTCTGTATGAAACAGAAACAAAGCCACAAAGACTGCATTTCTATCTACAGCGAAACCACAGAGTGTGGCGCCCATTTACGCCTACCCACATCGCTCTGCTGTGCTAGCAGGGTTAATCACTAATTCAGACCAGATCCCATCTATAGACAGGTGATTCCAACGAATGACGAAAGAGAAAGCAAGCTAGATTTGACCAAGAAAGAACGATGCCCGAGCAATCAGAGAGAAATGCCTGTGTATAATTCCAGCTGAAAGCTAACCATCGGGGTTATTAAAAAGAAAAGCAAAAACAACGTAGAGAGATTTCAGGCGAACCTAGGAGTCTGAGCCAGGTGGTGGGGTCCAGACAAATTTTTTTTTGACATCTAGTCTCTTGCAAATGCACATTCAAGCATTTTGGGGCAATATGATACACCACTTTTCGCCAAATTTTTAGAAGATTTAATCACACTTTAAGCTTCAGAAACAAACTACTCAAATCAGTATGACCAGTAAGATCACTGACATACGATGTCTTTTCTGGTTTAAAGTCCTGACTTCTGGACCCGTGTGTGTAATAAAATATTCTAGTAAACTGGTAGGAAAAGGCAATAATGTGACATGCGGAGAGTACGAATGTGTTCTAGCAGAGTCCTAGAAAACAACTGGTCCGCTGTCCATCACGATATCAGTTGATTTCTTTCCTTCATAGAATTTTGTTGTCAAATTTAAACAAAGATTTTTAAAATTAATTTATATGAATATTTAGCTTAGTTCATCATTCAGTGATGTAGCTAAACCACTTAGCACATCTGTTATATCATAGCATCATATTTATTCTAATATTAGTACTGTAATACGCTGTCTAGTTACTCAACTGTCTTATTTCAAATTATGTAACTTTATCCAAGCATCAATAAATTGTATTTAAGAGCTCATAATGTACGACTCTCATGTATTTTCACTCTGTATAGGGATTTAGTTTTGGTATTTGTCATAGTATCTCAGGTTTTGCTCAGTTATATACTAGTTGTTTTTTATTTAGTTGCATATCGTGATCTGACATACATCTACTCAGCTTTTCTCTAATCCTACAGTTGATAAGTAACTGTTTATGCTTCATCCATGTATCATCTGTAGCATAGGATTATCTGATTATGATATGAAATTATCAGGTTTATAGGATATGCATGCTTTCTGAATCTCTGCAACATCATTAAGTTTTTGAAATCTTTTGGTTCTATTTTCAGTTTTCTGAGTTATGAACTTTATGTCTAGGATTTTTAAAAAAAATAAATAAATAAATGTTACTTTTTACTAATGTGTTTTGTATTTTATCCATATCCCTTGGATCTACCTAGATATTCTACAAACTTTTCTAACATTTTGGGTTTTATCTAGAAACTTTTATTTTCCTAGGGTTCAATGATTATATCAAAAAACATATAGTGTTTATTAAGATTATCGGCTTCCAGTACTATATATCTCTATTTTCACCGACTGACTATACATATATTATATATTTATCCACATTTGTTTGAATTAATAAATCTTATTATCTTTAATTTATCTTGTTTGTCAGGTATATTTTGAGTCTAGCTATTTCAGAGGTCAGTGAGTTTTTACTTTGATGACGACCACTGACCAATCAAAGTTGTTGTGCCCTTACTGACAAGATGATGAATAGACTTTTCCTACAGCTTCATCGACTTTAAGATTATGAGCACATTCAGAATTGGAAAATGCAAGAAATACAATTTTTCATTATTTCTTATTAACAGGTTGTCTTTGGAAATTAAATACAATTGCACCGATGAAAAAAAGGGGGAAATAATGCATTTAAAATTAACAACTTCACCACAACTTTCAAAGGTACATTTCATTGTCCTTTGGATTTCATAGCAACCATGCTGGAGATGATAGTATTTAGCATTTTTAAATAAAGCAGCCAGTTATTTCTGCCATTTTCTAGCATTTTGTAATATCCCTATAACCATACACGTTTATAATCTGCTCAAAGAGTGTGCTATTAATTCTAACAATGACACACTAGAAACCAAGCTGGCTTATACTTGTGTTAGAGTCACAACCAAAATCTATTTATTCCATAATTGTCTGTCATCATACTTGAAAAGAATTCAAGAAGTGATGAATCACATCCAATTTTCTACATGGTACTTATGAAATATTAAATATGAAAAATAGTAAACATCTTATATATACTATGTGTAAAGACAAATAAAATTATAAAATAAACAAATGCCTACAGTTTTTGAAATAAATAAATAGCCCGAACCTTCAGCTATTTCATTCAATTTGCTTTGGTTACTGTCCTATTTTTAATTGTTTCCTTTACCTGAAATGTTCATTGAAGTCATAGCTTCTTTCTTTTTATTTTTATTTGTATGCCATTTTACAGATTAACGAATGGCATTTTATCAAAAACCAATTACTAGCAAGCATTACTTGGAAAAAAAAAAAGAATTTACTCAAACTATTTGAGAAATTATGGCATAAAGAGTAGTATCTTAGGAAACATTTATATTAATCTGGAAATTTTATGTATTAATTAAGAAAAAAACCAAAAAACCACCAGCAGGAACAATCTGGCTTGACATGCATCTAGTCTTTCGCAGAGAAATTCTCTATATCAGTTAACTCAGATGATGGATATTTGACACATCCATATCCATATCCATATGCTTTTACATCAGCCATTATAAGTATAGATGCTCTACAATTAGAGGGAGTAGCTCAAGACTTTTAAACAAATGTGGTATCTTAGCACAATAGAAAAAAAAATTAAATATATATGACAGACTTATAGTGGCTGGAAAACATGACCACGGCAGTTGCAGAATCAAAGTATGTTAACTTGATTATTTCTTGAGAAATAATGCTTTAAGACATCAAGAGCTCCTGACCCTTTGCTAACAACTATAACAATAACTTTTACACAGAGGTTTTAGCTAAGTTATATGTTTAAATATTTCCTTTAATCTCTCCAAATAAAATAAACAAAGAAGAAGAAGAAGAAGAAGAAGAGCATTGTTTAATTTACTAGTTTACCAAAGAGCAATGGTTAGGAATAGGATAAGTCCTTATTTTTATTCTAGCCATATATCCAGTTCAACAACTTCCTTTTGGAATCATGTGCCATGGAGATCAAAAGGCTGGAATAGATCTTTGGAGTGAGTCTCTTGACCCTCCGTCAAGCTGCATGTCAAATATCAAACCTACAAACAACTTCCTTGAAGAAAGAAAGAAAAAGCTATTTTCGTACCAAAACACAAAAATACGATAGCAAACTTATACTCAACAGTGGATAAAATGTGATGTTTACAGAAATAAATACATAACTTTCCCATTTCTTTGCAAACCCAATAATCTACAAGATTGTGTAATAGTTACTAGAGATGTTCAACTAAAACCCAGGTGGAAATAGAATCACTGTAATCATATTTGGCCAGGCTTCATTTTAAAACACACACACACAAACTATGCAAGTTTTTCTCTCCCCCCACCTTTTCTTTAATGCAGCAAAATATTCTGAAGGATAAATTCTTAAATACAAATAAAATACAGGATAACAAAGATGAAACAAAGTAAATCTTGAATGTTGTGCAAATGTGGAGTTCATATTTAAGAAAAAGATTCTAAATTATTGAAAATAGCGCAACATAGATTTGCTGGAATCTATCAAGAGTTTAACAATTTTGACTAATAGAGAAAGCAAGAAAATTAAAAATATTAGATCCACCCAATTTACATTTCAAGAGTTTGGATGTAGAGAAAGAGATGATAGATGATGGATGGTACAAGGTTTCCAAAGTAATTCAAGATTCTGAGTGTGTTAACAATAACAAATTCTTTTGGATATCTACAGTCACCAAATTAATATAAGGGTCAGAATTAAAACTTTGCTAAGTTTTCAATATGGCTTAATAACAGAAACAAATTAGTAACTGTTCTGTAAATAGAGAGCTAAAGTGTGACATGAAGTCATGGCAAACAAGAATCTTGTTCTAAACAAACTCAATGTACAATGGTGTTCACCATGCGAGAATCATATTTTATTGAAAATATTCCTCAGTCGTAGAGATAAATTTCTATAGATTAGCTGAAGGAAAACCAAATTTTGCCCATGTAAGTGTTAAAAAGTAAAATTTTCAACCAGTTTGACCACTGCTTTGATCTCGGCTGTAATCATCAATCTTGGTCACACACCTATAAATTTTTTTGTTTTTCTAAATAAGATCGAGAAAGGGGAAGAGTGCTATTGTTGTGTTTGCTTATGAAAGCATTAAAATGTAATATTTTACTGTCTTGTTTGTGTAGAGTTTAGTGGTTCTTTACCGACCTGTATGATATCATGTTGTACACTATTACATTTTTCCAAAAATTGTTGATTACAGATTTCTCATCCAATAACGCTGCTCATAACCTGATTTAGTGTCAGAAACAAGAGCTAAAACACTGAAATATCAGTTTAAGAATAAGTGAATCTGTAGCACGCATGTATGACTCCGACAGACTAACAACAAAGTCGTCAAAACATATCGTATCTCTACCCTGCTCATTTTCATTAAAAGTTTCAAGGAAACTTCAGCTGATAAGAGAAAGTAATAATTATAAATGAATGAGTTTTATGGCAGTAAGTTAGGGTTTATTTCCCCAGTTTTAACTATATCGTTATACTTTTATATCTCAATAACCAAATTAATGCACAAAGAAAAAGGCAGATCACAGACAAATCACAAGATGATTTTTTCCTTTATTTAGAGCACTAACTTTCAAACAGAATGTTTCACTACATAAGTTATTTGATGAAACAAATGATAAAATTTTCCTGAATCATAAGGGATAGACCATTATCATCTTCAGTGGGAAAGGAGAAGCTGGGTTTTTTCTTTTGTTAAGACCAAATTAGTTTTCCTTTAGCCAGCCACAAACAACTTTTTCTTTTTTTACTTAAAACCAGCCAAACTTTAAAAAAAATAAATCTTCCAGCTTCCTCATGAATGATAATGGACAATCCATAAATTATATAAAGGCTCAGACTAAAAATTCTAATAATCAGGGGAGATAACAAAGCCAAGAAAACATTCCTGAATATGCAGTTTCCCTTTTAGAGAGGGGAAAAAAATCTGCAAATCTTGAGATTTAAGAAAGGAATGTAATGAAGCTATTACTGTCTCAAAGAGGACCTCCAGAAAAGAAAGAAACAAAGTCCACAAAGTATAAAGTTGTCAGGATATTACAAAAGCACCAATGGCTGAGCAACCAGGTGCAAGTAAACAACAGGAAAAAGTCCTCATTAGCCAAATAATCCTGGAAGCCAATGCAAAATGCTAACTTAGAAAACGTCAGGAAGCTAACAATTACCAAAGGACTCATTACTGTGTGTCTATCATGAATTCAGGTGTTTCAAGAACAGAGATTTAACTTCCAACTAAAGAAATTTTTGACACTGTTGTGAATTATGCAGCCAGGTCAAAGATTTGAGGAACAGATCTTCACAACCCTAATGAAATTACAACAAAACTATACTAATCTCCATTTGGCTAAGCTATTTTCACATAGTGTAAGTACAATCTCCAAAGTTGTTGTCCATGTCCTCCATAATCTTGTATTTGATGATTTAATGACCTGAATCCCTTCCACACACAAAAATAAATTATGTTCACCTTTGTCCTTTCCTAATACACTAGCTATAGAATGGTGATTGAATGCACTGACAGTAAAATTGCCTTCATTCAAAGTTATGGTTAGTGTAGCCCTAAACAGAGTCATAACTTAAGCATGTTTTGTCTTGGCTCTATTTCAGATGAAGAAATTGTTAAACATCTAAGTCTCTTAAATCAGTTGGTTCCTGGGGATTTAATCTTGGCAAATAAAAAGTTTTTTGATCCAGAATATCATTCCAAATGGTGAGACTATTAAGTCTTTTTGCAAAGTGCCATAATGAGTGAACACCAGACTCTAAGATTTGAAGATCCTTGGTTTGTTCCCCTTTATTTAAAATGCTATGCTGACAAAGTTTCAGCTGTCTGCATCCCTAGTCAATCCACAATTTCCTCTAATTAAAGAGGATTGTGAGGGAACAGATTTTGAATAAATGTTAGAAAACACCTGTTTAACAAATGTGAAAATATAGGTTTTATAGAAAATCATCTAAATTAATTTTTGCCTTGGCAATAAAAAGAGTTTAAAATCTATACATGCTTTGTGTTAATACCTTGAATAATTCTAGAACAAATTAAGTGAATCAATTTTCTATATTACATTCCAATAATTATAAGATTTCAAAGCTTACCCTAAATACTTTTGGGGAGAATATGTCTTGAGTAAGTCTCTGTGGCTGAGTTTGGGATTTGTTAGAACAGAAAATTTGGTTGCCAGAGCAACATAACATCGTTATTTTAGAATTCTATAGGTAGAACAGAATGCTGACAATTGTGGTAGTAAATATTGTTTTCATAAGCATTTCTCTTCTCTGGCAATGTTTAAATTATTCTGGTAAAAACAGCTAAATGCTTAAAAACACTGTTTAAGGCTGAGAATTTTACCAATTAATATTATTAGAATTTTACAGTTATTATTTCTACAGGCATAAGATTTTTTAAAAGTGATGACATTAACATTAATTGGAGATAAGTGTTTGTGCATCAAAATTCAGTTTTCATGTGTTTGTTTTAATGATATATATATATATATTTAGGACATTTTATATAGGAGTTTTAAATGTAGAGGAAATTTTGTTTCAAAATGTATTAATTACTTTCACTTTATTGTGTTTGATGCATTAGCTTCAGTGTACGTTTACATTCAAGTATGTGCTACTCTGAAGAAGATTAGGGAATTAAGTGTAAAAAGTCCAGTGAAGACAGAAAAGCTGTGCTCGATTTCCACTGCTCAGCATCAGGTTAGAGGTCTGCAATACAGAACTCACTTTTATTTTCTTTAAATCCCAAAACTTTTCTTTATTTCATAGAGGTTTCTTTTTTCAAGTTAAAACAAAATAGTTTTAATTGGTTAATGGACAGATGAAAACCCTACAGGGTCAAAGACGTAATTCAGACACAGCAGCATTTGTCCTGGCAATACTCATCTTAGACTACAAATTTGGGTTGGGTCCGGTTCTACCGATGCAGTGTAGTTAACAGTTCTCTTATTATGGATACTCCTTGTGGAGTTTTTCACAGACAGAGATAACACTGTTAGCAGAGCTAAAATCAGTGAAACTACCAGAACATGTAGACCTGTTTCAAGATCAAAGTACAGAACAACTGTCTATGCCAAGGAAAATTTTTAACACTGGTATAACTTAGTAAATTAGAAGAATATCAGTGTTCATATATGAAGAATTCTTGAGCCTGTTGGGTGATTTACCCTTTAACAAAAAAAAAAAAAAAAAAAAAAAAACAAAACAAAAAAAAAACAGCAGTTACTGCATCATAATTCTTAAATAAGTGTTAGAAGATTTTAATAACAAAATTACTGTTTGTATCTTCAAATAACTTTTCTAAATAATTAATGGAAACATCAAATGCTGAAAAATAAATCTTCCAGCTTCTCTTCATCTTATAAATATTTACCACCTTTTTATTGTAATTAAATGCTTTTCAGTGGCCTTGATAATTAAGAGGCTGGTAATTTTCTCTCATGAATCTTTCCTTTTTCCCCAGGCTAATTCTAAACACTGCATTTTATAAGATTTAAATCAGCGTCAATCAACATGATTTTGACATTCATCACAAATAACATTTGATTTGTCTGTGAAAATGGCTGTTCAAAATTACAGACTTTATCTGAACTATTAGCTCAATAGCATCAAGAAAAATTTGTTCCTTAATACTGTTAAAAAAATATTCTCTTCATAAAATAGAAAATTTTGTCTGAATGCTAGAAAATTTCAACCTAATATTTTGAACTTTACAATTTATAGATAAATAAAAAAAAAACATTAGCTATAAGTAATTGGAGATAAACTTCATCACATTTCAAGTCTTTCTGATAAGCAAGATAATTTATCCAATATTTAAATATGCAAGATTTTCAATACTGATATCACTGAACAAAAGATCATCTTTAATGGCTGATATAAAGAACTAAAACTTATGTGAGATATACATGACATTAAATGTGAAAGACAGTGTATGTCATGTAAATATCATTTAAATATGTTCTCTTGGTTATTTATGTCAGTTTTTAAAAATGAAGTAAAAACTTTGCATCCAATGTAAAGTATGTGGTGTAGGTCAAAGTTTACCTACAAGCCCGCAGTTATATTAAAGGACAATGTGGTGCAAGTGATCCAACTACATCACCGGGGTAAGGGGAGGGATGATAGGAGAGACCCCCCCAACTGACTTCTACTTTCTATAAACAAATTTTGCTTTGCAAGAACTTGAACCATTACAAATGCACTTTTAAAAGTTCATCTTAAAGCCTGCTAATGACTCACAGCCCCAGTGAAAATCTATCCCAACAATACTTTGCTTTAACAGCAATAGATCTATGTGAATTGTATTTTTTTCAAACAGCAGGACTTAAAAATTAACTTTTTAAAAAGTCAGTTCTCTGTATTCTACAAATGAAAACTCAATCCCAAAACTTTTTTATTGCTCAAATTTTCTGCCTGTTTAATCTTTCTTGTTAGAACATGAGGATATAAAAATTATTTTGCATAATAATATTCATCATTTTTCTAAAAATAAAAATATGAAAATAATAAATGATCAAATTAAATTATGGTACTTGGAATATTATCAATAAATACATGCAGGAAAATCTTTTTACAAGCATTTCAAATTTCATGATAAATTTCAATTTTTTGATATTAAAAACATCATCTTTTATCACTTATATAAAATTATGCAAAGTTTGGATAATTATACAAATCAATTAAACAGATTTTTTGAAAATAAAGATTAATTAATCAACTGACTTTTTGGTAATTGATTTGCTAAAAAACAAATCTCTTATTTGCCAATATTACATGTTAACCCTATACCTATACAAAGATAATGGTTGCTGATACAGCACACTTCAAAATTTTACAAAATAAATATGAACTTAATTTTGCATTTTTTATTTTATATTTATAGCAAGTTATTTCAGATCAATTAAAGCAAAGTCCCAGTAAAAATTACACTCAAATGAACAAGAATTTTAAAAAATGAAATATTTAATCTAATAGAAGAGAAATGAAGCAGTCTGCATAAAAACTGTTCCTTCTGTTTGTGTGACTTTAACTACTCTTCAGTGTGGTTTTCACAGTAAATGCATTACTAACCTAAGATAAGGTCATTACAATTGATGGATTCAGTGAAGTATTGAGAATCTTTGCCAATGATTTTAACAAGAATCATTTTCCAACAGCATAAAGTATTAAAACAGATTTGCTGGATTACCCAAGGCTATAAAAAAGAACATTGCAAATTTTTCTGGGCTCTTTCAAATAACATCTTGTAAGGCTAAATAGGTGTTAGAATTGAGAAAAATCCTAGTGATTTTAAGTGCAACAAAGAAAACAAATAAACTTGGTAGAAAACCATTCTTAGAAGTTTCTCAGATAAGCCCTTCAAAGCACTACAACTTCATCATTAACTCTGTTTGAATTACAAGCCCTTACTTTGGTTGTGATGAAAAAATATTATACTTGGCACGCACACACACACACACCCAAATGTATTATCACTCTTAGAATAAGTTTAAAAGAAAAAAAAAAACTTCTCTGAATGCTGATTTTACTTGCTGCTATAATTATGCCACAAGTTCTTTTAATCACATTCCATTACCATATCCTCTCTTCTCTACATCTGTACTAATTCAAACGAATTTGAATAAATATATTTCATTCTGAAAGAAGCGAAAGTTTGAGAAACTTAAAAGTATCACAATTTTTTATTTATTTCTCTTCAATGGTGTTTATGACAAGAGAGCAAAATACCCAGGTTTCTAAATGAGAAATGCTACTGGTGGCAAACAAAAGCATTCCAACCTGTTCAATAGTAACACAATAAAATATAGTATTTGAAACTAAAAGAAAAAAAAAAACAAACTGTAAACTGTTTATTAAAATTTGCAACTATTAAGTTAGACAAAAAATCATAATGTTCTGAAAAATGGAACAAATTCTACAACAAAATTTTTGTAATAATGCTTCATCAACAATTCAAACAGCAGATAAATATGTCATGCGATTAACTGTCACACCATCCTTTATAATGGAAAGTTCACTGCAGACTGATAAGAAATTAATATAAATGTACCCAGTGAACTATATATTCTGATATACAGTTTTAAAATTGACTGCCAAGTCTAATTCATTGGGGAAAAAATGAGTTTCTAAACAGGGACTTTGTTTTGAAGTTCTGAGGTGCTCAGCAGATAAGCTGCACATCCAGTTGTCTTCCAGGTAATTGTTATTCTGGAGGTATGGCTAGTGAAAGACAGTCTTTCCACAAGTATGTCTCAATTTGGAGGCCATCTTGTTGAAAAAATAGCAACAGGTTTTTTTCAAGGAGGGAAATAAATGTAAGCTGCTGAATTTAGGCACTAACACCAAGACCATCATACTGTAGTCACCATGTTTAATATTTGGGATAAGCTGAAGTGCACTTCCAGGTCTTCTGCATGGCTAGATACTTATACTGAAAGTAAACTTGGCATTTAGACCTTTTTATTTTTTTCTGTTATATAGTAATGCCTACAAGGGAGGAAACCTAGTGAGAGAATGTAGTGTCACAGTGTCTGCTGGAAAGCATTGCCAATCCTGTGCCACATGGGGCACAGCATTTTTGGCTTTAGCATGGAAATCTTTAGAATTCTTCATTTTTTAGCCGTGGGAGAAAAGCAGAATGCCCAGAGAAAACCCACATGGCAAGCTGTAAGAGTAAGAAGAAACCATTCCAGAAAGTATGCCAAGTAAAACCCCTGCAGTACTGAACATTGAGCCCTTAACCTTAGCAGTACAGTAATCTACCATACTGCCCTGCATCTGGACTATTCAGAGAAGAGAATGGACTGCCAATACCATTATCTCTCAAGCACATTGCTTTCTGAATTATATACTGGTTTTTGTATGCAGGATTTATGGAGAGCACAATACAGTGTTCATTGGCTCCGACTTACAGCATACACAATATCTGCAATGTTTTTGTCAAGGTTCATATGGATTAAGTTTTAATGGTTTGCTAAGTGCATTGTGTGACTGTTGATTGCCTTGCAGGCTAGTGTTAAAAAGAGATAACTAAATGCCTGATGAAATTGCATGGTGACATTATCCACTTAATCCTTTTTTAAAATCCAAAGTCTGGCACTCTGACCAAAGAAATGAATGCCCAATTACATACTTCATGCAAAAGCTGTCTTTGGCATGCAGAATCCACAAAATAATTTCAGTTATGCTCTGGATAGACCTTTATACAAACACCATCAAGGAATTCTAAATAGAATGATTTTCCATTGTTCTAAGATGTGCTCACGAGTATCAGTTTTCTTTTCAGATTAAAGCAGAAATGTTCTTTTTCTTAACCCTGAGTATCTCCAATAGAAAAAGTGTTGTTTTTTTTTTTTTAAATCTTATCAGAGCTCTACCTGCAAATAACATTTGTCAAAAACTCCTCAGACACCAGACCTTTAGAATCTCAAGAGCAACCACCCTATCTTTGATCATCAAAAATATGCCCCAGAAAGCTTCCAGAACAAGCACAAACAAATCGGGAATTCCATATGATACTATCAAAACATAACTACTCCCTTTCACATACTATCTACCTGCATGCTCACAAATATCAAAACCTTACTCAAAAATACAATTAAAAAAGCATTTCCATTTATTTCTATAGTAATGTATTTTATGTTAAAAATTAAGAGAATAACTAAATACTAGAGTAGATCTTGGCACTAAGGGGATTCTTATTCTTAATCCTTCCAAAGCTAAATCTAAATCTATTAACATTATTAGCCTTATTAAATGTAAAAACATTAAAAATTCAAAATTAATTTTAAAAAGTCTTAAAGCAAAAAAGCAAATAAATAATAACTCCAGCACAAAATGATAACAATAACTAACTTGCTCCTTCTAATTGCAGTACATATTTCCGCCATATTTTCACTAGTTTTTGGCATGAATACGATGACATTTACTGCTTTAAAACTATTTTATTTACCATTTAGATAAGTTCAAAATACTAGGGACAATCAAATAAAACTCAGCCAGACCCAGTACTTTTTTTTTTATTTGAACTTAAGGTGTGGGTAGATCAGTCTGCTTGCAGAACCAATCCTATCTTGTTTTGGTACCTGACTATGCTATGTTTATATGTTTAGGTTGATTCTAAGCAGTAAACATTTGGACATACGGATTTTATGTGGAAAATGCAACAAAAATGGTTCCTTTAACCTCATCTTGGAATTTTGCCAAATAATTCATCTCCAAAAATTTTTTAAAATTTAAAAATGACTTTAAGTCATTTAGGTACATCTTAATCAAAAATCTGAAAGAATTAGTAGCATATATTTTAGATATTTTGTAGTCCATGAATTTAATTTTTTAAAAGTAAATTTAGGTTTAAAAAATGTATGGAGGTTGAAATTTAACAATTAATAGATGTAATTTAAATAAATGAAGACTCCTGGTATTATAATTGTAGAATAAGGGAGCAAAATAAGGGGTTTAAGGCAAGTTGAACACAAAATTGATGTAATAATATGCTCTATAGTCTTGCTAATGTAATAAGATACAATAACTTGTGACTATGAAAGTTGAAAAAGATGTACAGTGCCAACTAATAAACAATAAAAGGTTCTAGTATTTAAAATATGACAATTTATTATATGGATAATTTTATGTATTTAAAAAATAATAAATACTAAAAGTTGCAAAACATTTAAATGTAACTAGTCTGATTTAAGAACTATGCTAAGGTGAAAATTTGAAAAATTGTAAATTTAAATGGAATGATTAAAGTGCCTTATCATATTGTTACATGCAAATAAAAAGATACTGTATAAAGTAGTTGTAACAAATTTCAATTAGATACAAATTATTTTAATTCTTTAATTCTGAATAATTAAAATCACCTTAATTATATGTCTCTGGAATTGAAATGATTAGTAAATACTAACTACGTTAATATTTGAAACACATTATGGTAACATTTTCAATGATTAGAAACTCTATGCTACATTTTTACATGCTAATAAGATGCTAGGTAGAAAACATCAATGTGACATTTCATTCTGTTGCAGAATCATATGACATGAAGAAAATCAAAGGAAATATCAACTACAACTCATGAATTGTTGATGAAAGACAGGTAATAGCACAAATCAGTGCAAAATCAGAAAAAAAACTTCCAACTTGTTGAACCTCAGACAATAGCTCAAAAAGGCAATTTCTGATTCTGATAAATTACATATCCTGAAAAATGTGTGGAAACATCCACCCAGCTTATGTTTTTCCCCAGAAAACAAACAAGGTGGTCGCAATCAATCATTTAGCCCAATGTGGTGTGAAGGAAAACTGACTCATTCTTCATTCACTTTCACTTGATGGTGCATTATGTCTCTATCGTATCCATTTTTGGAAACTGACTTGGAACGAGATGCCATGAACAAAAAAGCAAAAACTATTCTAGAAGCCTCTGACATTCCGGCCAAGCGCCACAGCTAAGACAAATGACCGTGCAAGCAAATCATTTTTGCATAAGCAACAACTGTTGCAACTGATGATTTCCCACAAAACATTGAAAACCCCGAGGAGAATGTGATCAATAGGATTACTTTCGCACTGAATGTTCAGAAAGAGAAGAACTGCCAAGTCTTGAAGTCTATTGTTGAAGTTATTCTCTTTTGTGGTAAACAAAACATTCTACTTTATGGACACAGAAAAATGGTGCTGGTGGGAACCAAGAAACCTTTCTTAGACTTGTACAGTTCTGAGCTGAATGTGGTGGTATGTTACTCAAACATATATGCAAAGGTAGAAACAATTCCTAAAACATTTCTCCAGAAATGAAAAACAATATAAACAAGCAGATTGGAAAGGCTATTCTTAGTAATGTAATTAAAGAGATACAAGCTGCTGGCATATTTGAGTTAACTGCAGATGAAGCCACAGATAGTAACAAGGCTTAGCTTCCAGTGTCTGTTAGATTTGTAGACAAAGGAGGATGTCTATTAAGAAGTTTTTGTCTTTTGTTCATTTAGAATATGGATGTACTGGAGCACATATTCAAGATGATTTAGTTAATTTAATGAATACCACAAAAATAAATATGAATAACTGTTGAAGTCAGTGCTATGATGATAAAGCATATAGTAAGGGTGGGAAAATGAAGGGATGTGCAGCTATCTTTCAGAAAGATTTTCCATTGGCTTACTACACTCATTGTCATTCACATTAACTAAATCTTCTTGTGGTAAAAGCCTGTGAAGTGCAAGCAATATGGAACATGATGGGGGGAGAGCAGTGACAGAGATCTTTTATTTCTTCACGAATTTTCCAAAACAACAATCTTTTCTCATATCACTTATTGAGAACAAAGATCAAAGGTGTGTGTCCTACCAGATGGGTGGAGAGAATAGATTTATTTCAGATGATGGAGGAAGCTACCCAGCAATGGTTGGCGCTCTAGATCAGATATCAGAGACCCTGAGTGACTGGAATAATAATATTGTGACTAGGGTCAATAGCATGCTTTACAGTATGACAAAATTTTAGTTCATTATGGATCTGGTATTTTCAAAAAACATATTGATCTTAAAAAGACCTCTCAACCTGAAACTTCAAAACAGAACAAACAATATAATGACTGTACATGTAGAAATCAGACTAACAAAAATCACTTTAGCAAACTTAAGAGCAAGAGTAATAGAAGAGTAGAATTCGCTAACTGAGCAGCACGCCAAAGCAGATGAGACTGAGCCAAAATTTCCATGTGTAATTGTTTGTCAGATTACCCAAAATAATGCTCAGATCCAATCTGTAAAAGAATATTACTAGATCACAGTCAGCATTCCATTGCTAGGTACCTTCAACAGAAATTAAAATATAATTTTATAAGGGGGCCCCAAATCCAAATGCCAAAACCTTTCTCAACTGTAAATATCCCAGAATTAGATTTTACCTTTGACAATTGTATCCTCTTCAAATGATGAAAACTGTTCTATCAAAACTTAGTAATCATGTTTCTCTTAACTTTTAATAAAACATACTTTGAAATTCAATATAATAGTAGCAGTATAGATATCCATTGCACTTTGTCATGGATGCACTAAGTAGGTAATACACTTCAGAACCTTTTACTTACCTAGTTGACTTAAAATTCTGTCTATGCCCATGCCATGCCTATCTTTTAAAACACACACCCTCTCTCTCGGTGTCCAAAAATGATGTATACAAATACTTTTTCATGCCCTGATAAACAGACATATTTCTAGACAATAATTTTGATTTATACATAAGAAACCACAAATATTATGCACTAAAACATATTTAAAACATTCACCGTTGGCATCCATGTAGGCATTGTAACAGCATCTCTCTCTCTCTCTCTCTGTGTGTGTGTGTGTGCGCGTGCGTGAGAGAGAGACAGAAAACATATTTTGCAAGAGTATCTGTTGAAGTATAAACAATTTTCTGCTAGAGTTTGTGGATGTTACCTGGTTTTATGACGTACACCTTGTCCTTCCCTTGGTGATATGAGCACTGGAGAACATGGTGGGTATTCAAATAGTTCACATCATCCTATCCACCTTTCAGTAAGGTGTTCAACCACAAATGCCTATTACATCTTGATGAAAATGCAGGGGAGTACCATTTTGTTGCTATTTTCATTGCTATACATGGTCTCAATGCTGGGCACAATGCTGCTAATAATGCTAATAAGACAGATACTGGACACCTGTCATTGCATTACTGAAGAATGGTCTGATAAGAATGCTGGAAGAGACACCTATCCGCACTGTGATCCCTGGAAGGTTGACCGCTAACTTGTCTTGTACGATTCCTTCAGCCTAAAATTTGTCGGGGAGATTGGTAAGAGTGATTCATATTGTCCGTGCAAGCTCTACCTTGGCAATATTCTCAAATTTACAGTTTAACTTTATTATCTGCTTGCAATGATTAAAGGACAAACTCACAATCACTTATTTTTTTCTTCAACACATTGAAAACACATGACATAAGGGGTTTGCTGTTATGCTGCATGATACTGTCATCTGTAAACTTCTGAAAGAAACATGTCTTAATGTTGAGAGACAAAATGTCATTGTATGGCAGCATATAAAAGTATGTATACATCTTTTTTGGGACACCTTGTATACATATATATATATATAATGTTCAATGAAAATATACCTTTTATTTATATATATCGTTGAAAACAAAAAAGAAAACAGTATAAGAATATTTAGACCGATTTTTAAAAATATAAATTATTTTCTCAAAGTAAAAATACTATAACATGCCTCTTTACAAATAATAATAAAGTTAAAAATGCAAAAATATTACAACTTCAAACTTTGAAATTCAGCATAATAACCCACAAATGACAAAAGATTAAAATAGGTAAAGTTCCTAGGAAAATTAGGAATTCAAGACCAAGTATAGAGAGTTGTTCTTTTGCAGATGGCAAGATAATTACTACTACTACTACTACTACAGTTATTGGAAATCTGATAATTTAGCAAACATTAACCATATCAGAGGTTGAACCACAGACATCAATTCATAATCTGTAGCTATCAACAAACTGATTAATAGACAGCTGACTGCAGGAATTCTTACAGTTCTAACTGTATGACCATGTAGCCTGAAGTGTGATTAACGAAAGAAATTCCTATTTCTACAAGAATATTTGTTATATAATGACCAGGATTCATTATATGGTATATTCACTGTTGTTTCAAATCATAATAATATTCTATATGAGTAACACTAAGGGCATCAAATACAGATAAATGACCACCCAATATATATTGGCATAGTTAATAAGAAAGTTATAAAAATTATCCTTCAAAGCTCATGTGTCAAACCATTTACAGACAGTATAATAATGCAGGAAGTTAATGTTCACTATTAAAACAATGAAGAGCTAGAAGTTTGCAAATAAATGCTGACAAAAGCATGAGACATTTAGAATTTCATTACATCTACTTTTTTTAATTATGAAAAATATAAGGCATTTATAGTGATCATCTGACATAAAAAACCAAAATGAGATAAACTAACTGTTTGTTTAATATGGTAAAGAAGTAAATAAACAAGTTTTATCAGTACTTATCTGTTGGTACTTCATCTTGCCTTTTCAGATATTCCATAAAAAAATTCCAGAATTTAAAATAAATATATACACATACAGTATCCGGAATTATTATGGAAACAGAGGGTAAACTGGGTATAAATGCAAACAACATGTAATAAAATCACATCTCATGTGTTGATACAGTACACTGTGAATGGTTGTCATGCAAGAATTCAGAAAATGCCACACCTGCAGAAGACTATAAAAGTATAGGCAGTGATATCATTGAAGTGTGATAAATACTATGACTCCTGGGAAGAAAATATCACATGACAAGTGTATAGAAATCATAGTCTTAGCTAGTGAAGGCTACTCCATGGGGTAGATTGCAGCCCAACTTCATGTTTCAGAAAGGGCTGTATGCAAGATTCTGAGAAAGAGGATACATGAAACTGGTACTGTTTACAATAAACACAATAAAAAATTAAAGCCTAAACTCTCTTAAAGTGACACTAAGTACCTCAGGGTATGTTCTCTGCACAAGAGATGATGAGCCAGTAGAAATCTTGTTAATGACTTAGCTGTAAGTACAAGTGTTAATGTTCCTCCAAGAACAGTAAGATACAAGTTTAGTGCAAAGTGATCTCATTGGAGGTAAAGCTGCCCATAATCTTCTGCTAAGGAGAGGCTACCAAATGGCAAGGCTCAACCCAGCAACAGAAATGAAACAATAAAATGACCAAACCTGGAAGATGGTGCTCTTTACAGATGAGTCCAAGTTTGAACTGTTTGACAATAATCAATAGCACCTTGTTCAAAGGCAAACTAAGAAGTGGTATAACAGTGTACAACAATACAGTGAAGCATAGTGGTGGATCAGTAGAAGTATGGCGCTGCAGTTCCGCCAAGGGTGTTGGAGATTTGCATAAAACCAAGGGTATACTGATTGCTGACAGGTACAGGCAAGTTCTTGTCCATCATCCCCTTCCTTCAGGACATCTCATTGGGTGGGGATTCATCTTCCAACTTGATAACAACTCACAAACATATGGCCATTGTGGTAAAAATCTCTCTGGAACATAAAGATGCTAATGGAAAACTCGCAAGGATGCTTTGTCTTACGCAAAGTACAGATATGAACATTACTGAGGCTATGGTTATATGGCCAGTGACAAAGTCAAACAACAACCAAACACCTTGAATAAATTGTGGAAAGTGATACAGGATATTTGGAACACCATTCCACAGACATACAATGATAACCTGTCTGGGAGCATGAAAACAGGGGGTCATGCTCTATCTAAAGAAAGGCACTCACGGGGCAAATACTAATGCACTGTATAACATATTCATTTTGTTTTTGTATATTTTCTGTAATAATAGACTGTGTTAGTATTAAATACATCTCTCAGTTGCAAGTACTCATTGTTTTTGCAAATCCTGTGTGTTTCAATAATTATTTCTAATATTAGAATTAACTTGTTTAAATTTTTTTTAAAAATTGCTCAGTTTCTTATTACTGGACCCTCTACGAAAAGACTTAACATAAATCTAAGTGTCACATTTGTTTTATTGATTTCTTGATGCATATTGTATCAGCAATGTTAAAATATTTTAGTAAAAAGATTGGTTATTTTGAGATACTTTTACCACTGAGAATGAATGAATTATGTACTTCACCTCCTCATTCCACCTATTTTACTATGACTAAGCTTCAGGTTCGAGTCACCATGATTTAAATCTATCTGAAGGCACAATGACACATTTCCTTAAAATGATGAGCAATACTTTTACAACTGCCAAAAGATCTGTTGAATAACATATAGATATGCATTAAAAGAAACCTCTAGGAACCTTAGCAATGTCTGAAATTTGTCATGCAGGAATGAACCTGAAACCTGAGTTCGCAGCATTTCCAACTGGATTCCACTGAATGAAAACCAAAAATTTAATCCAGCAAAATGACAACATAAAGAAAACTAATATAAAATTTATGGTACCAGCAAAAACCTAAATAATAACTTCATTTAAAAGACAAGCAAACAAATCAAAAAACACAATGTAACAAAACATTGAGTCAACTTTTGTCATCAATTTAAAAAAGAAATTTTTAGCCTTATCCTATTGACAACATAAAATTCTGTGACTATGTTACATACTAGAAGTATAAATTCAGCTCATTAGTTAGTGGGATAATGCAAAGGCTTGTACATCTATCAGTAGCTTAAAAGTGGCAATTCATTTGAAAGAACATCCTTGATAATGCAGCCACCTTTTATTTATAACTAAATTCATCACACTAAAAATGTCTGGTTATTTGAAATAAAAACAAAATCATGTGCACAGCCAGCTCCCAACATTATTTACTGTTTCTAACTGCAATAACATAACAATGGTGTCTTTCGTCTTAATTCAGGCATTTGCACACAAAGTGAAAAGTTTGTTAAAAACAATTTCTTTCACCATTCATAAAAAAGTTCTACCAGTTTTTATAGTTATTGATTACTTCTCAAGTGTTTTAGCGAGGTTAAGGCTTGATTCGTTTCTTGTTGCCTTTCCTATTTAAAAAAATCTGAGATGCATTATAGCCACAGATATTACGTTGCAAAAGCTGAAACTGTTTTGTTAATATCTTTCCATGTTAAACTGCCAGACTGTATTTAAAAATAAGGAGGAAATACCATTAATATTCAAGTTAATATGAGGAATATTCAACATCTTAAAAAATGTTACAATCCTGAATCTGAAAAACTTATCTGACAAAACATATCTATGTTAAAAATCTGTTCCATAGTGTAATTATTAAAATAGTTCACAGAAAAATTCAAACTAAAACATATATAAGGTGCTAATGATAGTCCAATAGTAAAGGGCTTATAAATCGATTCCAGGTCTAGACCAGCTCATTTCACCAGCGTTTTTTTTCTAACTCTTTGCCACTAGCTGGCTACATAGATTTCTTCCCACATCTAAAAATGAAGAGTTCTAGCAGGGGCTTTTGTGGCATTCCCACATTCAATGAGGTATGGATCTGAGCCACAGACCTGCCCATAAAACAGACTTCTGTTGATAATGACATCCATCTTACTGGCAGTCAAGTATAACATTCTCCGGTAACTAAGGTCCTTTACTTAGTCTAGTTCAGTAGTTACAAGGAAGCGGATTGACATCATCTTTTATATGGGGGCACCCAATAAAGAGATGTGAATCAACAGGACTTTTTAATTAATTTATATTATTAACATTTGTCAATTATTTATTCCATTCATTTAAAACTTTATAAGCATCATAGCATGCCAGGCATTTATTCCTAAGTAAATTTTTTTATATCAACAAAATACAATTTAAACTGCATTGGATAGGTGAATTTTTTAAAAATTAACCTTTTAAGTTCGGCAATTTTCCTCTGACTTTTCCATGAAAACAACAACACATCCTCTGTTTCATTTTTTTAAGAAAATCCCCCCACAAACAGCATATCAACAAAACAAATATTGCCAAAGATCATGGTTATAAAGGCTTTACTGCAGTCTTTGATAACCCAATGATGGTCAGAAACCAGGACTGCTCTTATGAAGCCGTTTGACAAACAATTTCATGTGTAGGAAATGATATCTTAGTAACGCAAAAATTTCTGCACGCTGATGGTGATGTCAAAAAAACTCATCAACGGAAGTAATCAAGAGCAAGCAATGAATGATGGGAACTCATTGATTTTGAGTTCTCAAGATTTCCACACAGAGAACCAGCATGTAAAAGATATTTCGCTTTGCCATCACAACAGAAATTAGAACAAATACTGCAATTAAAAACTGGATTACCATAATGCCATGGAGAAATTAATGTGGCAAAGGAATGTTGACACATGACACAAGATTAAATTTGCTCAGCATGCAATTATCTTAATAAACTGACACAACACAGTCTGGCTCTTTGGTTTGATAGTGCATCAGGATTTAAAAAGTGATAGGCCAAAAAAACTGATAAAATTGTATCTTGTATCCGATTTAAGTCTTTTGGTGCTAAAAATAATTCCCATCTTAAAGCAATACCAGATTTTTGTAATTTAATTAGTTGAAACACGTGTAAGTTATTTCTTTTGAAGTATATTAAAAAATTTCACATGTAGACATAGTATGCCATTCTTTAAAATATGCATAAAGTAAAACTATCTAAAAGTGAGTAAAATTATGAAAAATATTTCCTAAAAAAATTAAAATATATTGCTCATAACAAAGGAAATTCTTTTAAATTAGTGACAAAACTTAAATTTAAGAGTGCTTGCTAGAAGCATTTCTTGAAAATAAATTACCAAACTAAGGCTTTATTTTCAAAAATCTTGATTAAACAGCTAATCAACAAATGTTAATGTTATAGAATTAACCTCTTTACTACCAAGTATGCCAGGTATAATTATCCTCTTCTATTTTTCTGATTGTGCCATACGTGATGATTGATCTTGTTATATGATAAACAGCATTGCATCGACACTGGTACAAAATAAACCAAAAAGGATCAGGTTTAAAGTGGTACAGAGAACAGCAAAAGAAATGGGAGTTACCTCCCCACCTCTCAATCTAATGACATTAATACAAATTGTTTGTTTGAAGGGATCTTTAGGGTGATTGCACACAAGCTAAATTAAATTTTCACTGATTTTTAAAATAACAGAACCCTTGATTAGCACAAAATATATTTCAATGAAATTAAATAAAACTCAAAGATTTTCAGGCAACCTTCAATATCTTAAGTGACTGACAAAGTTCATAATAGTTTCATGATAGTACAACTGAAATATCAGACCATTGTCAATTTCTGTAAGAAGTTCAAGGTAACGATGGTATCAAAAACAAAATTAAAGCATACAGCAGTAAAAAAACACTATAAACATAAATATCACAAAATTTGTCCACTATTTTACATATCTCCTCGAAGATTCTAATTATTATTGTATCCTAAAATTAAAATATTACACTAAAATCACAATTCAAGAAATAGCAACAAGAGTGGTAAGAAAAATTCTCTCTTAAGTCTTTAAGGAGTACACCAATATATTTAAAGGGAAAGGATATTGATACTGAGAGAATAATCCAATAAGTGTGTGTTTACTTTACGGGCTTCACAGGATTACTGTCAAGATCAATACCCACTCCCAATAACTATACAAGCATACTCCTCAAAGGGTTAATGGTTGGAAATTATTATTGTTTAAAAGATTCAGAATTTTCACTAAGGCTTGTAGCATGGTTCTATTGCAATTGGTGTGTGTGTGTGTGTGTGTGTGTGTGTGTGTGTGTGTGTGTGTGTATTAATGGATAATGTTTCTAAGAGATGGAAAGATAATTTTAAAAGAATGAAACACCTGACGCAGCATAGTTATTTTGTAGATATTAAGATTTTTTTCACAGTTCAGCAATGAAAACAGATGCAATTTACTGTACCATTGCTAATTTTGTTGTTCTGTTTCATATTTCAGTGAGCAGACCCCAGATGATAGCATGGATATCATGGGAGTTGTTTTCAATGCATTTTCTGAAGGTGCAAATCTTGAAAATTGCTTTTCTTCATCGTTTTTCCATAAAGGTCAGTTTGAAAAGGGAGGAAATGGGGGGGGGGGGTGAACTGACCCCAGAGAAGAAAGCTGCAATTGCTGCAATGGTTAAATAAACCTTCAGGGCATGGAACTGCCAGTTTTAAACAATTAACTATGCTGATTATTTAAGAAATACAATAAGACAGAAGAAAAATATTGATTGTAAGATGGGAAGAGGGAGAAAACACCAGAAAAAAAACAGGAGAAGGTTGATTTATGGAACATTTGTGCTTGACAATTAAAGAGCTTCAGCCTCAAATTTTGAAAGCTGACTAATAGATCAAAATGGTATTTTCTTGGGTTCAGGAACAATCAGAAGAGAACTTGTTTATGCAGGTCTTCAACAAGCCAAAGGAACATAGATGGTTTTAGGCAAAAAAAAAAGAGAGAGAAAAGGAAAACTTGCTTAGAGAGAACCATTAAAGGCTAGAACAGGTACGTTTTCAGTTTAATCTGTGTGGCACCAATTTGAAGGCGTTAGTTCAGCACCATTCAGATTATACCTTAACACAAAATCCTGATAGTCAAATAGTCATGGCTGCATTTTCAGCAAATTCTTTGCTTCATTAAGGGTTTAGTTGAGATCCAGGATTTCAAGATGATCATCCAAATGCAGGGTTGATGTGGACGATTTGTGATCGATCCATCTGAATTCCTGCAGGACCATTTCCCAAGATAATTCAGGGCAAAACGTGGTGAGCAGTCTCAGCCTTATTCTATGTTAAATGCCTGTTTTACTTCATCTATCACTTGGCCAAAGCAACAGATTGATAGCATTTCCCAAGTATTAGCGGTAACATCAGTTCTTTTTATGGAAATTTTCTTTGAATTTAGATTATTAGCTACCTCCATATGACAAATTAATGTCTTATAATGAAATAAATTGGGAGTAGTAGTTAATTTGAAAAAATCCGAAAGGAAAGCAGATAACTTTCAGACTGCACTTGATACAGCTCAGCACCGTAAACTTGATGTTGGTTATCTAACTGCGTCATGGTCATAACCAAGATAAAAAGAAAGTGGCCAGACAGATTTACAAAATAAACATCATATCATTCTAATATATTTTCTTAGAAAAAGATTGTAATAAACAAGAAAGAGAAGGAATTTAAAATGCAACAAAAACTAAATTAAATTTTCTCAGATTTGGTCATTCAATACCTTTTTGAAACCACCAACAACTATTTATTTTATAGACCTACATTGGAATAGCTATTAATATCTTTAGAATAAGCTATATATAATGTTAGTTAAATAATGGTTTAATAAATAAACAAATAAAATATTTCTAAAAACAAATATATTTTTCAAAAAAAATCAGCAAAGTCCGAACAGCAAAAATGTGTTGTACCAGTAACATTGTGTAACAAAAACAAGTTTATGCCAGATTGAATAGAACTGACTGTTTAGAAAATAATTATAAATTAAAAAATAATAATAATAAAGACTGGTGACCAGTGGAGTAAGAGAGAAATTAAAGGGAGAATTCTGTGAAAATACCATAGATCTTTTAACGTTCTGAGTAATTACTTTAAATACTGAAACAGATGAGATACAAATAGTCCATCTAGCATCAAATGTTAAGAAAACATAACTAAACTTTAGCAAAATTATTTATTTCCAGTTAAGTTGAAAGTACTTTTACAGTCACTTGTGTTTATTTTCAATATTAAGTGGGGTTTTCTTGGCCATTCCAAATGGTAGAATAAATAAATTAAAAAATAGTGATAAAACTGGCACAGCATTACAATGGTAAACTGACTGGAAAAACTGGGGAGGATAGAGAAATCCTAATTTTGCCATTAATAACAACAATTCAAAATGCCTGCTGACAAAATTTTTTTTTAAAATAGTAGAAATTTTGGCTAACTGGTGGCTCATTATTACAATAATAAAACAAAATTTTTACAGTGAAACTGAATCTTCAAAATTAAAATCAAATTTTCTATTTCAAAATTGAGAGAATCTAAGATGAGTGCTTTTGTAACAAAAGATCAAATTCAAAATACATCCTCTACCATTTTTATTTGTATTTGTTTTCTAATGCACATATGCTTTGTCATTTTACAAAAGGGAATTTCTCTATATGCCAAGCTTGAAGATAATTTTCATGCTTTCATACATTTTTGTGTTTAATTTGCTTTAAGTTCCTGATTTTTGGTGGTTTTTGGTATTTTTTTTCAAAATCTCATTTTGAGTTTAAAATCTACTTTAATAGATTTAATGACCAAAGGTTACTGCCATTTCAAAATAAAAGCTGGTTACCATTAAAAAAGACAAGGCAAAAATAAGCATTGTAGAAAATTTGGTTCCATGAAAGATGATGGAGCTAAGTTATAGTACCAAATGGAATAAGATAATTTTGTTTTGTTTCATTGGACCTTCAAATACCCTACTATATTATCTGAGATTGAGACCCAGAAACATTAGCTTGGTAAAAGGTGATCCATTCATATAATGGAAGCAATGGCTATCATGTAAATGCTGAATGTATTCTGATTTTAGTCATATTGGTGAAAGTACCTATAAGAATTCTTCTGATTAGAAATGGGAGGAAACTGAAGTGGCCCGAGAAAATTTACGTGAGAATTAGCTAAGGGAAAAACAATAAGAGAAACCATACTACTGATTACATGCCAAATATGACTGAAATCCTTCAAGGACAAAGTCTGCATTTTCAGCATATCCAGTGGCCACACACTGTGGTACATTAACCAGCCACCATGACCAGTCATTATACTGCATGCTACAGTGTCAATTGATTATAATGTAAATATAATTTTCAGAAAATTCCTCTGGTGTTAAATTATAAAAATTTAGTTGACAGAAAACAGCAGGAACACAACATTAAAATAGTTCATCATTAACTCTTTACATTTCTAAAATTAAAAGGACAACTTTCCAAAAAAAAAAAAAATCTGATAAAAGGGGAAACCAAATATAACCAGTTATTATGAATGATGACATAAAGAAAATAAAATTAAAATTAATTTTCAAAGAAAACATTTTTTTTAAAAAGCTGAAATGATCAATGGTAATACAAAATAGTTAAAACTGGCATTTGCTGTTGTCGTCTGTAACTGTTGTAATATTTTGGAGCACGAGAAGCTACAATTATGCACAATGCCCATAAATTATTGATTTTAGTTGAGTTTCTTCATTCATACAATAGTCAGTTACTAGTCCTGGGAACAAATCGACTTGCTGGCTAACTGGGCGTCCAGAAAAGAAAATGCTGGAAGTGGCATATTGGCTTTCAGGCAACTCCCAGACAGCCATCAATAATGGAAGACAAGAATGCTTTCCCAATATTCTTTGCATTACCCTTCACAGATATTTGTAGTGACAATTTTGAGAGAGAAAATGGGAAGGATTTTATGTTGTAATATGACATAATGCAACAGAGTCAAGAAATCATAATAGTTTATCCATATTCAGTGTACAATAATCTACACATTGTATAAAAATATTGCTTTAAAATTTATTTTTAGTTTTAAAAGTGTTATATCTAAAATTTTCCATAACCTCACATTTATTTTCCAATTTAAATAAAACAATGTCAATCACCAGGGCTACTTCTTGGACCCTTGTAAGTTTACCTTTTTAAGGTTGATGCATAAAACTGAGGATTAACTATGCTAGATTTAACAAAGAAAGAGTGAGTCTTAGCACTGACGTAGTTGTTTTGAGCCACAAAAGACAAATTTAAAAAAAAAAAACAAAAGTGTAAAAATAAACCTGTGCCAGCTTATACTGGTCTGAGAGCCTGGTTTTAATGGTTTGCAGAGTTGGACTTAGTACTTCAAGGGTTAACAATAAACTTGTTAAACTATTTCTTGTTTAGTTTATTTAAAACTCCAGGAAAATCTCTTCTTGCTATAGTAGAAGTTGTACAAACATGGATCTCAGAATAAAATTGTTAGCAGCTAAAAAAAACTAATAGAATTATTATCAATAATAATACGAATGGTGGCAAAATGAACAAGCAGTGGCCATCTTATTCAATAAAGAGCTGTAAATCTCTAAACACTTATTAAAAAGCCAAAATAAAAGTGTCAGTAATAATTGGAAAAGCTCAAAATGAATAAGTCAACATAACATCCTTATCAAAAATAAACATTTATTTTAAAATTTCAAATTAAGCAACAACAAAACAGTAAGTAAATGAAGAAACAATGAAAAACTATACCAGCAATTTCTGCAGCATCCAGTGTCCTTGACAGCACTGGTTTTGTTGTCAAATTGATGCTGCCTGCTGCAGCTATTTCTCTTGTCAAATCTACATCTCACTACTTGATGGGTTATCAAATGATAAGAGTTAAACAAGCTGATAGATGATACAAAGTGCAATTAAATAAATGTTACCCTGTCTAAGACTGCATTGTTTATAAATTAATGTTTTACATTTTAAGTTAGCATCAAGTCTTTAATTAAAAATCATGGGGAAAGAAATACTTGTCACATCAAGATAGAAATCAGTACAGAGTTTATGCTTTTGTTATCAATTTATAATAGAAATGAAATGGAAGAATGCAAGTATAAATGAAAGAGCTATTTAAAAAAGAAATAAATGAATGACACAATCTATGCTAACCTCCAAAATCTTTCAACATAAAGAAAAGCAAAATTTAAAATTAAGAATTTCTTTTCAAATAACCAAATAGAAAATGAATGAATATTTCATCTTCTATCAATGTGTGGAGCTATAAGAATATAAATGAAAACTTAGGTTTTAATCACCATGACAACTGCCTTATCATAATTATTAATTACACTATTTAATCAAGCTCTACTAAAATAGTTTTATGCTTATATAAAAATTGAATTTTGTTTGTGGAATTTATGTAGTCCTATCATTAACAAATGTGGAATGTTTTATTGCTAGAAGCTACAATAACCAGATGGCTGGCAAGCAGTAATGGCATACTGAACCACACTTTCTAAATTCTACAGGCATAGATAGCAGAAGACAAATATGCTGCCATCAGACACAATAAAGCCATTGTGCTTGAGAAGTTGTCATCTCTGGAAATGAGAAAATCGTCAAAATGATTTCAAAATTGGATTAAAACAGCAAGATCATTATACAAATAAATTAGCTGCAAAGTTTTACATATATTTCATGGCTACTGCCATTTAATGATTTAGATCATCTTCATGTCACTACTAGAACAATTTAGTTCTTTACCTGAGAAGAGCAGCTATTTATTTCACTTGGTGTGCTTGCTCTTCGGTAGTTTTCTGATAAGTAAAATATCTCATTTTCGGTTCTTTCTCATGGGGCCATTTTATGGATCATTATTGTTTCATTTTCTTTTCTTTTTTTTACATTCTCTTTAAAACAACTTGATCATCAACAAGATGGTGGAGAGTCTACTTTTCCAACTCGAGAGAGATGCAAATATTTTTAATATATTTATCTTGTAAACATGGTGTTCAGTAATCACGCAATGAAGACAATCAGAGAGGTATGCGCAGTGTTCAAAACTGACTAATCTAAACACATAATTGCACAAATTCTCCTCTATTATTTATTTTGTATTTATTTTAGTCTTGTTTCTTGCCACAATCAGTTTTTTCATTGCTCTGATTAAGGGAACTTCCAATCACGGGTGTACAGGATATAATTTCTGGCATAAATGGAGAAAAGAATTTTGATGTGTTGCTCAGAGATGAAGGGGAGTTTTGTCGCTATCCAAACCCATGCTCATGATAATAACCATCTGCCATACAAGCTGCACAAAAGGTAATAGGGGGATTAGATTAGTTTGAGCATTTCTCATCATCGTATTATTAGCAACATAACTAACCTACTTTTTTGGAAATCTTCCCTATCAGCATCGTCAGGGTGTAGTTTTAATCTTTATTTGTTTCCTTTGTTTACTTTTTTCTAAGTACATCTCTAATAGAGTGTACACTTATAAAAATTCTTATAAAAAGCTATACAACTTGTTTTTTCCCATGGCATTAGACCAGCAGTTCTCTAAATAGGAGTTGCAAAGCCTGGCAGTGTCACAATCATTTTCATGCAATATTTTACCTTTCCACTACTGCTGATGTATATATATATAATTTCCCATGGTATAATCCATACCAGTGCATTCTCACTACATTAATTGCGTTAATTCATCTTTTTTTTTTTTTGCTTTCCAAAAATATTTTTGGAGATCTTTTCCCTGGATTCCCTTAGTCTGGTACTGCTGGAAGTTGGAGTCACGAGAATTTTTCACTGTATTAATCGGGTCACACTGAGGAAACAAAAAACTCGGAAATGCTGGATCAGATGATGAATTTGCAAAAAAAGAAAGAAAGATCTGGCCCTTTGTATGCAGGGTTTCAGTTATCCGATTTGCTATAGCAGAAATGTTTAGAAATAACATGCTAAATTTCCTAGTTCAGTCACCAAACTTAATCATGTGATATTCACATCTATTTAGGTTGTGGTTTAGAGATATATAAATAAATTAAAAATATGAAAGAAATTCAGATGAATCACCCTTAAGATATGACAAAAGATTAAATTAAGAGCTGCATTTACAACTTCCTGCCCACAAATCATGAACAAATTCATATACCACATGGTATGCTTACTGCCTACAGCATTTTTCTGGAATACCAATAAACTGTTTCATCTACAAAGGGCTACTACAAACCAGAATTTCCATCAAAGCCAACTTACAAAATTTAAAAAAAAAAACCCTTTTGAATACCAATGCAATAATGCAGAATCTTTTCTATTTTTCTAAGCCATAAAACTCAAAAAGATCCAACAGACTAATGACTAAACTGAAACATTTCTCCTGTTTTTAAATAAAATATTGTACATATAAATTTTTCAGTTTATCAAGACCACATAAGTTCATCGCATTTACAATTTCTGCTTCATTTTACATTGCTGTTTTAATTTGTCTTTAACTTTGATAAAATTCAAGTTGCTTTGGTGAACAACACTTGAAATCTTTAATTTAAAAATTCATCACTACATTAAGTCACATCATTTATTTATTTATTTATTTTAAACTATATACACACTGAAAAAAAGCCTATGATTTTCATGTGATACTTAAGATTTGAACCTTTAAACAAAACATGCAATATTATACACAGGGCTTGTGCCCATTAGCTATACATTGTGCATAAAGCAATACTTCTCTGTGTCTCTCTCTCTCTCTTGTAGTAGCAATTCAAAACAGAATTTATGATAACCGGAGCATTCTTTTCTCTAAGAGGTAGCAGCAGCACACTTAGAAACCTAAAGAATAAAGTGAAACCAAACACCAGAAACTGTACCCAAGATAAGACGGGTAATGGTTGTTTTTATTTAGGCAAAAGCAAGAAGATATCTCATCTCTTTGACCCATTGCCAGACCTTGCCAAACCCTTGTTCTCTTCATATCTAGATGTGCGCTACTCAGCTAAACAGTTTTCATAGCCACTCTTTCAGCTATTTCTGTAAAGAAAACTGAGAGCGAAGCTTTAATGCAACAAGCCATGGATTTTTTTCTTGGCCACCCTAAAGACAGAAGAGGTAAAAAACAAACTGCAAAGTTGATTTTATGTCAGTTTCTGATGCATACTGAAACAAGTAAACCCATTATTCAGTAACATGTACAGATACACCAAAACAAAAGTATGATACAATGGGGTGGGAAGATCAATCAGTACAGCTATGGCTACTGCTATCCAATAATGCATTGTGCAAAGAAAGAAATTACTCACCAACCTCTGCATGGAAACAGTATATAGTAATAAGATAACTTTAAACCGATATTCTGAAAATAAAGCATAATATCCAGAACATCCATGCATTTTGTATGACTATACTTGATTTAAAGATGTAGTTCCAACAGCTGGTACAATTAATTTCTTTAATAACTTCAACAAGTTTCATTTTGGGGTGATCAGTAAAAACAATATTGTTCATCAGTACAGAAATTTCTGTAATTTTTGGCACCCAGATATTTGGAAAAGAAACCTTTATAATGTTTTAGACTGAAATGAAAAATGTATTCTTTCATGGGTTTTTTTTTTTAAATTATGTTTTAATTTTTAAAAAAAAAATTTCAATTTTTATTAAAAGATTTGGTTATTTAGATAATTATTAACTTGATACATTTTTTTTTTCATTTTGAGGCAATTTTAATTTAAATGCTTAAAAACTCAGAATAAAGAAAGTCTAAAAATAGATATCTGACAGGGCTATTGTGCGTGTGTGTCTCTACTAGAAAGACCTGTAAAATTTAAAAATCTATCTCCAATGTTGACAGGTTTTATTTGAAATTAAAGAAATAAATAGCTAAATAATTTGTTGGTGAACACAAGCCTACCTACTAAACCTTGCAGGCATCCCAAGTAATTGTTCTTTGATCACCAGATACAGTATACTGCCATCTGTTTCTCTCCACACAGGTCTGGAAACTATCTAGCCAGGCTGAAGGGAAACAACCTGACAGCAGAGAACTCTAGGCAATGATAAACAGGAGAGCTTCAAACAAGAAAAAACTCCATATTTAGAGAGATCTGGAGAGAGGAATTGCCTGCCACTCAAATTTCAAAAGTGGTTATTGTGGAAGTTCTGAACAGGTTGAAACTTAACAAAATTTTGTGGTGGGTGATTAAATGCAAAATAAATAAAGATTGAAAAGCTAGAATCAGATGCCAGTGGATAGGCAGGAAGCAGCAATCATTGAAAATGAAGGTAGGGATTACTGATGAAATAAGCTGGTTTCCTTATCAGTGTAACTGACTTTCTTATCTTATCCTCCTGAGTCTGCAGCAGCCATATATTTAATCTCTATGCAAAGTAAATTTTGATTAATTTTATGGTTATTTCTAAAAAAAATTATATTAGTTATAAAAAATGTACTTACTGTCCTGTATTGAATGTACTTCTTAGATTGGTAGTTCTGTATGCAAATTGTTCATTCCAAATTTGGTCAAAGCCTAGCAACAAATGTTTACAATGAACACAAGTGCTACCAACCAGCAAAGAACAGACCAAAACTAGAGAGTTCATCACTGATCAGATATGGTTTGCTTAGCATCTCAAAAATTTTATTGCTATTTTCTGCCTGCCAATACAAATAATACATAAGACTGATGCTAGACTCTGTCTGTGAGTTGAAGAGCTTGCTATGAGACATCACAAAAAATGGAGCGACTTATTTTTTCAGGGTTGCATCTTGGGGTGAGAATAATATACACTTAGTGGGTAGCTGAGCTCTTCCACGACAGTGATTTGGGCAATAAGTATCAGCAGCACTTTTTGCTACTGAGTGAACCTGAACCTAGAACTCTTCACTTTTTAGATGTGGGAGGAAACTCACAGAGCCAACTGGTGAAGATGCCAAAGAGATACACCAAAACTGTGCTGCTCCTGACCATTCAGCATAGAAGTCATTACTAGAACTCTTCACTTTTAGATATGGAGGAAACCCACATGACCGGTTGGTGAAGAACAGAGAGAAGGAACCATGCCAGAGAGGTACACCAAACCGGCCCCTACCAGGATTCAAACTCAGGCCATCGTCAGCCTAACCACTGGGTGACCAGCTGCTCAGTGTTAGACATGGGGAGGGAAGTATGGTTTAAAGTCTGATGATTGGCTAATATATATATATTTTTTTAAAATTTGTATGTAAACTTACTTGAAATTCGCTTGAAGAACAAAAGATAGAAAAGTTTTAGTGTTCAGACAGGATGTGAGGTAAAAAGTTTGTGCAGTGTAGGTAGACACAGGATGAGTTATAAATTCAAAAAGAAAACAAAGCTAAATTGTTTTTTCCCTCCACCATAACTTTTTTGATGAACACCATGAATGGAATATTCTAGAATACACTTTGTTGGTTATTTAGTAAATATACTGAATAATGACTGATGAACTTCATAAAATGAAATATAAAAGTTGTATGAAACTTTTTTTTCTCCATCAAAAGATAATTTTGTTAGTGCAGCTATAGTAGATGACATTCATAGACTTTTCCTTTTTCCTCGGAATCTTCTTTAAGCTTTGACAAATGGCTTCCTGTGTCCTTGTAATAACAAAACTAATATAGTAAAATAATGGCTTCAACTATGGGCAGGTTTTCACTGAGACATGTATTCATTACAATGATAATAAATATTAGATCCACCAAGTCTGAATTTTCAGATAGCCAGAGTGTGTAGCACAATGGCCCACTGTGGCTGAGAGCCTGAGTTTGATGCAGCTCAGGTTTGACACACACCCACACCCATCCACAGCATGGTTTCTTTCCACTCTTCTGCACCAGTTCCTCTGGGCACTTGCTCTCTAGACAGAAGAGTTCTAGTGGCCACCTGTTGTACCTGAGTGTAGTAGCTGGTCTTTCGCTTGCTTCCATTTGCTCAAATATTTCTCTGATAAGCATGGTTACATAACTCTCCTTCATATTATAGTGTTGATAGTTTGTAACAAAAAATGGCATTAAAAATTATATTATGCAAATTAATTCTTTAAAATCACGAATTTAATTTATTTGTTATTTTAAAATTTTGTAAATGGAGAGTAGTGTAAATTTAGAAAAAACAACAATTATATAAAGGATGTATAGCAGTGCCACTAATTGACAATTTTTAATAATTGCAATGAGGACAGAAGGGAAAAGGAAGTGTTGTTTGCTTTTTTAAAATTTTAATCATGAAATGAACTCCATCCTCTGCTGGTTGACCTTCACACAAATCAAACCATTTAAATCTCACTGACTACATCAATATAAACTGATAATGATGAATGTGAAGATTTTCTGTCAGACAAACACACAAATCAAATAAATTCATGCCCAGTCAATAATTGTATATATAACCCCTCCCACATAGTGAAGCCACTAGTCTTGTGTGTACTGCATTTGTGAACGCCAAAGCAATCAGACAGTGACCCTAGGGCAATTTAGATAATAGCATACATCCACAGAACACCAACATTTCTGAACATTTAGCATACAATATTAAGTAAGCTACCATATAAAATCTGCGAACATCTTGGTCGCATTCATGTATAAGTTATCTTCTCTTAGCATTTAAGAATTGCCTTCACAAAGAAGATTGTCAATTTCAACTTGACAAAATACCGAAACAACTGTAATGGATGGCATGAATGTTCTGTCAGATTTGAACGGATCGTTTATTATTCTGCATCGCTAATAAAAGGTCAGGCTAAAGTGGCAACATAAGTACAGACATGTCAATTTGTGTGTATGGATCACTCCATTTGACATTCAAAGTAGCACCTTTGAGAGAAAATTAATCATGTGTATAAAAGGACTGATGTATAGTTTAGTCAAATTCAATCTGAAGTGTTGGTTGTTTTTCTTTTTAAAGGTGGTAACTAAGATGCATGCTAAAATTAAATCAATTAAGAATCACCTCACTAATTATTATTTTAAATTACTTTTATTCTTTTTATTTGCCTTTACAAATAACAACTATGATACAATGATTATCCTCAAACTCTTACATATGAACTTAGGCAGTGCCAAATTACTTACACCTCATGATTTACTGTTATCTGATCCTGGAGAAGTTCACCTTAACATTTTCGCGAGAACTCGGTGCCAACGACTCAACCATGAAAGGAGAGAAAACAAGTGGATGTTGATAATGAGTCAATCAATGAATGCAGAGAAGAAAAATTCCATCTGATTCAAAAAAAGGTTTAAACTCAAGAATAATAAAATCTGTAGGTCCACACACACAATGTTTAATCAAAGAACTTTCACAATAACTTAGCTTTTAGGGAAAACATTACAAAATCTTCATATTTACATTCAAATTATTGCTTTATGTACTTAGACTACCAAGAAAATATCAAAGTTAAATTACGAATCTATCTGCTTGATCAAAGAAAACAAAGTCTGCCCGGTCTAATATTGTTAGAGATTAGCAATGTCCATAATTGTTAAATGGGCGCCATACCCAACTGTCTTTAACTTCCAATAGCCTTTTTAAAACAAAAAAAAACAAAAACATCAAATATACTTTTCATGGCTAAGTTAAATGAAGCCAGCCAGAAATCCATGACCGTTTTCATGGAAAAGTATTCTAATGATCCTTCCAGGCTATTTAATAAAATATCTAAAACTCTCCTAACCTAACATTAATAAAAAATTTACTTATTAATAACAGCAAATATGTTAGAACCATCTATATATATAGTAATTAATAAAATTAGAACATAGCTACATAGCTTGTTTTTATAATGATGCCTTGTAATTTATGAAGTCAACCCAGGTAATAATCAACTATGGCAATGGCAATTGTCTTAGTTGGGTTACTCCTTTTACCTATCACCTTCTGAGCCAGCAGTATTCTTTATCTAAAGTTAATGGTATTCTTCAACACAAGGCATGGTATTCATTAATTAAAACCAATAGCAGTATTCAATGCAAGCGCCACTACATTTTTATCTGAAGCTAATGGTATTCTTCAAATCAAACCAAGTTTTCTTTATGTAAAGCCAACAGTATTCTTCAACTTGAGCCATTAGCATTCATTATTTAAAGCCAATAATATTTTCTTCAACTCTAGAGCCAACAGCATCCTTCTACTCAAGCCAACTGTATTCTTTATCTAAAGTCAATAATATTCTCTTCAACTCGAGAACCAACAGCATTCCTCAACTCAAGCCAGCAGTATCCTTCTACTCAAGCCAACATTCTTTTACTCAAGCCAAAAGCATCCTTCTACTCAAGCTAACTGTATTCTTTATCTAAAGTCAACAATATTCTCTTTAACCTAAGAACCAACAGCATTCCTCAACTCAAGCCAGCAGTACAGCAGTATCCTTCTACTCAAGCTAACTGTATTCTTTATCTAAAGTCAATAATATTCTCTTTAACTCAAGAACCAACAGCATTCCTCAACTCAAGCCAACATTCTTTTACTCAAGCCAAAAGCATCCTTCTACTCAAGCTAACTGTATTATTTATCTAAAGTCAACAATATTCTCTTTAACTCAAGAACCAACAGCATTCCTCAACTCAAGCCAGCAGTACAGCAGTATCCTTCTACTCAAGCTAACTGTATTCTTTATCTAAAGTCAATAATATTCTCTTTAACTCAAGAACCAACAGCATTCCTCAACTCAAGCCAGCAGTATCCTTCTACTCAAGCCAACATTCTTTTACTCAAGACAAAAGCATCCTTCTACTCAAGCTAACTGTATTCTTTATCTAAAGTCAATAATATTGAGAACCAACAGCATCCTTCAACTCAAGCCAAAGCATCCTTCTACTCAAGCCAACTGTATTCTTTATCTAGAGCCAATAATATTCTCTTCAACTCAAGAGCCAACAGTATCCTTCTACTCAAGCCAACTGTATTCTTTATCTAAAGCCAATAATATTCTCTTCAACTCGAGAGCCAACAGCATTCCTCATCTAAAGCCAACAGCATCCTTCAACTCAAGCCAGCAGCATTCTTTTACTCAAGCCAACTGTATTCTTTATCTAAAGTCAATAATATTCTCTTCAACTCGAGAACCAACAGCATTCCTCAACTCAAGCCAGCAGTATCCTTCTACTCAAGCCAACATTCTTTTACTCAAGCCAAAAGCATCCTTCTACTCAAGCTAACTGTATTCTTTATCTAAAGTCAACAATATTCTCTTTAACCTAAGAACCAACCTCTTTAACTCAAGAACCAACAGCATTCCTCAACTCAAGCCAACATTCTTTTACTCAAGCCAAAAGCATCCTTCTACTCAAGCTAACTGTATTATTTATCTAAAGTCAACAATATTCTCTTTAACTCAAGAACCAACAGCATTCCTCAACTCAAGCCAGCAGTACAGCAGTATCCTTCTACTCAAGCTAACTGTATTCTTTATCTAAAGTCAATAATATTCTCTTTAACTCAAGAACCAACAGCATTCCTCAACTCAAGCCAGCAGTATCCTTCTACTCAAGCCAACATTCTTTTACTCAAGCCAAAAGCATCCTTCTACTCAAGCTAACTGTATTCTTTATCTAAAGTCAATAATATTGAGAACCAACAGCATCCTTCAACTCAAGCCAACATTCTTTTACTCAAGCCAAAGCATCCTTCTACTCAAGCCAACTGTATTCTTTATCTAGAGCCAATAATATTCTCTTCAACTCAAGAGCCAACAGTATCCTTCTACTCAAGCCAACTGTATTCTTTATCTAAAGCCAATAATATTCTCTTCAACTCGAGAGCCAACAGCATTCCTCATCTAAAGCCAACAGCATCCTTCAACTCAAGCCAGCAGCATTCTTTTACTCAAGCCAACTGTATTCTTTATCTAGAGTCAATAATATTCTCTTCAACTCGATAGCCAACAGCATTCCTCATCTAAAGCCAGCAGCATTCTTCAATTCATACAATAATTGTTACACAGACAAGGTCTTGTTTAAATTAGCCAGTAAACTCACATAGTGGTTTTTAGTTATTAATTTTATTTTGTTTCAAATTTAGCAACAAACAGAAGAAAGATTAAAATAGAAAGAGTTCTATGGTATTTCATAATAATAAATAAAGAAAACAAGGAGGGAGAAAGAGAAATAGAAAATGAATGTGTAATAAAACACTTAAAATCCCAAATTAAGGAACATGAAAAGAAGAATTAAAAATCTATTATATATTTGCATGTACAAAAAAAATTTTTTAAAGGCTGCTACTAAATAGTCAAAATGGTCATTAATATCTTGAATTTGCATATCCGCTCTAAAATTGCAAAATCTTGTAAATCTTTGCATTTTAATCAGGAAGAATTGATGCTGACTGAAAGATACTTGAGAAATTCTGATCTAATTATACTGGAAAGTTTCTTGAATATGTGCAGCATTAAAACAAACTTTTTAAATGATAAACAAACAACATAAGACCTCAAGGGATATAAAAGGATTGAAGTCTTAAGAGTAAACAAAAAACAAAAAAAAATTCTTCTTTCATTATATACTACGAGTCCTTGGTTTATCCAAACAAAATCTTCATTATGGTGAACAGGCCTGAAATCTTTATTTTAAAAAAAAAAATTATTGAAACACTAGACAAGTTTCCAAGAATTAACTGTTTATGTAGGCTATGCAAGGAAATTCAAATTATTAGCTTATCCAGTTTGAATTTTAGATTTTTGTGGAAAGACCTAAAAAGTTTTACAATAAATAAAAGGTTTGGGGGCATGTGTACAGCAAGAAAAATAAGTATTAGGAACCTTGTTTTAAAGATGGGGCTGCAATTCCAATTTTTCCATCATTTATTCAACTCTGGTATAGACAGAAAGGATGGGACTGACACCTCCACCTTTTAATATTCACTTCCATCTTCCCAGTTACATAAAATAGAAAAAAATTATTAATTATCTCCCTTTTATTTGCTCCCAAAGATTACCTTGTATTGAAATATTGTAATTATCGTGTTTGATTTAATCAAATCTAAATTCTCTGTTTCAATTATATATTTAAGCACCTAGCCACCTTTTCCCTTCTATTTGATATACTACATTTTATAGCAAGGTGAATACACACACACAAAAAAAATTATACATATATTTGAAAGTTCTTTCGTAAAATTCTTATTCATTAATCATTTCGTTTGTTCCGTACTTTTCACTTTCCCCACCTTTCACTACTATTTTCTTTTTTTCCAGCAAAATTACCAAGCTCAGATTTCTTCACAGCAATTACATCACAACAATAAAGTGCTTAATGAAAGTAACTGATAGCCGTGCACAACAATGTTGCATTCTCTGACCTGTAGTAACAGACAGCTATAATGATGAGAACCTCAATAATCCGAAGTCAGCAATAACAGAACTTTCAACAAGATGTGCTTGGACAATTTTAGGTGTAAAAGAAATCTCATGGTGCAGTAAATGATTTACGCTACAAGTGCACATCTCAATTTCCTCTGCAACCAAACACACTGTCAAGCAGCACAAAAATGTGAACCGATAAGTGAAAAGATACAAACTCAGAGGAAAACTCTATGAGAAAAATTTAAATAAATTCATTCACTGCCATTCTCTTCAGTTTCTTCTTAAAATTATATAGAAATTATTTTTCAGTTTTTAAAACAAAATAGAGAGATGCAACTAACTAAGGCCAACATGGATTTTTTGTTTGTTTGTTAAAATCAGGTGATACTCAGGGGCAGACTGTGGGTTTCAATGGTCTGACGAGAAATATTTTAATTCGTCCAGTATATACATCTTCATTTACCTATCCAACATAATGATCCAGAGTTTAGAAATTCTTATAAGAAATCAAGGTGAAGGTAAAAGAATGGAACACTTGATTTTTCCCAGCAGAAGCAGGTGCCAAAGAACTATTGGAAAGATCAGCGACAGAAAACACTGAAAAACCATTGGTTTCTTATCTAGACAATGTAAAGCTGTTAAAAAGGCATCAAGGTGGCCATGGCTTAGAAGTTTGTACATGGAGTAGAGAGCACTTAACTAAGCTGATGAACAGTGGGAAAAAGATCACTCCAAAGCTAGGCCCACTACCCAAAAGGTCCTGTGAATAAGGGGCAAAAATCCTTTGAAGGATAGCACACAGCTGAGAAGTCCATCAAAATCATCTTAAATGTATATGAAAGACAAAACAGAAGTACAAATATGGCCAAATTAATTCTGAAGGCAAATTTTAAAAAAATAATGTGGAGCTCATTACCGTTCCTCTGCGTAGTTGGCAGGGGTAAAGGACAGATGGGATTAAAACAAATACATTTTAGATTTTAGTATCACAATGAAGAAATAGCAACAACAAAGTTAAGCATAAATTTGAAGCCCTTTTTCAACTAAAAGGTTACAATAGAAAATTTGGAAACCGTTCCTCTGCGTAGTTGGCAGGGGTAAAGGACAGATGGGATTAAAACAAATACATTTTAGATTTTAGTATCACAATGAAGAAATAGCAACAACAAAGTTAAGCATAAATTTGAAGCCCTTTTTCAACTAAAAGGTTACAATAGAAAATTTGGAAAAATGGTTAGTTTATATGTTTTAAAATTTCCTACATAGTAGAAGGTTAGTGTAGCATTAATCATGGAGGAATTCACAGTTCACTGCTAAATCAATGTTGTATACATGTATACTACTACTGCATATATACATACAACATACACACTGGCTGGCCACTGTATTGGGATCCATTTACTCTTTCTGACTTGGGCCTGACCTGAGCTGCAGATACAAATCAGGTTGACCACATAAGACAAGTGATCCATACACATATATTGCTTAGATGCTATTCTAACAGACATAGGGAAAGGCAAAGACATTACAACTTTTGAAAGATGTCTAGCAAGCGCTACAGTGGCCAAGACAGTTTCAGAATGGTAAGTAGCTCCAAGACATCAATCATTTAAGTTTATTAGTAATGGCAAACAGTGAAGAAAATGTCTGCTGTGAGAAGGAATTGTGGTCACAAACACATAATGACAGAAAAGAAAAAGGTGGTTAGACAGAATAGTAAAGACCAACCATCATCATACGATAAAACAACTGACAGACAGTCAATGCAAAACAACAATCCACACCTTCCAGCATCTTGTGGATTCTAGCCACATAGCTGTTATTCAAGCAAAATTTGGCCACACAGAGAGAGAGAGAGAGAGAGAGAGAGAGAGAGAGAGAGAGAGAGACTTCAATAAAACATTAAAAACAAACCAAAAATTAACTGAGTATTTGGTATATTTGTAGAACTCTTAGAACAACACATAGTTTCAAAAAAATTTTTTAACAGCAAAGAATTTCTTGGATCAACAAAATAATAGCTAAAACAGCACAAGTTTTGTTATTTAAAAGTTTTAGTGCATGATCATGTGACACTGTTTAAAGTTAAAAACAAAAACAAAAAAAAACTTGAAGATATTCCCCAATCCTTTCAGTGAAACAAATTCAAGTAATCTTGAAACTCCTAGGACATCATATTCCCAAAGACTGATAAGCCAAACCTTTCAATGATCTTCAGAACATGTAAGTTATTGCTTTTTACATTCATTCAAGTCAAATCCAGATAGTTCTCAAAGTCTCACTTTAAACATGGTGCATAAATGAACAGGTACAAAACCATCAGCTCAAAAAAGAAAAAAGAATAAAAAAGACACCAACGAAGTTTTAGTTGAATTAAAGTGAGGGGCAATGCGTTAGTTCAATGGTATATTATTGGACGGCTAAAGTTGCTGGCCTGAGAACAATTGCCATAAGGGGCCAACTTGGTTTGGTGTACCTGCCTGACATGGTTTCTTCTCACTCTTCTTTACCACCTGGTCACCCAAGTTTCCAGCAGACCAATCTACTTTCATTTCACAGCTAAAAAAATGGAGAGTTCTTGTAAGGATTTCCCCGCCAAAGTCAGAAATGCTGGGTCCCATACAGCTCAGGAATGGCAGTTTCCTGACAGACAGCTATAGCGATACACTCCCTCACCAGAGTTCTCTCCCTTGTAGATATTATTGTATGAGATAAAAAAAAAAAGAAATCAGGCAAAATAGGCAGTAAAATTTCATTTATTTATTGTTTGCACTGCATTCTAAAAAAATTTGTAAATGTGCAGATAAGATCTTAATCTAAAAATCTATCTGTTTCTACATATAGCTATGCATAACTTTTTCTTTTTCATATCCAAAATCTTTATTTGCAAAATGCTAATTTGATGAAATAATAATTTCCATAAGCATTGTTTGGGTACCGACAAAAAAGGATATACACAGTTTTAACAACCACTGAGAGACAAATCAGAATGTACAGAACAAAGTTTCTGGATGAAATTATTTAAAACTGACAAAATTTTTAATAACTTTTTATATTAAAAAAAACAAACATCTGATCTAACTAGTTATTACCAAAAAGATAAAATTTCCTAAATTATCATATTTTTTTTGGTTTATTTTCAGATTAATTTACATGAAATTTAAACTTCCAAATACAGATATAGAATTACTTTATTTAGATTTTTTGTATATTATTATTACTAACAATGTTAATCAAAGTTTAAGAAATCCACCAGTCTGAGATCCAGGATTGCTAAAGTTTGCTGTTGCACCAGAATAAAAAATAATTAGTGAAGTCTAATGGACCAGTAAACCAAAAAATATTAACAGTATAAATTAAAATAACTTATTATAACAGCGTTAATGAATGTATAATTAATTACCTAATACTTTGTTCTTGAGCTAACAGTTCGTTTAAGGAACCGTCTCCTTACGGTCAAAGTTAAAGGATCATATATGCGTTTGCGTATTACATGGCCAACACACAGTTGAGATGTAACATATTTATTACTCCGAGAGAAGTTGCATTTAGGGAGTGGTATATATATATTTAGGGCAGCCCAACAGTTAGTTTAACAAGGTAAAGTTATGTATTATTTCATTCACCCTTTGAAACAACGATCTGGCAGCGCAAGCACACTTGGGTCGAGCTGTACAGAACATGAAACAATTTTGCATTGGATTTCCCCTCAAGTTCTCCTGACTTGACACTATGTGATTTCTCACTTTTAGGGGGGGGGGCATGCACCTGGTCACACTGAGCTTGAGCTGCCAGCTAGCTCTTGTTTTCACCTTAACCTTTGAAATATCTCTGGTCTTTTTGGTTCGTGGGCAGCTACACGCTAACATACAATATGAAAATTTTAAAAGTTAAACATTGCCAGTTGCCACTCACTACAGGTTGAAACAAAGGCTTCACACACTTTTTATAATCATAATAATTCTACAGATTTCCTGTGTACATAATTTTCACACTTTGTTCGCAATGCTATTGAGCCTGAATGATATTCAATAAAATCAATATAAAAACAACACTGACCAATTAGTCATTAACCTGTGTGTGTGGGGATGTGGGGTGCTCACCCCAACCAACGGGCACTTGCTGTGGGGGATTCTGAAACTGAAGACCTTAATTGAACAAAAGTCGGCATCACTTCATAATAAGAGTAAGTTAGCAGAACAATCTATCATTCTGTGTCTGGCCATAGTCAAATGTGTACACACAATGATGGCACAATTTGAAAACCTAATGTATCCTCCTTTTCATCCATTTCAGAAAAATTACCTTTGACATTTTGACTAATGCATGTTGGTGTTAATAATTTTTTATGTAAATAAATCTAAATAAAAGGTAAATAATACTGTAACCAAAAGACTAAGAAGAAGAAGAAACCATGCCAGAAAAGTGCGTGGAACTGAGTCAGTCCTCTGCCCTAAGTCAAGCCCTTAGCCATAACAGCCTTGTAGTCTAATCACCAGACCATCACACTACCCTATTACTTCAGCAATTGATCTAAAACCCACTAATTATTCTATTGCTGGTTTTCTAATAAAATCTTAAGTATAGACAAAGGCCCCTAACTATTGCTTCAACGGTTAAAAAAACATTTTTAGTTTTTCAGATTGTGATTGTTCTTGATCCAAACTTCTTTCCCTACAGTGAGTGGTATCCTCATCTTTAAATTAAAAAAAAAATCATATTAATACAAATCTTTTAGCAGATATATAGAACATCCAAATGATCCATGCAATGAGAGTGGTAGTGGTTTGCTCAATAAAGGTCTCTACAATTAAGCTAACACAATGTGATTATTGAAAACAAATGCTCCTTCTGTTGAGAGCTGACAAAGAAAAGTCTTAAGAGTCATGCAAGCATCAAAAGAGATTATTACAATGAGTATTAGTAAATGATATCAACTTGGCCATGTGAAATTATCACGCAAACCTTCAGTTCTCCAGGGACTAAATTGTTTTGCTTGTTGTTTTTTTTTTTAATGATTTTTCATATATTTTTTTTTTGTCATTTTCATTATTAAAAGACCTATTCAAATCTTGACAAGAGACATTGCAAACAACTTCAGTAATTTTTAAACCTTACCAGGAACTTTTCAATCATTTCTATTAATTTTACATTATGCTTTTGTTTTCGGCCCATTGAATTCTGAAATTTCAAAAACAAGTTTTTATGTGATAAAGCAATACATTATTCAAAAGAAAATATAAATTTATAAAAATCAAGCTGAGCCCAAACCCACACAAATTTGGCAATTTTTTTCATTTATTATTCCCATTCTTCTTAAAGTGTTATGGTCAATAATGCAGTAAAAGTACAGTGTAGGGGAAATAATTTAGCTCTGTATTTTAATATATTATTATAGAAAACATACAGCAAAGTTTCAGGGAAGGTAAATATTTCTAATAACTGCAGAAGCTAATTTTAAAACAAGCAAAAAAAAAAAAAAACATTTTCATTTATTTGAATATGGTTCTGCATTCTTTCAATATCAGTTTTCAACACGTAAATTGAGAATTTGAATAATCATAGGACAATTTATTTAAAATTATGACCAAGCTACAAAAAAAGCAAAGTAAGTCAATTCTCTTTAAGAATTAAAAAATTATTGGCATTAGTCTCCATAGCAACAGATCGTTTCTAACTTGATTTTAAAAGATATAGCACAGACACAAATGTTTATTCTCTCAGTATGCACCAAGTCATTTTGTTAATTAGATAACTGACTAGATGGTTCAAAAGCTACATATTTTTTTTTTAAATCAATAATTTACATATACCAAACAGAGCATTTAATGTAGCTTATAATGCTTAGATAATGATGGTGGGTGGAAAAAGATAAGTTGACCATTAGTTGTCAAGTTGAATGATTTATTTAGATTTGATACCATTTGAGTAACGTGTTGTAAATCCAAGTATGAATCATAATCAAACAGCTTCCTATAACCTATGACATACTAACAAAAGTATACACCATTGCATTCAAGAGATTTCCAAATCACCAAATGAGTATCGTGACTGACTAGAAGCATCCATGTCAATCAAAGATACATAAAACTCTCCACAACAGCATGAAATATTGGATACCATACCCATCTGTTTTTCCAGTTTTTTCCACAAAGGCAGACAGTCTAAGATAAACTAAATCAGTAAATCTATCAGCACCAACCATCTCCAATGACACTACAATAGGAATAGTTGCTGAAACAGGTGTGACATTGGAAACAAGTGCCAGAATTCCTGTATACAATGCTATATGGTTCATGCATAGATGTTTACACAGCTTATTAAAGTAGCATTCACATTAAGGACCTCTTCATGGTTAGAATTGATGAAGCAAATTCAAAGACTTCACAGAAATTCACTTATTTGTAATAAATATTTGAAAATAAACAGAAATTCTAGAAATAATAAATGACTTTATTGTTGTTGTTTTTTCATATATTAATAAGAAACCGCATTATATAAAACTAAGAATAAATTTTTTTCAATATGACATTCCAGTATAATTATTAGTTTTTCCATTATGTGGTAAAAAATTATATGTAAACTCAACCACAGAAAGATTATCATGAATTGCTAAATTAATACCCAGGTATTTATTAAAACTGACATTACAGATATTCAGGTGGACAATTATCTACATTTTTTTTTTTTTTATTTTCAGAACTACAAAAAGGTGAAGAATCTAAATTATTAAATGTGATCTTTACATTTTTATCAAAATAAAATAATTTTCATCTTAAAATTTAGATGACTTAGCCAATGTATCTAACCCAAACTTATTATTTCCCTTTAATGGTATCATCGAAATGTGAGGGTGTGAATGTAGGCTGATCAGCTTAAGAGTTGTAGCTTAATTTTCATTTTAATGCAATGACTGGAAAACTACACTAATATTCAAATCAATGGAATTATAACACCAATAAAAAATACTGATCATTTTTTAAAGCTCAGAGCACAACTAAATTAATTTATTTTTCACAATATTTCCACATTACTGTAAAACTCTTTTTATGAGGGTGTTTCACCTGGGGAATTCTTTATGTGAGAATGTCAGCATGTGGGTTTAACAAAGAAAATTCCTTTTAAATTAAGAATGGTACAAACCCTGTATTAATTTTCTGGGTGACTAAGAAAAAAATGAAAATTGATCAGCCACACCTCGGTGGAGTGGCTATACAAATCATGGACATGAAGTCGGTGGTGGTATATAAGCAAGCATTCATTTAAGCAACTATGGTAATTACCAATTATTTAAAAATTTTAAAAACCTAATAAACTGTCAAAAAAGATGAGTATTTTAAATTTGTATGGTTAGCTTATGATTAGATGGTGCCAAACTTTAAATATCTGTCTTCTAATCAGCAACAATCGCCCCACCCCCCTTTTTAACACTTGTTTGACAGGGTAGCCGGAGAAAATACCCTCAAATACTAAAAATGCTATCTTTATAAGAAATATTGATAGCTTGTGTTAACAGCATTCAGCATGAGTTCAACAACACATGTCACTACATATGCAGAGAGTGACACACAAAAGATAATTTCCTTTGTTCATTCATTTCTCATGTTTTGCACAACACAAGCATCTGTTATCAAGAGCAGCTATACATTTCTGCATGAAAAGATCACAAATGCTTGCCTAAAAAAGAAAATGAAAACTTCAAAGCATCAAGATGCTATGACAAGAACGAGCAAAGACCCTGCCTTAAGCACACTGGATGTAGGCCAATCTTAAAGATGAGCTGTAGCTCAGCTAGGTGTGCCTATGTCCATTATAAAATTGCCTTGCATCCCACAGAGACTGCAAACAATAAACATGGCCACATCATCTAAGGGATGGTTATTTAGCAGCAATAAAGCATAAAGACCTGTGATGGTGCACCAATGCATCCAATCATCAGAAAGCAGAGATAAGATGACAACGTAAGAGGCTATACAGTGGTACAGTTTTGACTGAACAGTATCAGCACAGCAATATGACTCAACATTGCAGATTATGAACTATTGGATGAGTTATAACTCAATATGTCATTTACTGAGGAATGTCTGGCTTTACTGCTGTCAACCTGTTGTGTTAGACAGCATGACAGATTTGGCAGTGACAATATCATGGTATAGGCTGCTGTGAACACAACCAGAATGTGACAGACCATGCATGGGCTTGCAAACAGTATTCTGCATCTAGTTCTCCTCCTGTGTGTGTGTGGTGTGTGTGTGTGTGAGAGAGAGAGAGAGAGACACCAAGATTTACAAAAAAGATTAAAGAAAATATTAGTTTATCGTTTTTTACATAATTGCTGTACCCTTGATATATCTAAAGCACTGTGATGTGTGCACTATATAAAAAGATAGAATGTTTGCAAATTGCAAATATGTCTAAATTTTTAATATCACAAATTCAATTTTTTATTAAATACTTAAAGGAATATTTTTTTTTCTTTTTTTTGGAAAACCAAGAGATGAAGTTCCATTTATTGATTTTCAAATTAATAATGGTATTCATCGGTCTGTCAGTTTGCTTTCAGATACTTCAAAATAATGCCTTAAATAAATGAGCCCAGTAAAAGATAAACAAATAAAATGGATTTTTTTTCCTCAAAAAAGAATTTAAAAAATAACCGACAACTAAATCTAGTTTTCTCATTGGCTATCAATAAATGAGAAGAAAATGATCTTAAAAAATATGCAAGGAAATTGTAAATTATGATAATAACTAAGCCATTATAAACTTTGCACACAAAAAATCATGGTATTTATTTGAGTGCAGTATAATAACAAATCTTCCAGATTTCGAGACATTATTCAGATCAATTACCAATTTCATATAAAGAAAACTCATAAATGCAGCCGAAATGGATGTCTTCTAAAAAGTATAAAAAATAGAATTATTACAATTTTTACTGAAGTCTGAAAAAAAAACAGAGATTCAAATAATATATCACTGCTTTAAACTTAATAAAATGGGAAAGAAATTTAAAATAATAATTTTAAAAAAGGTATACTCTTCAGATGAGTAACATCTCTTCAGTATACCAGAACTTAAAAAAACTGTTAGTAAATTTCCTGTTCACTGGAAATAAGTATAAGTTTATAAAGCCCACTTTCCTTTCCCCACATCTCTTAGCAACCATTTTGTTAAATTTTTCCATATCAAGTTCCCAGTCAATATAAGCTTTTCTTCAAAGAAAATATAAACATGGCATGACTAAAATAGAACATTGCCCAACTTATTTTATTATCATCATCAATCATCATTCTTAATATTTGTTTTAATTTAATTTCACTTTTTGATTTTTAGTTGCATGTGAGGTAAGTATAGTACAATACCATCGTCACATTAGTAACTGTTTCATTTTAGTCCTTCCATTGAATCTTGGTAGTGGATTGCTTTCTTTATCTTTTCTATTACTGTGTGGATTTCCTATGGCTACTCTAGTCACTATAATAGAGTTCCAGGAAACTCCATCCCTTGTTTAAGTTGGTGGTGTTTAGCCTGCTTGTACACAAACACAATACACACCTCAAATGAGATACCACATGTTTATTTCACACCTAGAAAAACACCTATACATTCAATCAATCCTATGTGTATGAAAGAATAATAATTTATAACTGAAGTCAAATATTTATTTGTTTCTCTTGTGAAAACTCTCTATTTCAGTCAAAGTCTGAAGGATCTGCAAGGCCATGTGTACCCATAAGCCTCAAGGCAGATAACAACAATATTAAGAAATTCTCTGTAAGTACCTGTTAAACAAACAACGATAGATGACAAGAAAAGAGAAGCTAATTTTAAAAATGGTATCTCTGTGTGTGGATTCTTTTTCCTTTTTGGTTCTTGTCAAAGCTTCTAAATATTGTTTATCAAATATTTGCTCCAGTTTAGATCAATACTCTTAAATCTGGTAGTTTTCATTTTCACTGTGCATAAAATTTCCAAGAACCTACTTCCTTCAACAGTACAGTAATCCTGCCTAACACTTTATCAGACATCATGTCTAGAGGCAGCATACATTGAGGTGTGGCTGTAAGCTGTATCTGCGTACCCCAATCTGTTTTTAGTAAAGTTCAGTTACGTGTAATCTGTGAACTTCAATAAAAGAACTGTGGCCACAGAGAGAGAGAGAGAGAGTGTGTGTGTGTGTGTGGGTGGGTGTGTGTGTGTGTCGGCTTACTTACTGCTCTGTCTCATTACTTTTACTGCAGAGCTATAGAGCAGTACGCACCATAATTTCAATCTTCCTGACAGTTCCTGCACTAAGTGAAGAGGGCCCATTTGTCCAGAACAATAATTGTGATGCCATTACCACTTAAGCAACCCAACTACAAAGAGATAAATAAAATATTTATTCATTTATTTATTGGGCCTTTTATAACAAAACACTTCATAGATATTTTTTTTTAATAGTGCATATACAGTCCTCTCCAAAATTACAGAACCAGCCATATTATTTTAATTTATTTCATTTTTAAACAAAATATTGAAATATTTCAAAATATTATTAGCTATCATTATAAATTGTTTTTTTTATTTTTGATATATTTCAGACAATATTTTAATAAATGTTGAATATGAACTGCAGATATTTCTCAAACCCTTCATTCATCAAAAAGGCCACACACCCTTTGCTTTAATTGCAGAGCATTTTTCAAAGAATTTTGCAAGTATTCACCATTTACTCTGCTCAAACTGAGGATATTTTTCAAAGCTGTTTTACATTTGAAATTTTCTGGAATTTTGTGTGACAGTCTAATTGTCTCTCTGGGATATTCAATGAGACAAATCTGCTAGTTGTGGTAAGCGAGCATTCTTTGGTTCATAAATAGTTCATGCATAACCGTGATAAACATTTTGAACCATTGTCTTATTTAAAATTAAATCCGTAGCCATCAAGATGTAGTTCGGATGGCAAGTCATAATGACCGAGAATGTAACAATAATCTTTTTTCTTCTTTACTTTTTTTTAAAAATTCATCTAAAGTGTAGATATTTCTAGTGGAATTTTCCTGGAAAAAATAAGCCTTTCCTGCACCATGTTCCACAAATGAACCCAGGAACTATTCTTTAAAATCATCTGGCTTAATGTCCCCAAACATCTGCTCTTCATTTCAAACCAAACAGCTCAAATGGAGATTCATCTTTCCATATAATAGTTTTCTCATAATTAATATACCAATCTTTGTAAGTCTGGAGTAAATCAGCCTTTCAGCTTTGCTTCCTGATTCAAGAAATGGTTTTCAGGCAGCAAAATGACTATGATTTTTGGCATTGTGTTCCGTGATTCAGGTCATACTCTAGCCAATACACCACAGAATAAGCATACAAATTATTAAAATATCTTAATGCAATGATATTTTTAAGATCCATTGTTAACTTAAGCATAGTTATGTTAGAGTTCTAATCAAACTCTGACACAAGAAAAGCTGCCGAGTTGAAAATCATTATTAACATTATTTCATATAGCATTTAATACACAGGTTTCTTAAAATTAAGCAAAAAAAGAAATATTCCCAAAATGGTTGGTTTTATTCAACAAATGTTCACTAAGCTCAGAAGCGTAGCTTTTCAACTATGAAGACAATTTCAAGCATATGGAGATATTGTTTGAAGATCAGTTCAAGGTTGACCACAAATCACAACCCCAGTAGGTCATTACTGCATGTCATTTTTGGCTTGAAAAGCAGAACTACAACAATGATCCAAGTTGTTTCAAATTGCTCTGTAGCCACAAGATTGGTATCAGCCTCAACCATATACAGAAGGCTACATAAAGAGGGCTCTATAGAAGATGATCCATGGTGCTTATATACTTAACCTGCCACCAAAAATAGAAGTGGTTGTTGCCATGAACGTGTCACATGAACACTACATGACTGAAGCCATGTTCTCTTTACTGATGAGTCAAGATTTAGCCCTCAATGTGACTCATGGCATGCACTTGTCTGGAGGAAATGTCTAATAAGCAACCAGGGTGATGGTCTAGACAGGAATTTCAATGGAAAGAGCTACGTGTTTTAGTGAGGTACTTTGACTGCAATGAAGTACAGAGACAAGATTCTGGATACCTCAGACAATACACAGGTGTAACTGAAGATGACTTCATTTTGATAGAAAATAACACTCATCCACATATATTGGTGAATTACACATGCTCTCTTTAAAAACAAACCATTATCTGTATGATAGAGCTAGCATGTATTCCTGAGCTAAATCCAATTGAAAATATTTGGGATGCTCTAGAAAAAAAAAAAATCCTGCTTCTCTTTAACCCCTTCCAAGAAGTAAACTTCTCTGATAAAACATTGGACTCTATTGCCCACTGCTCCAGTTTGTAGGAACATAAGCAGCATGCAGAGCAATTGAGAGTCATTTATTGCTAGCAGTAGAGACCACATCTCCTATTGACGTGACTACCTCCAGTTCACCTTTGTTTACATTCTTCATATTAGAAACCTTTGTTTCCTAATTTGGCACTTGTTTCCCTTTACTTCCCTAAAAAAATATTATTTGTAATTTATATATTTCTTTAGTCAATGCTATGTTTCATGAAGTGGAGTTTGTGTTAATCATTTGGTGAATAAAACTAACCATTTTTGAAAAGCTTTTTTCTTTTGTTATTGTTGGATATTACATTTTGTCTCTGCGGGACTTTCCAGAGAGTCAAATCATCTTTTCAAAAGTCACTCGTTTCCAGTTAGAGATAGAAAAGAAAAGAAAAAAACAATTACCAAATAGTTTTAGAAAGCATACATGTGTGCTTGTGGGTGGGTTTCACAAACTTATACAAAGTGTACGTTTTATTATTTTTCTAAAATAATGTAAATCCACATTTCTATGTTAATACTTCAATTTCTAAAGTAAAATAGGTTGTGCATTTATTGTATTCTATTTTTATAAATGCAATGTTCCATCTAGGTATTCTAGTTCTTACCTTTTCCTTTATTTTTTATTTATGTAGTGTTTTCTCTAAATAAACATCCTTTAAACAAATCATATTTTTTTTTTAGAATAATGCTGTATCTGGTAAAAACCTAGAGAACAGCGTTAACTAATTTAGTCCTCTATTCTGTGCATAATTTTGGCCCCAACCTAGGCAAATCTCAGAAAAATGTTATATGCTGTCTCATGGGACGTCAGTTAACTGCCATAATAAAATAGCTGCAGAACAGTTACCTCTGAATAATTCAACACTGCAAAGTAAAAAAATTTTAAAAAAACAATAGTAAAACAAACTCAGCAATGTTGAAATCATTTAATTATTACATGAATAGTTAATGTTCTAATTAACAAATGCACATTCTCTAGGAAAGAGGCACTTCATTTCTAGCATTACTATCTTAGCTATACTCATATCTCAGACTCCATTTTATAGTTAATATGCAGCATCAGTAATTTTTATTATCCTACATCTTAACCTTTAGTCCATCACAAGGAGGAAAATGCTGAATATGACCAACTATTTTATAGTTACAACCTTAAAAAAACTAGTCTAGATCCCTTGTAAAAAAAAATAAATACTGTATTTTTCAGATTATAAGTCGATGTGGAATATAAGTCAAATTGGCTAGTTTTACCATTTAACTTACCTTCATTAATAAGTAGATTTGGAGTATAAGATGGGGCTAGATAAACTACGATAATTAGCCAAACTTTCAACCAGTCAGAACAATGTGTCAAATCCTTCACAACACTGTCACATTGCATTATTGTCTATGGTACTTCCAGGCTCATGAATATTAATGAGATGTTTGTGCATACCATTGAACTACTTTGTTGGATGATCTGGATAGATGGGATATTGAAATAGTTTTTAAACATGTTTGTAATCATGAAGAGATATTTGAAACAAACTGCACACATTATCATTGGTTCTGGTATTGAAAGCCCAGTGTCGTCTATTTTGTCAATGCATGATATCAGTGATCATCAGGTGATCCTGCGCCATTCCATTTGCACTTGTTGAATTGCTTACTTTTAAAAGCAAAACATGTTATTAGTTTTATTTATTTTCAATATTTTTATTTGATTTTGAGATATTACAGCACATTAAAATTAAAAAATATAACACAATTTCATTTTTTAAAGCACGAGTTGATATATAACTCAGTTTCAAGTTGTTTGACATTTGGGGTTCACAACTAAGCCAACATGAAGGTCAACATCTCAGCTGTTCTCTAATTGGATAATATGGTACACATGTCCGAGAAAGCACCATGTTGAATACTGTACACCAGTGATCATCAGTTGTGATTTGTTTGGCCTTTTGTCTCTGCTGTACAGTACTAAGTCCATGACATGAAGCATATTGGGTTAGCACATATTCCTCCAACTTATTCTCAATATTAGTCCACCTAGCCTTGCGACTGTGATTTGCCATACAACTTGCATGACTTTACAGGAGGTAGTTTGAGATCAGGTTGATAATTTGTTGGGGGTATTTGTACATATAATTAGAATTTAAAAGGATATATAGAATGTAATTCATGAGCACATGCTTATTATTGATTGGATAATTTTGAATGCTTCAATGAACACATTAAAGGCGAACCGCTCACCCAATCAGCAAGCATTCTGGATAGTAACTTCTGTAGTCTATTTAAAATGAACAATTTTACAGTTTCTTTCAGAAAATAACACACTTTGTCAATTTTAAATTTTTTTCATTAAAGCATTTCAATGACTCTATCCACAGATAAGTCTATTTGAAGTATAAGTTGAAGCCCAGATTTCTGGGGAAAAGTATCAGCTTATATGCAACAACAAAAAAATACAGTAAATAAATGAAAGATATTGAATGAAAACAGGGCAGCATGTGAGAACACTCACTTGCTGTGATAGATTTCAAAGTTTTTGTTTAGTGTCTGGCCCATAGTGTGGTTTCTATCCCTTTTATAAACTAGCTCCTTCCACACGGGATTCCCCTAGATATGTACCAGTTTCCTATATCCAGACTGATCAGAAGGAGTCTATCAGGTTCTTTCCCTGCTACAGAAGTCGACAGCATTCAGCTTGCTTGTATGCAGGCACTGAATACCTCAACCAAGAAACACGGGTTTTTCAAATAATAAGCTTTTCTTTTGTCTGCTCTGGGAATGCAACAATAAAAACAGATTACATACTGACTCTCATGCAAGAATGAGAGAGAGTACATGAAAAAGCAGATGGATAAATTAGATAGAATGTTTTATTGAAATACTAAATTGAATAGATTAAAAAGAAAAGTATGTTTAGACAACAGAAAAATTTAGATGAAACCAGATTGTAATGCAATCCAAAAGTTGCACCTGGATTCAGAGAAGACTTTAACGATGATTTTCAACCACATTCTCTTTAGCCCAAGTCAAGCATGGAGAGAGATTATCATGGAACTGGTATAGTGGAAAGACAAAATTGATGTTTGCTGATAAATGTCTCAATTCTGCCAGGTACATTGCCATTCTAAAGACATATCAATCATTGTAGCCAAAATTCAATGCCTGTATTCTTCAGGAGTTTGGTGCTGAATGCTATATCTTTCATGTGACCAGAGTCTGGAAGAGAAATCCAGGCATTCAACTTCTTCCTGAAAACTCCCAAAGACCTGATATGAATATGATCAAGCACCTGTGGGAGCCACCATCCATGGACCACCAATGTGATGGAATTAAAGGAAGCTCTCATGTGGATTCGGGGGGGGGGGGACTGAGATCAGACAGTGATGATCATATCTTGTTGATTCAGTGCCAAACAGGATAGTGCTGCAAAAAGTAGCCTGACCAAGTAATAACAAAGAATTTCACTCTACTACTTGCCTTTATTTATCATTTACTGCAACAAGCTAACATTGTAATTAGAACAGATTGCAAAATTATTTTTCACAGGTTGTGTGTGTATTTTATTTGCAGCAAATTTTAGTTTAAGATGAATGAAACACATTTTATTTAAATATTTTATAGAACTTCACAAATTTGCTTTCTAATAAATGTGAAAGAGGCCAAAACTAAAGAAACTATTTAAGGTTCAAAATAACAGATGCTCAATAATGTTTTTGATACAGAACTCACTGCAATATATGTAACTGAATTTATACTTGTGACAAAAAGTACTATGATGTGTTGCATATATAAGTTTTCAGTATCTCAAGATACTGTAGACAGCTAATGTCACTGGGATTTGAACTGAGCTTAGTTGGTAGCACACATGGGTTAGCGACTGGAGATTCCTGGTTCAAATCCCAGCGTCAGGGTTAGTATTTTGAGATACTGAAAACACACACACACATATATAACAGATGTTGTTTTTAAAAAGTATAGGGTAGAAAACATTCACATCACATCACTCTATGACCACTATTTATGTATTCCTCTTAATTTTTTTTTTTTTTTTAAATTTAACTTAGAAATCGAAGGAAAATGTAGCAAAATCATATGTTGAGTTACTGTGGTCTCTGAATAAAAGGCTACATTCTGGAATTCATCAAGCATCACAGCTGGTGTTCGCTTAACTGACATTTTTCGTGTTTTTTGTTTCGTTTCTAGCAACAATGTAGTAAATGGATGGGATTTTTGATGATGATCATGCTAGCTATCACATAGGAAAAAAGAAAGCTTCCACTAAAAACTTCTTTTCTCAGTGTCAAATTGCTTAGTAGACATGCTGAGAAAGTGGCAAATGAGATTTAATGTTATGAATATCTAGATACTCTCCAACAAACTGAATTCAACCACTTTTATCAATAACAATAGTCAGAGAAGAAAAGAATCTGGAAGTTATAATGCCCAGACCTACTTTGTTTTGTAGATTATCCATAACATTCATTGATTTAAGCACTATTTCATGTTAACATGAACGCAGATACTTTTCTTTTAAAAGTTAAAAAAGATCACAGATTTTGCACAAATCAAAAATTCAAAATTGCATCAGCTTTATATATATATATATATATTATTTCACTCATGTACATGAGATGAATTTGTTCTAGAAGAGATGTCAAAGCAACCATATTTCCATCTAAAACATTGAAAACTTGAGTAGAAAATAGTTACCAATAAGAGATATCTGTATTTTATTTAGTTTATAAAAGTCTTTTTTTTATATATAATTGTCACACTGAAAAAAATTATGCTTTTACTTTTAGGCATGGAAAAAACTTATAGCATGAATTAATTTTGTTAAAAATAGTTCATTTTAATTTTCTAATATGTTTAAAAGTTAACCATTTAGTATGTAAATATATTGCAATTCAAATGCTTTTCTAAATGAGCATGTTTATACTGCTACATTACAGAATTTACCTAATCTCACTAATCACATTGTCTAGACATAACAGGTCCATAATAGGTAATATCTTAAAATCAATAAGAGTTTGTTTGTTCCAAAGCCAACTATTTTACACATGCTAAATCATACTATAAATAGTAAATATCAACAATAATGGTCCCATGTATGAACCAGACTTCTATGGTCTATGGGTCTATGTGGACAAAGTATGAAAAACAGATCATGTTAAGGATATAGATAACCTGGAAAAAGTTCAAAATGGTTCCTAGAATAATTAATGATATGCACGATCTCAGCTATAAAGAAAGATCAAAGAGGCTTTGGCCTGAGATGTTTTTGTGGTGATATGATTGAAGTTTTAAAAATATTTTCTGGGAATGGAATGCATAAAAATAGATAAGTTCTTTGATACCATTGGCACACTATGTATGTATACTAAAAATAATACATTTTTGTAAACGTTCTTGTTTAGACATTAGGAAATACCTTTCAGCTTTTTTAGTATCAACATCACTAATCTGACACTGTGGAATAGCTCCTACAAAAACCTAGATATACTGGATGCCACTGGTGATAGATATACACAAAGACCAATTTGTTGCCTAATGCAAGAAAAATATATCGGCAGTCCATAACCTTCAGAGAAAAGTCAGTGAGACTTGTGACCCACTGTTTACAATAAACTGTAAGCATGGTAGATTAGGAAGAATTGTGTGGGTGGTCATTTGGTATGAAATATTTAAAATGACCAAACTAAGAAGGTGCTTTTTACAGATTAGTCAAAGTTTGAACTGGTTGGCAATAATCAACAGCACCTTGTTCAAAGTCAAACAGGAAAGCAACATAACAATGTACAACAGTTACAGCAAAGCATGGTGTGGATCAATATTAATATAGGGCTACAGATCAGCCAAGGATGCAAAAAATTTGTATAAAATCAAAGGTATATATTAACTGCTGACAGGAACAGGCAGGTTCTCATCCATGTCATTCTCTCAGGAAGAAGTCTAATTGAGCAGGGATTCATCTTCCAACATGACAGCAACCCTAAGCATACAGTCAATATGATGAAAAACTATCTAAAATGTAAAGATGCTGATGGAACATTCGCAAAGATGCCTTTTGTCCTGCAAAAAGTCTTAATATAAAGATCATTGACGCTATATGTCGTTATACGGACAGGATATTTGGAACAATATTCCGCAGCCATACACTGATAACCTGTCTGGGAGCATGAAAACAAGGGGTCAAGCTCTATCTAAAGCGAAGGGCTTGCACACCAAATATTAATGCACTGTACAATGTTTTCTTTTTTTTTGTATATTTTCTGTAACAATGGACTGTGTATGTATTATATCCGTCTCTCAATTGCAATCGCTCATTATTTGTGCACATCTGGTGTGTGTTTCCATAATTATTTCCAATACTGTACATTACAAAATAAATGTACACATGAAACCTGTTATCATGATAGAAATTTGGACATAACTCTGCAATAGCAGCAACTATGTAACTATTTGCACTGCTATAAAGTTGTAAGCCAAACTTGTCATTTTTCTATATTTATCCGTTTATTAAGAGCAAAAAAGGCTAAACTGGTATTGGCATTTAAGATAACAAACATTTATCGAGAAATAAAATTTAATAAAGAATTAACATTTTCAGAAATTTTTAATTTTTTTATATATATTTAAAAAGTCAACAATTTTTTAATAAAATAACTGACTTTAATTTGCCATAAATTTTTTTAAAAAATCTTTATAGTCAATCCTCTCAGATGTTTTAAATGTATACACAAAATTATGAAATATAGATGCATACCAATATGTGTGTTTTTAATGATTACCACCAGATTCTACCATAGTCTCTTTGTCTGTCTCAACAAGAAACTTCCATTTCAAGTAAATCACAAAGAATATTTATCCACCCTGAGTGCACATTCCAGCCCAGCTTTTCTGACTATAGCAGGGAAATCCCTACAAGAACTCTTCAGTTTTAGATGTGGGAGCAAACTGGAGAACTCACAGGAAGCCCATATAGCCAGCTGATCAAGAAGAAACTGTGCCAGGGAGTACCCCAAACCAAGTTGGTCCCAGGCCCTCGACCTCAGCAGTCCAGTATTCTACCCTGGACTACCACAATGTCTGTTATGCCATTCCGCTTTTTATCTAGCTTTATTCTGGAAAGTTATTTTTAAATGGTTGGAAAAAAGTTCATAGGAGATCAGCCACTTTGCTTATTTTTGTTTTAAAATTTTATTTTTGGTATCTTTAGCATCAAACTGTATTCACTTTCTAACAACTAACATCCAGATTTTGTTTAAAAGCAAAATCCAAGAAAAAACCAAATCCAATAAAATTTCTCACTAAAATCCTTTTATTTCATAAAATTAAGTATTATCATAAATTTATCAGCACCTTCTGTCCAAAAATAAGAGAGATTTATTACATTCTTCATAATTTCATTTTTCATTTATTTGTTCTTTTTTGGCTTTAAAAAAGCTTACCTCATGAAGGATCAACAAATTTGTTTTAAAACCTTGACCCGCCCCTTTGGCAAAGCTAAAAATCAACTTTCCAATATTGCACTTAAGTCCTGAGCAACAGGGTTATGCTATTTTTTGAACCCACCTTCTACCCCGGCAATGTAAATATATATTTGTAGTAGAATGTCCACTGTGTTCAATGAAGACTAGCCATTCATTATCCATGATGTCATCTGCGAGTTCTTAGGTGGTACCATCTTGAAACCATAGATCCTACCATATGTTGGGCATAGGTGTGGAGTGATGAGCAGCAAGTTCCAAGTTTTGCTGTAGCCCCCCCCCCTCTGTTTAGCTTCAAATGATTTTAGTCTATAATGGGATCTCCACAATTTCCTGTCTCTTGCTGGTGATTCCCAGGTCTCAAGGTCAATCTTACATACTTTAAATGTATTCTTTAAATTATCTTTGCATCTCTTCTTTTGGCATCCTTGATTTCTTCTGCCTACAGCTATTTGATCATAGAACACTGCTTTGGTATTCTAGAATCATCCATTCTAACAAGATGGCCAGCCCAGCATCAATATATACACATGGCTTCTCCAATTACTGCAACTTCTTCAACTATAATTGTTCCCAACTGGAGTGGTAATTGAATTTGGCTTACAAAAACATTTACAATCAATATAAACAAGGTTACTTGTAATGCACTTCAGTAAATGTTTCTTTTTGGGGAAAAAAAATTATTAGATTTGCCTGAGTATATCAATGGTAGAAATGAAAGAAAACAAGACCAAAAAATCAAGAAACTGAATTGATATATTTTATAAAATATCAGGAACAAATGACAAAATTCAATTCTGTTCACAAGAATAATGTACAAACGCTAGTTAAAATCTCTTCCCAATCAGGAATGCATCTGAAAGCGTTTGATCAAGTCTTAATTACCCCACTCGATATGAAACTCATTTCCTTACCTTATTCTGTTGAATGACTGAGCAAATGAGCTTAGTAAGCAAATGAAAATCAGTTTCAAAGTCCAATAAACTGTAAGATAAAGACCATTCCCACATAGATATTTACTCATTAACAATATAAGTACAAGGCTGTTGTTGCAAGAGCATATGAGATTTTCAGAGCTATATAAAAGAAGAAAAAAAGCAGCTGATAGTTTACAATAAATAACATTCTGCAGGAAATACCCAGATTTAATTTTGCTACTTTTAAAATTCAACTTATTGTTTCACAATTGGTGCAACTCAAAGCATGGGTACCTAGCCATCAAGATTTTAGTGAAATAAAACAAAAACATCTTTCAGCAAGAGTGTGTGCGTCTACTTCTCAAGCAACAGTAATTGTAAAACTGTACCTAAAAGAATCCATCTGCTCTAATAAATAAATTCTCTTTTATGCCAGAAAGCACTGAAGGAAACAGCTATTGGCATTTAGTTTGGTAGTTATGAGGAAGCTAAGTTTCTGTAAGGGTCCCCATGAAAGAGAAATGGCCATGAATACAGTTCTTAAATTGATTGATACTGTTATTATTAAATAGAATCACTGTTTATTTATTCCACTCATCAACATTTCTATTACAATTATATATATAGTGCAAATGTGTAAGGCAGAACTCATATAAGATAGGAACCTGTCTTATACAAAAATTATTTTTGGTCCTGGCAAATAAAGTATGGGTTTACGTATAATCTTACCTAAGTATGGCAAAAACCATCTAACATAGAAACAGAATAATATTTTTTTTTGTCTGACTGCTTTAGAAGTATTGCTAAGACAGAAACTTTTCATACAAACTACATTTAGTAATGGATTCACAGCATCACAAATATGAAAGTTTTATCAGTGGCCTGTTGTTTCTTTTGTACAGTTACTTTATTTCTAAATATATTCAAGGTGTTGTAATGTACTGTGAGAATAAATGATAAGTGACAACACTGTTGGATGAGCATTACTGTAAATTCCTTCTGCTAGGTGGCTGGAGGCTTCTACTCCCTCCTTCCTCCTTTCCCCATCTCAGTAGTGCCTTGAAGGTCATCTCTCAGCCATACCACAGTACATAGTGTGACCATGGCAACCAAAATTTGATCAAATGCTTTAACTCTCTGTAGAAAAAATCAGTTATTGAGCTGCTAAAAAAAAAAAATGTTAACACAAGAAGTTTGGGAGACAAGTTTCACTGTGGAAAAACACAAAAATGTACAATGCAGTAAAATGCAAAGACAAACTTCGACAAGGATGGCTGTAAGAGGCAACTCAGAGAGAGATTGAAAACAAAAATATCAATGATTTGTGGTTTGTGAATAGATCTTCCAGAAAACTACATGTTTCAGGGCCAATTCTTCACTCACGGGCAAAAGTTATAGCTGACAAACTTGGAAAAACAGATTTCTAGGCATCAAATGGGTGGCTGAAAAAAATTTTAAAGGTGTAATTTAAGACAACCTGTGTTTTAGAGGTCAAATAAGAGAGCTTGGATGACAGCAACCCTTAGAAGATTAGCTTCACACTTTCAACAATAGAAAGAAAATCAATATATAAAAATTCCCCCTTTCCTTCGACAATGCTACATACTACCCATGCACTGAATTGTCAAATGTGAGTTTGGCTTTACCAAGCAACACCACGGGTGACAACCTCTTGATCAAGGTGTTATCTAATGTGTGAAAGTGAAGTATCACATAATGTAAAAGATGACATTCTGGAAGCAGATGATGATTTGCAACTTGTAATGAAAAATGCAAATATAAGCCAAGAGTACCTGCAATGGAATAAGCCAACTTTAATAAAAAACTATGTACAGATAGTGATACCCAGTCACTTGGTGATTTCATAGAAGCACACAAAGCCACAAAAAATGGTAGCAACAATCCTGACGAAAAGGATGGAGTAGCAAAAAACAATAATAACTCCATAAAAGCATGTGGAAATACTCTATCTCAATATGGCATCTGAAAATTTGGCAGTACAAGTAAAGAATTCTGAAGTGAAAACAATGTTAAATGATGTTCAATGTCACAAAAAACTTTATTATTATCCAGAATATGGAAAAAAGCAAATCAAAGCAACCAACTTTGTTAGTCAGAATTATTCTAATAATGTAGATCTACTGAGAATTACAGTAATTTTTAATTTTTAATAAATCTTTCCAAATTGAAGACCATTCCATATTAATTCTGTTAATATATATTTCAGACAACCTAATACAGCTGTATGCAATTTCTTTTCAGAATAATTAAAATGTGGGTAAACATTTCAAAAATGCATTCTGTGATGCAAGTATGACATAAAATAGACTAAACTCTCATTAGATGGAAATTGATGGGACCAGGAAATTTCCATCTTACAGTTTTTAATGTATTATCCAATATCTAACCATGTTGGAATTTTAGCTAATTTGTAATTATAACCCCTAGTTTTAGTAACTGTAAACAGCCAAAATAATTTGTCTCAGCCCATAGTATCAAAACCATAATTATTTTGAAACCTCTATCCTTTTAAACAACTAATAGTGAAACTTGGTAGATTTGATATTTTTAATTATTTAGAAAATACCATTAATATCTGTTTCATGGCATGCAGATAAAACCATTGTTGTTAAAAAATCTGGAAGTTGTAGTCAGCCTGAGTTTTTGCTACTTAAACTTTTACAAAAGCAAGTTAGCAATCTCCACATTAATTATTTAAAAAAATTTGTTCCCTTTGCTACTTTTGATGATACAGGTAGATGCTCCAAAATCTGTTCTTGTAGTCGCTGTTTTAAAGCTTTTAAAAAATAGTGCCATATTTTTTGGGTTATAAGTCGATGTGGAGTATAAGTCAAATAGGTCGATTTCCCTGTTTTCCAAGCCTTCATTCGGATATAAGTCAAAGTGGTGTAAAAGTCGACATTATGATCTTACTTTTGTACAGTAATAACAGTATAAAATTACTGTCAGTGTTAAAATATCAGTGGTGGATAACATCAAAGCAAGAGATCTGGGGAAGGAAAGAGTTTTAGGCAAAAGAAAGAAAATGAAGGTGAAATAAAGCAGCTTCAATCTGTAAGGAACACAGTTTGGTATGATTTTTGCCTATCAAATAAAAAGTTGAATCACATGTATGGTGTTACAAATTATGTAAACCCTTAGAAATAGTTCTTAGAAATTAGTGAGCATTTAGACTGCATTATTTGTGCGTTCGTGTAGTGATACAAAAACCATCTTTGTTTACCAATCATCCTCAGAGTAGACCGAAGACAATGTGGGCCTCCCAGGTCAACAGAGATCTAAGGGAGGTAACTGAATCTGAGTCACCATGCACCCACACATACACATACAATCATATACAAATTTCCCCATGGTACTTCAGGGTCCCGTGTTCCTGGTATCATGATTTAATCCATAGATAAGTCGGAATGGAGTATAAGTTGATGGTCAGGCCCTTGCAGAAAAAAGTGTTGGCTTATATGCCGAAAAATACGGTAGTTTTAATAATTGCTGTTGTTATAAATCAGATTTTTAAGAGCATTTTATTATTGCAACTTGGTTGATTTATTTCTCTGTATTTCATGTTCTGTCAATAAATTGAATCTTAAGTTGAAACTACCAGGTTTGTTTATTTTGTTAATTCCGTTATTTTATTTTTTTTAAAGTTCTCAATGTTTGAACTTCTGTTTCTAAGAATAGCTTTTATACATTTTAGCACATTAGCGAAATCATTCATCCCAAAAATCTCCATAGGAGAGAGAGAAAACATATGTACACTTCTTAAATATAAACTGCTATGATAAATAATCAGAAAAAGTAAATTATAAAAAAGTGTATGTTGATATTAATAACAAAATCTTCTTATACATAATTGTTGACTAATGTTAATTGCAACATTTTTTTTAGGTTAAAAAAAAAGGGTGAAGTAGAAAGGACAATATAACTCTCCTAAGTGACCCTTTCAAATTTTCATAATTCTCAATTATCATTTTAAAAGCCAATAAATTTCTTCTGCCGGTTGTCTCCTGCAAAAGCCACACAACTAAGCATTTCCGCCAAAGTTACGCCACTAATTGCATAAGTCGATTATCTTGCCACAACAAATCACAACCAATAAAAGAAAAACAAACTCTCAACTTTTCTATTTGAAACCACAGGACAGAAAGCCATTGTTGTTGTTTTTTGATGGCCAACACCCTGCCTCAGAAATTGAGCTTACATCAAAATTAAGTATCACTTATCCCGATTAGTGATAAAGTGGCATGGGTGCAATTCATGTGTTCCCAGGTCAACTCGGTTTATATTTTAGAAAAGAGTACGGAGGACTATAAGCAGTTAGGAAGGGAAATGGTTACCCCCACTTTATTATACCAGGACCTGAGGGAAGGGAGGGGTCAAGTAATTCCCTAGCAGTCACTTTGCCAGACTCTCTCCTGAGTGCATGGGGGATTATCCTTGTTTTTTTAACAGAGGTAAAGCAAGCTATTAATCCATGTACTATAGGTGTTGTTCAAATGAAACCTGGCCAAATTACCGTTATGGAGATGCTCTTTCAACCAGGTGTCATCTGAACATCCCTAGTAAATTTTTTTTTAAAAAAATTATTGGATTAAATTCCTGAAGATGTATTATAATTTATCATTGGATTTGGTCTTGGTTCCCATTCCTAACATAGTAAATGAAATTATCCATTACTGAACCCCTAGGATACAGTGACCAAGTTCTGAACAGTAAAAAGGACAATGTAAGCACTTAAGAAAGGTTTGGAGATTTTTTAAAATGTTGATATTCCACTTTTAGGAAAAGTGCCTACATTTGGGATATCATCTTACCTGGTATAATATAATATAAGCAAAAGTTGAAATAACATATATTTGCTTTATGGATTCTTGCAACAACAACAACAACAACAAAAAAAAGGTTCCCAATAACACAAAATATATAAGAAAAGAGACAGCATAGGCCATAGATGAATGAATTGAACAGTTTTGGGAAAACATAATTTTAAAAAAATTAATAAATAGTTTTGTTTTTTTTTAAATTTTAAAGTTAAGAATACAAGGCAACTTTCAGATACTGGGAGATGTGATAAGAAGTCAGAAAGAAATATACTAACAAAATTAGAACAGTAAATAAAATGTGAAAATCAATTAGCAGATTGTTTGGGTTTATTTATAATACTATTTATTATCTATTTATAATACTATCAGTTTAACACTGACTGTACTGAGGGTAAGATACTTTTAAAATATAAAAAAAGAGAGAACCTCGTTCATTTAGATGAAAATAATTTAAACAATCGAAATGGCTTTCATTCTTCCAGATCTTGCTTAAGTGATTTGCCAGAATTTCTCACTTGACAGTTGTGTGTAGATGTTCAGTAGAGAAATGTAAAAGTTTTGGCATATTTGGAAACTTTTCACGACAGACTAAGTATTATTTATACACCAGAGTTCAGAGAGTTGTTATAGAAGGCAGTAAATACTAGGTGATGGTGCAATAGCCATAGCAGATGATGAAAAGGCTTCAGGAATTATAATACAGAAAGACACCTTGAAAAATGTAAAATAGTGCAAGTGCGTATCTCAAAGCCAGTAGCATTTCTGCTGTGTATACATTAAAAAAAAAAATCTTTTCTGGTAGAAACCATTTAGAATGTATATTTCAGGCATAAAGCTCACATTATGCAACAAATATTATTAGCTTAGAAAAAAATTCAAAGGCAACTTATTAGAATTATCATCACTGTACATAATCTTAGTTACGAAGAAAGAAAGCAGCTTTGGTTGACTGGTTTGACCTATAGACATTTTTTGAGGTAGCATGATTATATTCAACAAGAGGGCATAAGTATAATATAAGAAATAGTCCTAATTAAACACTGGGAAATAGTATTGACTGGAATGCCATTAAAATATTATATCAAAATGATAATGAATTTCTAAAGTTTTTAGCATCCAGCTATCAAAGATTGCACATTAGTATAAGAAAAATTAGATCAAGATAAATGTAAAATTTGAGACAAGGATAAAGAGGGGAAAGAGTTTATCTTGCGAGGACTATTGACTGTTGCATATGTCAGCTAAATTCTATTTAATAATGTGCATAATAAACTTTTTATTTTGAGAACAAAACCTTCAGCATCTTTTGAAACATTTAACCCATGCTTGTAGACACTAAACTGCATTCAGTGTATTTATTAAAAAAAATCTTACTAAATTTTCTCAAGGGAACCAGTAGGTATTAGATACTTAAAAGGAGTGGAACATTTTCAAAGTGATGTTTAGCCCCTGGTGTCAATAAGTGTATATCCATTCTATTTTTAAAAAATATTTATGCTATCTACTTCTGTTACCATGTTAAGTAAAGAATAAAATATTCTGAAATAATAAAATATCAAGGGTGAAGACTACATTATTTCATCTGATACAGATAATATAAGCCAAGCCATAAAAAAGAATTTGAAGGCTGACAGCTTACAGTATATTTACAAATACAAATTCCTATTTTCCCATTTCAAGCAGCTAACTAAATGCCACCATTTTAAATGACTTTTGAAAAGGTCATGTTTTCTGTAGCAACATGGGAAATAGCACTGCACTTATAATAAGCCTCTGGCTACCTTAAACAAAATTTCCTGTTTTTTTCCCTCCTTTCTCTTGAAGTATACTGAATAATTAAAGGATTTCCAGAAGTTTCAGAATAGCCAAGATGTATTATAAAAGTAGTATTTTGGTAAAGCACTATGGAAGGGTTTTGAGAATGTGTGACCATTCTGCTGCTATAGGTCACTGGCTACAGCATAACAGTTAGTCGTCATCTGCTTTCTCTAGACCACCGCATTACCATGATACTTAAGGGCTATGTCACTGCTTACAGGTTTCAGTGTCAATGTGATTATCTCTGCATGTTTATCCTGGCCATACCAAAGCAGAAGCACCTGGTCTGAAGTGATTGATCAAATATTTTTAGTAAATGTGAATCACGCTGAGAGGTTTATTAGACTGGATTGGATTAATCAGCTATTTAGGGCCTAGTCTTAGTAGGTTAGTTAAGTAGTTTGTTGAGATCTAGAGAATAAACAGATAATAGAAGGGGTACCTTACAAAAATTAGTAAGCCAAAAAACAACAAAAAATCCACTTCTTCAGCACCGTCTTTCAGTTAAATGAAATAACTGCAGTGGTAGTTTTATGCTGCAAATATAACTAATGCAATTTGTTTGTATCTACACTGACTGTGACTAAATGGTTGTTATTATGGTTAGAGAATAGTATAAGAAAATAATCATGTTCATAAGATGTCTTTAATTAGTACCATATCCATTTATTTATAAAACATGTATAAAGCTTTTTGTTGTTGCTTTCAAAAACAATGAATAATATGAGAAAATTATCACTTTCCTTCATGCATTTTTTCTGGAAAAGAATGGTAATGCATGTACTCTGTATACATACTTTCCTTGCCCTCAAAAGAAAAGAGAAATATTGAAAATTAAAAACAAAGAGAAGCCTTAAAATATGAGATGGTAAATTATTATTTGAGTAGTCCAGTGGTAGACTACTGGGCTACTAAGGCGAGGGGCTGAGTTTGACTCCCAGTTAGAATCAGCTCAGTTTAGTCTACATCCTCAGCATCTATTCTTCTTGCTCTTCTTCATCGCCTGACTGCATAGGTTTCATCTGGGCTTTCTGTTTTCCTGCTACATCTAAGGAAATGAAGAGTTCTAGTATAGACTTCCTGAGGTATCCATGCACCTAGCTCCTGCTTGGTTTAGAAAACTGAAACCAGAGTCTCTCTTCTGGTGGATGCTTCATGTGCTGACATCAGCAAACAGGTTCAAAGAAATTATTATTTAGCAACATATGAGGTTACTAGCAAACATCAACATTAATTTTCTGTACTTCTAACTTTCAAGGTAAACTCTATTAATTTTTTCTTTTAACAATCTTACAAGAACCTTTGTCAACATTTCAGAAAACAGCATGAATATTTTTTTGTTGTTGTTGTACAATTCATCAAGCAGTTTTTGATCCGAATTACATATTTTGCTAGGCTCACTAAGGTTGAACTCATCTGTATAATCAGTGTTTGGAAGTGGTCACTAGATTTACTGTGATCTTAGCTTTTCCAAGCTTCATAGTGTGTCGAGCAATTTTTGTTTTATTACCAAAAGCCAACCCTTTAAAAGGGTTACTTACGCATGCTTGTGTTATATTAATCTACCCCCCCCCCACTTCTCTTTGGGCTCTACTTTTTTTTTTTTTTTAATATCAAGTCCTGGAAGCTAATTGTTTTCATTTCCTTCTTATGCACACACTGTCAGTTGGTTAACCCAAACACTTTCCGAGTAAGTACGGTAAAAACCAAAGAATCTGCATTTTAAACATCATTCAGCACACACAACATTAACCCCCCAATCAGTTTTGAACTCATCACCTGTAACACATTCACACAAAACCTTGTTATGCTATTCGTGCCACTACACACATTCCTGTATTACTGGTTTTAAACAACAAACAAACCATGATCAGATAGTTGGAATTTACTGCAGCGATCATATTTTGTTGGAATGCTTTCTCAGAACAACTAGTTACAGCAGAAAGTCTCAATGCCCATTATAAAAAGAAAAAAAAACATATTCATTCTTCAGGCAGCTGGAGGGATGCCATTTGAAGACTCCCAAACTTCCTCTTTCTCAGACCAGCTAGCTAGCTCTATCTTTTAACAAAAAAAAAATTTTTTTTTAATAGTACATAAAATATAAACAAAAACCATCCCTTATTTCATTCTCAACAAAAAAATAATAAAAATAAGACAAAAATATCACATAAAAACATAAAATTGTACTTATTTAACACGCCCCTCACAAGCCAAGTATCACTCTTTACTATGGGGTTGCTGACATTCCCAGTCATCATTGCAGAAGCATCGAAAATGGTAATATTTGAATGTATCGCATCACAGATTTCAAAACGCCTTTCGGAACAAAAATGAAAAATAAATTAAAAGGTTAAATGCATTTCAGTTTTCCGTACTACACAGTACAAATGTATACGAAAGTATGCAGATATAGTCCCAAGGCGATACAACATGGGAAGCAGGCAGCACAGGTGATCAATTCTGACTTACTGCTGGGCGTTGCCTCCTGCACTTCTGCTTCAGCGAACCAATGAAACTTTTAACTTTATCATCGATAGGAAAGCTGTTCACCAGACTGTCTTTCTTGAACGTCACCAGCGTTACTGTGGGACTAATTGCGTAGAAATTCGAGGTACTTTTTTTGTTTTACTAGACACTATTAACACTCCACTAGAGTTTCTACCTACGAAGTCGTAGAAGAGATTTTTCAATAATTTCTCACAAGATGCACGAGAATAAAGTAGAGGCTGGCAAACGGCTTCTCTCCACCCGCAGAGATTCTCAAACAAAATTTATTTTTCCACAGTGACATGGATTTTTGTATTAACGAGAAAGTGACCACCTGACTCGTGAGGGGCGGGTTAAATATGGTGTAAAAAGAAAAAAAAACACGAAAATTTAGGTAGAGATTGAGAGGTGGAAAGGAATGGAAATTCTGTTTTTCAGTTAAAAATGGGTCTAAGATGTTTAATGGAGGAAAAAGAGATACTTAAAAATTCAGTTTGAAAGGTTGCTAGTATCTGGACATCATCCTGAATATATCACATCTATCTGGTGGCAGAAATTTATCCCTGTCACCCCTACCGTTTTAAATATCAAGCATAACATCAACATGCTCATAAAACCCCTGGCTTTTGCTAGTAAAATCTTCAGAATCAGAAATTCTAGATTTGAATTTACATTACAGATACATATCTATATTTTTATAAATGTCCTCCAAGTTTAACATAGCAACCTCTCAGCATCAGTCAAGAATAATGCTCAAAGTTCAAATGGACTGTCATTGGCTTACACAAATAGTTTATGTTAATTAGTAACACTTGAACATAATGCCCTACACAAAAATTGTTTAAATATCAAAATACTAGTGCAGAAATTCTGAAAACATGAAACATTCAGAATCAAGTTGAAGGACTGACAAACTATAAAATACATATGGTATTCTTTCTGAAGTAGGGATTTTCAAGATAATAGAAGAACTTGCCAGGAGAGAAAAATAGACATTTATTCTACATGACTTCTAATATAAAACAATCACCAGTAGGCTATCATGGAGATAGAAACTCCACATCATTAAAGAACTCATACCCTATTTTCTAAAAATTGTAATGTTTGGTCACTGTTTATTAACAGTTCATGATAATAAACATTTTCACTCAAAGTTTTAAAAAAAAATTTCTTTTCTTTTCTTTTTTTCTGACCAAACAGTTTAATTTTCTGATGGCATGCAGATATCACACCGCATCTTGCCGAACATCACCACTCCAATATTCTCTGGGAGATGTCAGAACAATGCAGTCAATCATTGTTAGTAGTGAGAAATCCAAACTTACAGCCTATTCACAACAAACAGCTTATACATGACCTTCATCAAATTTGATAATTAAACCCACCTGGATATTAATTAAAAAGAACATTGCTTGTTACTTGATGAATATTTTATGAGGAACATGAAGTTTTGTGTAACAGTGACCACAAAAAAAAAAGTTGTACAATGATACTTGGAAATTTATTACATTTTACTTCAGCCAGCTAAATAAAAGAAAATAGCACTAAAACTAAATTAGTATCAATTATAATACCATTATCAGATTGCCTTGTTTGTCTAGCAAATTTCACATTCTGAGAAATTCTGACCATGTGGAGCAATTTTTCAAGAAAAATTGCCAAAAACTTCTCTATCATATGGTAAAAAGCAGGAATCAATAGCTCCATCCAACATAAAGTTATAAACCCTTGCTATCAGTGCATCTATCATGAGACACCACACATGTATATTTATTTATTTGCCTTGTAATTAGTTTCCATAATATGTACAAAGTGAAAAGCAACTAGATTGCTAAAGTTGAGGACCCAAGGTCAAATCCAGGTTGGAACTGGCTTGGTTTGGTATATGTCCCTGGCATGATTTTTTCCTGCTGTTCTTAACCAGCTGGCTACATTGGTTTCCTCTCACATTTGATAAATGAAGAGTTCTAGTAGGGACTTCTGCTCATGGCCTCCCATGCTAAGAAGTAGTCATGTAACCTATTCAGTATATAAGCACATAATCCCTAATCTCATAACCATAATAGGGATCTACAACCCTGCAAACCAGGGATGTGTATATACATAAGTCCCTCAGTATAATGTAGCCATAACCACATTATATGTGAAGCACATTATAGTTGGGTTAGGTATGTGTGTATACTATCTTCTAAACTATTTTTCACATAAAAGAATGACAAAGTTTGAAGTTGCAGAAGTTAGTTATCATAATTGGATCCATTGCAGGGCCCCTAGCATCTCTATGATATAAAAATGTATTAGTCAAAATAACTATTCTCCTTGCACTTGTCTATACCATTTTACTGCATCCAGTTTGTAAGCATTTCTTTTGTCTAAATCCAGCTATTCTCAACAAAGAACTCTTCAACTTTTTCTCTTCAGTACCCACTTCATTGAGTAGATAATTTGGAGGTAACCTTTGTTATTTGTTTGCCCTGGAGCTGCTCTTTCTCTTCTTCTCAGCAAAAGGGTGCCCAGTCATGACTGACCACCAAAAAGATCACGGTAGCTGACAAACTGCCAGCCAAGACAGAGCCAGACAAGCAGTGATCAAATGCTTCTATAATTAGGAAGCTACTTTTAAAGCAGTAGAGGTTGGTACTTTGACTACAAGAATTTTGAAGCAAAACTAATTAACAGGCACAAGCATGTCAATACGTGTAAACAAACCACTACTATAGGTGGTAATATTATAAGTGATATTTGCTTAAAAACAAAGAATGGCAACTGAAATCATTTGACTAAGCTTCAAGCTCAAGAATATAAACAAGTCTCTTTTTTTAAATAATTTCATCTGGTTCTCTTCCTACAAAGAAACTATTTAAGCACATATTCTAACTTATTATTTCCAATTTCATCAATATTTAAATGGGTTAAATGTTTTTTAAAAATTATATTTTTTTAACCACATTAAATTCTATGTAACCTAACTCAATTATGCCTACGTTTAAAAGCAACCATTAAAAAATGTTTTATCTAAATGAAGTTTCTATGCATGTGTATAACAATAATAGTTACGCAGTTCTCTTTTTGACCATATCAATGATACTCATATTAGAATTCCAACAACATTGAAAAGTTTGTGGAAGAAACAAAAAATTATAGCAATGATGTTAGAATGATGCAAGCTGATTTAGATTCTTTAGTAAAATGGTCATATAAATGGAAAATAGCATTTAATGTGACCCATTGTAAATGCCTCAGCTTTGGACAAGTTTACATTATTTACTCATACACATTAAATAGTGAAGCAATAACAATGTTTAGAAACAAAAGAATATTTTTACGGGTAATGATAGGTAATACATTAAAAGCCAAAAACTATGGAAGCACGCATCTGAAAGCAACCGGGCTTTGGTACAATTCTCACTATACCTAGTAGAAGCTCAGCAATTCTCATTCTGCTGTGGTTTTAGGTATAAGAAAATTATAGTATAAGCTCAGCAATTCTCCTTCCACTATATAAATCATTAGTGATCCCTCTTCTGTAGTATGAAGTTCAGATGTAGAGTCCACAAAAGATAATCAATCCAATTTACTAAGATGATTAAACCACAGTTATGAAGAGAGACTAGAATGGTTCTGATTGCCTAATTTAAGCAACAGAAATTTCTAAAGCAACATGATTGAAGTTTTTCATCTTTCTGGTATAGAATGTAATTCAATTAAATAATTCTTTTTTATATATTAGAGGTATGTCAATATACAGCTAGCGAACATGATTTTAAAATTTTAAATTTAAATAAAAAACACTCTATATTAGACATTAGAAAATCGCATTTTCGCAATTGCACCGTCACAGCTTGGAAGGCTTTCTCAAATAAGATTTTAGAAAGAGACAGCATCAATGTTTTCAGGAATAGACTGGCTGCCCGCTTTGTGGCAAAAGCAGTTTTATAGAAGTTTTAAAACTTCATGTCCCTCTGACTTTCTATATCAACTTCAACTATATTGTAGCATAACTATAAAAACTACACACACACACACACAAATAAATTATAAGTTCGCATGGTACAAGAGAACTACCACAAATTCAATTTACACTACTTTTATCAAATTCACATAACAATTGTGTCCAGCTTCAAAACCTGATAATTCAGCACAAATCAAATTCTTTTCAAAAATCAATGTACTAACACTTCATGCCAATCAAAGCAAACAAATTGAGGCCTAAACCGATAAAGTTATAAGGTGGTACTACTAACAAAGGGTCAGTCAAAAATTAGATTATATTTTTTTTTTTTTTCCTTTTCTGGTGTATGGATGCAAAATATTCTGATTCTTAATGTATTTTAAACATGACAATCTTTGGTAAATTTTAAATAATAAAATGCATGCAGTAATTAATTCTCCCTGTCTAGCTAAAATAGAAGACAGCTGGAGTTGCATTCCTTCTCTGATAAAATTATTACCTAAACACACCATTCAAAATGCAGCATTATTAACAAGAAAGGTTACATAAAGACGTATTCTTTGTGTTCCAATACTGATACATTACAAGTGTAAATACAGTCTATTACTTTTATTTTTCCAAAAAATAATGGAATGAAAATATTGGAAAATTTAGCAGCCAATTTCTGCCAAAATATTTAGCCCTTCAACTGTTTAAGAAATAAGATAACATAACTACAGCAGAACTAATAATAATAATAATAATAATAATAATAATAATAAATCTTTATTCATAACAATGCTAGAATAGCATACAACACAAACACAATATGCTTACATTTGCCATAAACAAAATACTTATGATACAAATACTAACAACAATAATAACTCTTCAGTAACAACTAAAGATTGAATTATACAGTTGTATAAAGACCATGAAGTTGTAAGGAAAGTCAACAGTACAGAATGTTTTATCACTTATAGGCAGAGCCTCCTTTCTAAATATCTAGTAAATTTTTGAAAACAACTTTTAAATATCCATCTCAAACAACTTTTTAATGCAAAATAATCTATAAATCCAAAAGTAGGAAATATAAATGTCTGTCTGTCTGTATGTGTCTGTTCTGTGTGTGCGCGTACACAAGAAGTTTCAGAGGAAAGATTCTGAAATTACAAGGGCATTTTATTGTAATAACTATAAAAAAAATTACAATGCTTAAAACAAGAAAAAGTTTTAACTGCATACAAATAATATCATACATCAAAACTGACACGGTTAGATTAAATAGTTCAAAATGGCTCTACCAACTCACCTCTTCATTGGCAGTTGTTAACGTGGTCAAAAGATTTCTACTGTGCAGCATGTGGATGACAATTAACTAAATCAATATCTTCAACTTCTGGACATTTTAGAGATTTTTAGAGATTGCACTGACAGTAAGAAGTTGCTTCAAATTAGTCACACAATACCATCTCACAGGCCATTCAAATCCTGTCAATACGCTGTATAATTACACACAGCGTGTGGCACGCATTTCCTGTCTTCAGTCACAACAAACAGAAGCTACTTGAGCAGGTGAAGCTGAAAAGCTGAATAAGAGTGCATATTTCATGAACCATTATGCTTCTGATTTGTAGTCAGAAAACTAATAAAGTAAAAAAAAAGCTATGTTAAAGTAACTGTGCAATTAAGAGTCACTGCCCTGTGGCAAAAATAGAGACTGTTAGTGGAAATAGATCTATCTGCAAGATAGTTTATACACCCAAGGTAATAATCCACTGGAATAATCACAGTAAATGCCATGGGCAATATTTCAAGACTTCCTGAAAGGTAATCTTGTTATATGAATGCAAAGAACAACAATACTATAAATATAGCAATGTTTCAATATTTATAATTTATACAGAATAGTTTTTAAAGACAGAATAATCAAATACTCATTTTTAACATTTTAACTCGGAGCACTTTCATGTCATCTTCTTGCCATGCCATGAATTTTGTGGTTTAGGGACAGGGGAGGTGTAGGGCATCAGCCCGGGTGACCAAGCACGTCACCTGGATACAGTTATGGGTCTTGAGAGATCATCAAGATGTAATCAAGTTGAGTTACCTGTGGAACCTCTACCATATGTACTGCAAAACCTTACTAGAACTCTTCATTCCCAGATGCGGGAGGAAAGCAGAGAACCTTGAAAAACCCAATACTTTCAACTGGTGAAGAATACCAAGAAAAAAAACCATGCCAGGGAAGTATGTACACCAAAACGAGCCACTCACTTAACTACAGCAGCCCAGTAGTCTATCACTGGCTGCCCATGCAATGTCTAACATTTTTTAAGCTGTTTCTTTGCAAGGGGAATAACCAAACAAAATGAAAGCACAAAATTCAATAAGAGTATTTATCATATAAGTATTACTCTAACAGATGAACAAAATCAACAAAATCTATTCTTCATAGCGCACAAATTCAATACTTTATACATGAATAAATTAATGAACCAAAAGTTCTCTAGCATAAGATTAAAAAATTTTTTTTTGTTTGTTTTAAATGTTTGGCAAGAAACACCACAACCAAAGAAAAAGATTTAATTTTTGATTCTATGGTTACATGGAAGTTGCATCATTTCTGTGAATGAAAAGATTATGTTATTTTTTTTTTTTATCTTAGCAGTCATACAAAACTAAAAATCAATGCTGTTTTGGAGAAAATTATTCTTATTTAAAAGTGTCGAGATTTTGAAGAAGAAACCATTTAGGTAGAAATGCTTTAAAACCATGTTGTACTTCAGCCACCTTGTAATCTCTGTTTTATCAATGCCAACAAATTAGATATTAATCTCACAACCATCTGCTGATATATTAGCTATAGCAGTCGCCAAACTGTTCTTTTTGCTTCGTTAACTTATAAAAACAAACAGATTAAAGGATTAATATATTTGTCTCAGTGAAGAGACTGAAAATTAATTTCTTCACACAGAGTACTGTGTAGTTAATAGATTCTCCAAGACTAAGCACTCGCATCCAGCAACTGATAGAGCAGTGACTATAAACCTTTCTTAGTTGAGATTACATTATTGCTTTATCAGTCTAAAGGTGGTTGTACCATAATCATGAAAAAAATATATAGTAACATTAATAACTCTTGATAATCTTCAGGCAAATCCATTCTAGCCATTTTTTTTATTTACCAAAAGTTTTACCCAAAGTCTCATTTTGCATTAGACAAACTTGTATTGTTCTAGAATTTCTGTCATGAACCACATAATCTGTTAACTACAACTTTATGGATATTCCAAAAAACACCAGTTACTATCATATAATAGGCAAAACAAATGCTAAAAATGCCTGTCAAAAGTGGTGTATTTACTACAGCTTGCTTCTCAGTTCCTTTCTTTTGTTATTGTAGTTTTCTTTTAGTGAATACAAACATTAAGCCATTTTGATCCATAATAAAACTATCTAAACTTTTCTTAGCATTTCTTCAAAGCCAGATGATTGATATCCTTGCTTCCTTGTCTTATTTTAGACTTGAAGATAATAAAAAATTCCTGAATGCAGCAAAACCATCACAAATATCGTACATAATAACAATTGGTTTAAGAGTATAACAGAAATTTGAAAAACACATTCTTCTAAAGTAGATCTAGAAATGATAAATTTTAATATCATGCACTTTTCTTCTGTGAGCAAATTCAGTTAATCTTGATTCAGGGTCAGTCTTTAATCAGTTATTGACTGGTTCATAAACTGTATCAGTTGTGTTGTGTACAGAGCAACAATGTATGACCACTGGCTGTGATAGTGATCTGTCCTAACAAAGACCAGCTGGTAGAGAGTTTAAATTACTCAGTATCTATCTGCATGCCTGAATAACTAAATGAAAAGCTTTCTTCCGCCCTTTTCAGACATGCTTGGTTTTATTACTAGAGTAACTTCTGATTTTAATTCTTTATGTCATCTTTAAAGAATGTGCACTCTTTTCTGTTTGTATACATCGAAAGTATAAATATGAACTCTTCAATACTATCAAATATCTAAACATCTATGAATAAAAACATTCTAGAAAATTATCACAATTCTCTTTTTTCCTTCACCTCTGTACCTCTCCATCAAGATATTGTAGGTGGTAGTCAAGACTTTTATGTTACACAATAAAACAAGTGTACTATAAATTCATGTATCTCATGGAAGGGTAGTTTCGGTAAGCATGGGCTTATCTTTTGTTGGATAGACAAGTTAAGAAAAAAACTTTGAATCAGTAAAGAAACTGAACACGGGGAAAAAACCAATTAAGATTCCAAATCTACTCGATAAAAGTTATCTTTATTCATCCTTTAATACCTGCATTTAAAAAAAAAACAAAAAAAAAAAACTATAAAAGACCATCTTCACTCGCCGTTTGCTATCTTCAATGTTCAATCTCACAAAAATACCACATAAAGATGGCATTTTGATTCTTTACAGCAGGATTAAAGATAAAGCGTGCAACTCTGATTCACGATTTTCTCTCTCGTTCTGCATTCTGCCCACAAAACTTGCAGACATGAGTTTAGATCCAGCTATTCAAAGTCATAAAAGGCAACCAACCACCTTAAAAGACTCTGGGGCTAGACCAAGCCTAACAATTAAGTGGTACTGATGAATGTAGAATGTTTTGGATTTTTCAGAAAGAAATTAAATTGTAAATCTGTAAAAAAAAATAAAAAAAACCTTCCAAGAAACTTATCTAATAAACGTGACCACCTGACATCAAATAAATAAAATGTTTGTGTTTCTACACTGTAATCTTTACTTATATACTGTTCACGGTGCCTCTTATATTCACTATCTAACATACCCAAAATATTTAAACAAACAGATAAGTAAATAGATATATTTATTTACCAGCACCTGTTCTTAGAAATGTACACAGATATTTGCATACAGTATGTTGTGAGTCAGTCAGTAGCTACTAAAATTTTTTTTTAAATAATAAGTTATCAAATTTTAATTTTAAAAAAAATCCCAAAACAGAAAGAAAACAGCTAAACTTATAACAACAATAGCATAGCAATACAAAGAGCAGTTTGGGGTCTAATACTATGGTCTTCACTACTACAACTGACTACAGCCAAACACCTAGGAACCATACATGTCATCATCAAACATAGTATTAGAATCTATTGTGGAACGTTCTTTCACTCTTCCTATGAGGCCTGATGCATCTGAGGCACTGGCCAGTATGCATAGGCTGATATGACTAGATATTAGTTTTATGTAAGTAGGCCCTTGTAGATTGGTTGGATATCTGGCACAGCTCAGAGACATTTTCATAAATTCTAACTTCATTCTCTCCTGGTTATTAATTATGAACAAACTTTTAAAATAAAACAAAACTGGTGAAGAAAACACAACCTTATAATCAAGTTGCAGTGTTTTTTCTTAGATAATTTAAAGTTGCAAATTAAAGTAAATTTATCTGAAATCTTTCACAGATTTCTATGGCTTCATCACCATAGAATTTAACAATAAAATCAAGCTGAGTTCAATCTTCACCGTTTACAGAACACTTTGCTAACAAATTCTTCTTTTCCACCTCAAGTGAAGATAACTTCACATTCGGAAATATTAACACAATAAAACATTTTCCAAAAAAATTCAATAGTTTGTCGTTGTTGTTTGCTTCTCATTTATTAGGGGAGAAATTTCAAATAATGAGGGAAAAAAACAAATTTGCTTAATTGATTTAATAAAATTCTGCCTAAAATGAGTTTACCATTTATCGGCTGAAAATGCGCAATAACAAAACTCACCATCCTTACAGTATTCCTGATTGAATTTGGCTGAGATGTTGCAGTAAAACTCTTGGGTATAAGACTCATCTGATGAAATTACATTCCCAGCTGACAAGCATTTTCCACAAGACAAGGAAGTTTTGACTAATTTGTTTGTGGTGAAGATATTCCATTTCCTCGGTGATTTATGCCCGTGTCATAAACAGTAACCAGAAAAAGTAAATAAAATGGCAGAAAAAGGTTAAAGTCCACATCCACAAACAAGTATTAACAGCACACATTTCAAGTGCAGCAATCATTCTAAATCTGATGCTGACACTGTTTATGGTTTTAATTAATGCTATATTTGAATAGTTATTTATTATTACATATATCCTATTTGAGGCATATGTAGTCAGACCATCACTTTGTTGCTATTATGAGGTAATTTTTAAAAAGCTAGGATCACATGGATAATTTCTGTCAGATAACAAAATCTGATGAATGTGAACAAGACTGCAGTCAGTCAGCCAACATTAGGTAAACTGGCAGTAAACATAGGGTAAGGGTGGTATAGCATACTGGTTGCTGTAGCTAAAGGCCTGAGTCTAATTCCTTTTGGTTTGGCAAGTCTCCCATATCATGATTTCTCCTCGCTGTTCTGTACCAGTAAATTGGTGTGTGTTTACTCTGGGCAACTCCAATTTCCTTCCACAGCCAAACAGGAATTATAATATAAACTTTCCATTTCCTGCCCCATGAGGTGCAAAGTGGCAGAGATGATGCAAAACAGTGAGAAAGATCATTTCACAGAACTAATTCACTAGGAACAATTGATGCAAAACACAGAGAATATGAAGATGCTTATTTGAAACCACAATCAAGAAACGAACCAGTACATATTACTTTTTTTCCCCCACTTTTCCTTTTGTCAACCATGTGAACAACCGTGCCTCCAGATAAAACTCTACATTTAGAAAATTCATCATTAGAGTGTTTTAATTTCATATTAAAAACTGCCACACCTACGATTCCCCATCTCTTTAGTAATAATAACTAAGCAAAAGGTATGAAACATTTTTAAAAATTAATGACATTTTTGTTCCTAGACATTATTTGTTGAAGTAGCAATAAGATTCTGAATGTCCAAACCCAAACGAGCCTAACTTTTTAAATAACTTATGATGACAAAAAAGAGAAAACAACAAAAACATCTTTCTTTAGTAGGTTCTTATATTTGATCTTTGTTTTTTTCTAATAAATACTATAATTTCTGAGTTCACCAGCTAAATAAAACATTAAACAAATAAAGTCTTGTCATTTTTACCAGATGCCATTTTCAGCAAGTTTCCTCACAGTAGGAATGCAAAAGCATAATAATCTTAATTTTCTTTCACTCTTATAACAAATTTGGCAGACTTCATCTCAGATTGTGACTTAAAATTTCCCATTTCCGAATATATTTTACCACTTTTTCTTGGTATAACTTGGATGAACTTGTGCTGTATGCCATTGTCTGCAAGGGAAACAGACCTGATAAAGAAGCGTAGTACAGTGGTTATCAGCTAGAAAGCACTGTGCCGCAAGAGACTCGGTAGCTCTGAATTTGACATAGAAATCTCTTCTTGAACTCTTCAATTTTTAGATATGGGAGGAAACCGAAGAGACCAAAGAAAAATCCACACAGCTGACTGGTGAAGAAGAGTGGGGGGGAGCCATACTAGGAAGGTATGCCAAACCAAGCTGGTACCGATGGAGACTCAAATCAAAACTTTTTCTGCAAATATTTTTTGTAGCAATAAAAAAGAAAGAAAAATCATTATTTAAACTGTAATTTAAAATCCTTAAAAAAAAGTAAAAAGTAGAGAAGGGAGATGAAGAAGATACACAGGAGTCAATCTTAGCTAATTTCTTTTTTCTGATATTTTCTAAAATACTTGCCACATCCTTATACCTGTGTGTGAATTTATTTAAATTTAACCTTTAAAAAAATAATAATTAGTTCTGACAATGTTTACTAATTAAGTAAAATATATAAAGCCAAGTAATTTTAAAATATACAATGTATTTGCCTTATCTGTTTCTTCAGCAAAAGTCTGAGAGAAAAATTCTGGGCTGAAATACAAACTGACTTTCAGTACTATAGTTAAAAGATAAATAAAACAGAAGATAGCATTCATCTTAACTAACATCTAATCATTACTAAAGGGGCTAAACTAAGCAATTAATTCATTTTAGCAGTCTTTCATGCAGTATTGGTAAAAGTTTACACTGTGATACTTAAAGATCCAGGTATGTAATTGTCAGCAAATACTTGAAAAAAAAAGTGATACATTTCAGGTGCTAACAGAGCTAAACGGAAGCTAGAAATGGCTGGTCAACAGCACTACTATGAAACAGACAAAATCTCCATCGTGATGCAAGTCCTTAACTCAGCCACAACTTGAATGAAATCATGAAGATGTAAAGTCATTTCAAAGATACCAGAAAAGGTTGAGGAAATTTCTTTTTAAATATCCTTCATAATCTTCACTAGGCTTGAGTTTAGAAAACGAAAACGAAAATGGAACGCATGCACGCACACACACAGACAGACAGACAGTTTTATTTGAGAAATTTACCATAATAGTTAAAAATTATTATTTGAACAAATAAAAATTGTCTTTTTTACTTCATCTTTAATGACTCACATCAAGAACCAACCAAAAGACCGCCTTTACATAGCACCCATGACACGTCTTTTGGTTTTATCAAGTCTTTAGAAATGAAATAAAGACGACTTTTGATTCGATGCTTGTGGTGATGTTTTAAGCCATTTCAGAAAACCAAATAAGTTCCTGCCTCCTTTGCATTAACTAATCTTATTGTTAAATCTTAGCTACATACATGTAAAATACTTTTATTACTATTATTATTATTATATTTGGCACTATAATTAACAGTGAATTCTTCTATTTTTTTATGCTGTAACTTCAGGATCTACAAATAATCTAGCATTAAGTTCACCAATAACACTGGTCAACAAGTATTTTTCATCAAGCATATGTCAAGGTGTACTTAGTGTAGTTTTTAATGCTGATTTAAAATATACAATTAGTTTTTTGACATCACGTACAGTTTTCAAGATGAGAAAGTTTTTTTGGTTTTAGCTCATGCATTATATAGAAATTCCAATTAATGACGTGTATGCATGTATTTCATTTACATCATGGAAACATACCTTTAAAATAAACTACATTATTCATTGCTGCATAGTTCAGATGCAATATTTCATCATCTCAAATTAACCAATCAAGTTTTGTCTGATGAAATAGGTATTTCAACATCTCAATTATCCAGTCATAATGGTCTGATGAAATATTTCATCATCTCAAATTCAATATAAGTATAACCATTTGTATCTATTTCCTTACTTGTTTTACAGTGTTAACGATGTCAAGACAGTGTAGAAATCCTCCTGATGTGTTTTGTTATGTCTGTGGACAATTTATTGTGAAAGCTCAAAAACGTACAATAGCACCAGAGATCAAGAAGATTTATAAGCTATAGATGTTTTTTTTTTTAAAAGCTGTACTTCTCCATAATGGTAATTTGAAGCCCTCCATTCCTATTGCACAATCCGTTCATCATATGAGAATATGGAACTTTTACTTCATGCCATTGCCTATGAAAGATACTCATGGAAAATATGTGGAGATTTAAAAGTCATTGGAATGTTAATGGGAATGCAGTCAGGTTTCACAAAATACTGTTGTTTCTTGTGTCTATGGGATAGTCGGGCAACTGACAGACATTATTCGGAATCAAACTGGCAGACAAGAACATCATACCAGCCAGGACTGTCTAGCGTCAAGAATACACCTCTTGTAGATCCATGTAATGTCCTATTGCCTCCTTTGCACATAAAGCTTGGACTGATGAAACAGTTTGTAAAGACACTAGGCAAGAGAAATGCCAGAGGGTTTGAGTATATTGTAGAAAAGTTTCCCAAAATCACACAGAAGTTGAAAGAGGGTATCTTTGTCGGACCCCAAATTAGAGAAGTACTCAAAGATGTCAACTTCAAGACAACACTGGATCAACTGGAACTGCCTGCCTGGAATGCTTTCAATTGGATCTGAGAGAATTTCTTGGGCAACAAGAAGGCAATGGACTACAAGGATGGCATCAAGAATCTTCTGAAAAGTTACTCAGCAATGGGTTGTCGCATGTCACTGAAAGTTCACTTCTTGGACTCCCATCTGAATTTCTTCACAGATAACCTTTGAGCAGTGACTGATGAACATGGTGACAGGACATTAGTGCTATGGAGAAACGGTACCAAGGCTTCTGGAATGACAGTATGCTAGCTGACTACTGCTGGACACTTTACCGTGATCAACCAGATCAGGAACACCGCAGGAAATCCAAATCACAATGTTCCTAACTCTGTTGTTCTAACTTTGTCTGTTTTGTCTGACCAATTTTTTGTGTATTCACTCTTTGTAGAATGATAGTGATGATTTTTAACTCAATAAACTCATTTACTTTCTAAAAATAATGTCCTTATTTATTACGTTAATGATTTAATATATACAAATATGTAAATATTTGCATGTATCTACTGAAAAACTGATACGTGCTGCATACAAATGGAATGAAATTTTGAAATCAGCATGAAAAATTAGTCTAAAAAAGTTGGTTTGCATTCATAATGAGTATAATACATTTAATTTTGTTGACCAGTGTTATCTACCTTTACTGTAATGATGATTTGATATATTTCCCAGATACTCTGCTAAGGCACTGCACAGACGTGCATGCCTGTTAGCCCCTTGCTCTTCAACATTTTCAAACTTGTTCATTTTCTGCTAGTTTTTATTGATAAATCTTCCTGGGAATTTTTTTGTTTTTTGAGGTGATACACGTATGTAAACGTGTATATGTATGAGTAACTTCTTTCAGAGGTGAATGGTTTGGCTGAAAATTGCTTGGGGTTTTGGGTTTGAGGCATGAGTCCCGGATGATGCCCAATGGGTGGGTATTATGATCTCTGACTTGAGTCCAAGGACCGTGCTGGTGATTACTCCCCTAGGCAGTTGGGCCTGTCAAATCAGAAATGCCGATCCAACAAAACCCTAACCCCTGGGGCAAAGACAGCAAGCCTGGTCAGGAACCAAAGTCATGCATCTAGTTTGGACTTTCATGCACTAAATTTACACATGTATGCATAGACCTAAATAGGGGCACTATATCTGTTAATTCCATTTAAAGCTAAAGAAGCATTTTCTATATTGGAAATTAGGAAAATAAGTTGGTATTTTTTATCTTTTTAAATGCAAGAGAATTTAACATGATGGATTCAGTTTTCTATAACTTCCATGCATGGTATCTGCATGGTTTTAACAGGTGCAATCATTTATCATTATCGAACCCCAAACATTGAAGACTTCAGAAAACATAGGTTACAAGTTTTTGTCATTTAAGATTTGTAATTTTTAAATCTTGCACAATTTTCTTCCCGTGTTTCCGTGCGTAAAACACTCCCAAAAATAATAATTAATTAATTTTCAAAAATGCAGGATTCTAAGCTAGCAGATCCTTTAAAACCCTTCTTCTCTCTCTCTCTCTCTCTCTCTCTCTGCCTTTTGTTTTCAAAATCACCTTTATTTCAGAAATATACCCACATATCGTGCAAGAGCTACATTTTCAACTGACCTATTGACAAGATGTTTGCGGACACTAAAATGACCAAAGTTACATGGAGAAACTTGTACGATGCTAGTGACCTTCTCTTGAAGCACCAAAGGCCTCAACTAGTAGATGTTCTGAAACCTGCCAAGAGTCCACCATCAACGTGTCAAAAAATAAACCAGTGAAATAAATCAATTCAAGATGTGCTACATATTACACTTCTCTCCGCACTTGAATCATTAATATCCAAGCCCTCATCTGTATCAAACAATACAAAACTGACAGAAAACAAATTTGTAGTATCATGAATAATCAATCAATCATATAAATTATCTATTTCATTATTTACTTATTTGTCCATGGAGATTATTTGGAATAAACATAAAACCCCCATCTCCTTACAGCTCTTCAGCAACCATGAATTATTGATTTTCTGAAGCACAATCTTATTGTAGAAAGTTACATGGTTGCAGAAGAGAGGAAAAAGTGATAACCAGCCAGCCAGCAATGACTTTATTTATGTAAGCATGCAATTTGTGACATTGGCAAAATTATAATTAAGTAACAGTGCTAAATATAACTATCCAAGCTTAATTACTTTTCTCTACATTTTTTTAGTTGCCAAAATGCAATAACAAATACATTTTTTAAAATTTAAATGGATGCTGTAAAAAAAAAAAAGGAACTAGGGATAGATGGCTATTGTATGTATGTAAATGAAGCAAGAGGAAATAAATGCACCCAATTCCAGACACAATTGAAAACTGCAACCAACTGCTGAAAACCTTGGTCATTATGAATTCCTAGTCTTTAGTACACGAGCCATGATATATAACATCTGCTTCAAATAGCTCCAACATGAACACCTTTTCTTTCTTTTTCCTCTCCCCTATCAGTTGTTATGTATGAAAAATCAGTTAAGTTTATGCACATGTGCAGGGAAGGGATACCTTAAACACTTCTTGTAGACCTATGTTCATGCTTCAAAATTTATACAATATGAAATTATTTTTAAAAATTATTCTTGAAATAAAAGTTTATCATGCATATTTTTTGTTCTTTTTTCCTTCCAACTAGAATCCTTATTTCTATATCTGCCTACACAATTAATTTAATAAATTTTCAGCAGGTGTAAAAACTCCATTGTGATAAATCCTGCATGGAAATCTAATTAATTTTTACCAAAGCATCATATTACAATGTTTGAAGCTTTACAGATCATGCCAGTATCTTGCAATGTGTAGCTTTGCATTATATCATCACTCCATCTCTTTCAAGTTTAATTAGGCTATTATACAAGTAATACTTGGAAAACCACATCAAATCTTTTAAAACAAAGGGAAGTCAGTATAATATTTCACCATCATAAATATTATTAAATTACACTATCATCTGACATAATTTTACTAAAATTACTCTGGTGCTTTAACAATAAAAAATAACAATAAAAAAGTGATTTAAAGCATACCACAAGAAAAAAATTATAATAAATGGTTGAAGACTTTATTGCACAGTAAATTTCTTATATAGCATAATTTATTTATGGCACATCATGCACTAATTAAACCTGAGACAAACCTTCAGTACCCCCACAATCTTCTCATGAACTAGTGTTGTGCTTTGTCTGAAGCATCTGTATCCTTAACTAAATTGGGGCACCTTGCCTAATATGCATCCAGCTAATTGCAAATGCAGATCAGTTTCATCAATACCAGCTATATGTACCAAACCTATGGTACCAATATTATTTATTCAAACATTTCCTATTAGATAAAGAAAATACTGCTATTGGTGGACTTTTTCCTATGCCATCACAGCTTTATTGCATTTTAGTTGGTTTGTAGTGCAACTAAAGCTCGTAAATATATCGCAAAGTTACACGATGATCTTGTTACAATTTTCCAAGAATTTTAAGAGCAAGGATACAATAGTGTGACCAGAGTTTGCTTGCTTTTGTCAATTATGATGATCACTTGTAGCATAACACCTAAAATCTTGATAAATTATGCGTAAAAATATCTTTTCTTTTATAAACATATACAGGGTTCTACCCATAGAATTTTCCCAGAGTGGTGGCAAACATATATATATATATCATACTTATTTACATAAATCTGTATAGATTCTTACCAATACATTAAGTAGCCATCTTTATGCTTTGAATTGACATTGACAATGAATCAGTTGATGCAGTGTGTGTGTGTGTGTGTGTGTGTGTGTGTGTGTGAGAGAGAGAGAGAGAGAGAGAAGAGAGAGAGAGAGAGAGATTGGTTTCCTTTGATTCTAGGTATTTTCCTTGAAAAATTTGGTATTGATGACTAGGATTTCCATATTGAAAGCATTATGAACAATTGCACGTGAACACTGTATATAACTGAATGCGAAGTGTCTCGCCCACATGTTGCTATACAACTCAATCACTCTGATTGAATAGAAGTTAGCAGCATGATGCAATGAGGTATGCGCCGCATTATGGAGTAATTCAAAATGACAGATAATTATTACTATGGACTTCGTAACATGAGTTTAAGCAATTCTTTCTCAATGGGAAGCTGCATTTTAACACCAAGAAAAAAAGGTTATCAGATGAATATGTAAATTGCTTTCTCAAAATCATAGCATGGTGCTATGTCAAAGTAGTGTGGCACAGTGCCATGGCTACAACACTTTGGAGGAAAATCCTGATATAAAACGATTTTTCCAGTAAAAGAAATGAAATACAACAAGGAAATGATTTTTAAGAAATAATGTAAAGTTAAGTATTTTGAAAAAATGAGTGGCTTTATATAAATCATGAAACAGCCTCCGCTCCTCTACATTTAACTCCAACTATCCATGTTACTCTTTCACAGATGAACCGTAGCACCTACAGGCCCCACATTTTGGGTATAAATACTTCAAAGTCTGGGCAAGGACTTAAGTTAACACACATTGGTCTTGAAGGCCACTTTTAAAAACCCTTACAGATTAAACTTAGTTCACTACACTCATTCAAAATAGGTGACCTAGCAGTCTCAAAGTATAATAAAGGTACCACAGGATCCAAGGGTACCAGATCCCAGCCTCAGAGGCCAACAAGGGCCACCTATCAAGGTTCAGAGTTACTACAGCTTCATTCATGGTACTCATTCAACTCAGAAGTGACCACTGATTTAAATTTTTAAAGAGTTGGCTTTGAAGGCCATCAACAACAGGTTTTTATATCATACACAGAATAACTTTGAAAACTAAGAATAAAAATTTGTTTAGCAGTTTGCTACAGGTTTGTCATCACCTTTATAAGCCGGCCCTATATTGGTCAGGTACCTTTAAAGATTCCTAAACAAGACAGCTGAAACACAGCCATTATGCAATTTTAAAAAGTCCTTTTGAAATCAAGAGAATCCAGTTCCCTATAAAACTCAGCTTTGTTAAGACCATCAATTTTAAAAAGTAGATTAAAATATGGCAAAAGAGCCAACAAATTCAACAGCTATCTGGTTTCAACTTTTGCTTTAAAATGTTGTATAATAGCAGCAATAATAGTAACTTAATTTTTCTCTATGTTGCAGTTTTCATGCAAATCTCTAAAACAGTTTTTAAAAAATAACAACAGAATACAATGTCTCACCAGTAAGCAGATACTGCACTGGCAGAGTCGTGAAAAACAGAAAAAAAATTAACTAATATTTTCTGCATGCAGTATTTTATTAAATTTCTTTGTACAGTAATGCCTCGCCATTCAAGATTTTGCTTATTCACAGTGACCCTTGTTTTGACCAATTTGGCCATTCGTGGCATCGTGTCTTATTTTTTTTTTGTGGTTTAAAATTCTGGGGACCATGGCATGAAATTACACTACAACCAGGCAACTGCAAATCATGGAGGTCTGAATGACCCAGAAACCAGATAAAACCGAACTTACTGTAACCCTGATCACCACTGAGTACTCTACGTCACACTACTTTGTGATGCAGTATGATAAGTGTGACACGTGGCAGTGTTTTGGCAGTGATGACCTGCAGTTTGATCTGAATTTCTTTTGAATATTTTCTAAATGTAATCTATCCTTTGAAATTGTTACGACTCTTAAGTGTGCAAACAGAGGTGGAAATGATGCACCAGCTGAAAGATAGCATAAAGTTATGCCTTTGAGTGGAAAGATCACAATATTATCCCAACATCAAAGTAATGTTTCTGCTGCCTAACACAACTTCATTCCTATAGCCCATGAGCCAGGAGGTTATTGAGACTTTCAAATCTTATTATACCCAACAAAGTTTCAGCCAAATCCTAGAGACAATTGACACAAATTCTTCCACAACTGTTTGTGAATGTTGGAATTTATATAACATTCAAACAGCCATTAGTGTCATAAAAGAATCATGGGACAAAGTTAAAGAATCAACTATGAATGCCTGCTAGCAAAAACTTTGGCCAGAAATTGTCCACGAGTTCAAAGGCTTTTCCAGCATTTGTGACAAAGTCGGCAGGATCGTCAAGTTGGCCAGAAATGTTGGAGAGAAGAGATTCAAAGATTGATAAGAAGAGACAGTAGATTTGTTCAAGTCTCACCAGGAATAACTAACTAATGAAGAACTTTTGGAACATTTGAAATCAAATGAGAATAATAAAGAAAATACAGAGCCTGAGATACCACACTTAACAGTAAAGGCATTACTGGAGATCCCTAAGATAAGAGACCAACAAAAAAGAAGGTAATGAGTTGATCATTCATGGAAATGACCATCAACTTCGAGAAAAGCTTTGACTCTGCAGTAGTTCATTACACAGAAATTTATAAAGATTTTTAAATGAAAGGCAGCTTCAAATCACAGCATTTCTGAAGCCAGCCTCTTTTTATTCCATGTCCAACATCTTTATCCTCATCACCTGTCTGCTACATCATTCAAGGTAAGTTAAATAAAATTTAATAACATTTTCTCTGTGTCTGATAGTTGCTGCATGGTAGTACAGCAAAAAAATTCATGCTGCAGTCCAGTCTCACGGATGTGGAAACCAAACCATATTTTCCTCATTAAATTTATTTACTTGCCATTTGCGGATTTTCCATTTGCAGGGATTTTCAAGAACATAACCCAATAAATGAAGTATTACTGCATGCATTTCACTTAAAAAAAAAAATTGAAAAGATTATGTTTCTAGGCATTGTCATATCCAAGCAATTAAAGGAAATAAAGCACATTACCATTCAGAGTTTTCTGTAAAACAAATTTCCCAAGAGAATGGCGGCAGAACAGTATCATTTTGTCAGATTTATTTTAAAACTAGATTTTGAAAGTATTGAAATCATACAAGCCGGTTAATGAAGTAACAAATAACCCCATTAGTGTTTGAAGAATTCTACAGAAAAATCAAACCAAAGTCAAATTTTCCACTGCTAAGGAAAGTATATATGATGCCTATGCTTTGCAAAAGGAATAATTAAAACAGGTGAAAATAGTATTATCACCAGCCAATGTGAGAAGAAAATACACACCTGCTTTCTGGATCCTTGATTTAATTCTAAACCAGAATGTAGCTAAATAGTACAAGGAATTTTTCTGGATGTAGAGAAGGAAAAGGAGAAAAACCGCCACATCAAATCCATATCCCATATGCTTCCATTGTATTTTTACAAAGATGTCAGCTCATGCATCAAATGAATTAGCCAGCCTCTTTCTGATTCTCTTAGTAGAGAAAACACTAGTAATTAGATGTATTCTGAACTTCAATAAAGCTTACTTGCATAGTTGTCACAATAATAATTCATTTTTTTAGAAAAATTAATGCAAGTTTTCTTTTGTAAGCCACAGTAGTACATTTAGGCACTAAAATATGGCAAGTTAATTAGTGCATTTGCGATGCGTAAAGAAAAATAAGGCGTTGGTTTGAATAATCAAGTATCATATGTATTGAGAAAACTTGCAGTAAATATAAATTTGACATGCTCTTCACAGAAGTTTCCTGCATATCGAATTAAACCTGATTGAAAACCTTCTAAGCATGAGATACATAAAATTGTAAACCATACTTCATCTAAACATCAGAAATTATTCACTAAGAAAACAGTGATTAACATGAAATAGCATCCTTGCAAATTGCATCAGACACGCAAACTGTAACATGTTACCAAACACATATTTTTAAAATTATTACAAGACAATAACAGCTAAAAGAAAAAAAATTTCATGTTAGAGCTGTTTAAAGCAGATGTTATATATTACGGCTATGGACACAAACACTAACTTTTCATAAACAAACCTGAATCTACCAAAAACTAGAAAGTCAATGATTCCTAATGGCAACAAAACACGTCCTTGTAATCTGCCAGAGTAAGCCAATGACCAAGGCTTGCAACAGTCGCTTAAATTCTAAAGATGTTTCCAATTAAATTAAATTAAAATATCCAATGATGTATATAATAATGCATTTCCTTGAACAACTTTAGAATTACCCTTTTTTTCTTTTTGTGTGCCAAAGTTGCATGCTGTGGTTATATATATAACTGAAATCTTTATGCTAATGAATTTTTTTTAAAAAATTGTTTAAAATAATTTTCTGCATTGCACTTCTCAATTGCAAGTACTCTAATGAAAACATGGCCAGAAGACTAGGCTTGATTAGAAGTCTTCCATAATCAAATTCACCATTTTATTGGATTAAACAGCCAGCCATGGCAATCCTTATATAACTATGGAAATGGGACACATAACTCAATTAAATTTAGTTTACTGATCTTCTTAAAAGGTTATATAACTTGATTTAGCAAGGATTTTCTACACAAACCCAACCACATTAACTATCAATGATTTTACATAATATAATAACAGTTTTCTTTATCAAAGTTAATGCCGACGACCAGGCCCTGTTGGTGGAGTTGGATGGAGCCCAAAGCACAAAACTAGGTGTTCTGGATACAAAATGTCAAAGAAATCTCAAGCACAAAATGAAAGAAGAAAAATTGATGACCATGTACAAGATGAATAATACAAAAATTGAAAAAATTAATTGTAGTTGATAATTGAATAATATAAAAGGCGTGTCCTGGTAAAATGAATGTAGAAATAAGAAAACGAAATGTCCAGATTACTAAAGCATGTGCCTAAACAAACACAGAGGATAACTAAGTTATTACAAACAGAGCAGCCATTAAAAGTGAACGGTTTTAACAGTGTGCAGTTCACAGGAAGCGACTGGTCTCACAGTGGTCCAATTGTAGACCCCAGATGGGACTAGCTTGGTTTGGCACATGTGCCACTCTACCAGTTCTTTATTTCTCTTCTTCAATAGCCAGCCACAGATGTTTCCTCCAGGCACTCCAATTTTCTCCCATAGAAATATCAAGAGTTACAGTAAGGTGTTCCTTTCTAAAGTTGGAAGTGCCAAGTCCTTCATAGTGCAGGATGGCAATGCTTCCTAGCAGATAACCACAGCACTACATTCCTTCACCAGGGTTGTCTCCCTTTTAGACATCGAGGTATGACATTACAAGTAGCAGCATCACTATTGTTATGTGCAAGAACATCACAAGTAAAAATTTCTGAGAGTTTCCATTCATAAAGATGATAAGATCTGAGGTATAATGTCCACAAAAATAAAACTTACATTATGTATGGTGAATCTGTGGTACCACTGCTTGATAAATTGGGAGTCATTTAACTGCATTTAGATTGGAGAAGACTGTAGAACATTTTCGTGTGGAAACAAACAAACAAATATAGAATTTTTGGTCCCCATATATTGCTTTGAACATTGTTCCATGATGATTAAAAACTTGCCCCGTTGTGACTAATTTACTTAATCAAACCTTTTTACCTGTTTATAGTGCTGTGGTTACCTGCCCAACCCCACCCTTCAAAAAAAATCAGTATCAGTTTACATGAAAATGACAACAAATCCTCATCATTTAGAAAACAAAGAAATTACTATTTTTCAAAAGCAAATAAGACATTGTTTTAGTAAGTGAAGAATTTGGAAATAAAAAAGACTTTTAATAAGAAACTAGTTTTTGACTAAGGAATAAATTAAGGGAAATGAGCCAGCAAGATATTGCTGATATGGTAAAGAAAAGTTATGAAAGTCTTACTGCTCCTGGACTAATGGCAGACAAAAACATTTATGGTAATTTTACAACAGTAGCTAATGTTAATTATTCATTTTAATAAACATTATATGAATTTTCACTATATACTTTTTAAAAAAAAAACTCTGTATCTGACATTAAACTGTAGTTAAATAAAAGAAAGGGAAATGATTCTGTCTGTTGAATGAAAGCTTCTAAAATTTTCATTTAAACCTTCTGATTTCATATTAAAGTGAAATTACAAAGGAAGGATCCAGCTATGTTTTACAAAACAAAATTTAAAAATTAATATTATAAATGGAATAATACTAAAGTATGACAAGCAGCAGAAAGGCAAATAACCATAAAATTATGAAAGACTGTTAAAGAAATAAAAACAAGAATGTCTCTCTCTCTCTTTTATTTACAGAAACAAACTTCCTTATCGAATTGTAGAGCAGCTAAAATTTCAGGAACAGATGCCTAGATACTTTACAGATTCATATCTTGGTAGCTATAGCATTGTTTTCTCTCCCCCACTCCCTTCCATGTGCTGTTTCCTCTTTAATAGTGGTGGATAAAAAAACATGCACATACAGAAAGTTCTATAATAGCAAATTAACATTTTCTCAATCAACAACTTCCTTACACCATTGGTGCCCACAGATATAATCTTATCAAATATTTAGCAAAAGAATTCAAACACAGGACATTGCACTATACCTCATAACATTAACTGTTAGACCATTCTAACAGTCACCGGAAAGTTAAAACTCTTTGTTGTCTTGTGATAAGAAAAACAAGAAAAGCACATTCATAGTAAATGAATAGAGTATTGGATTCAGTTTATCATGGATATTAATTAAAATTTCAGCTTCTAAAAGTAAAAAACACACACAAAATAAGAGAAATTAATAATAAATATTACGAAATCAAAAAATGGTAAGAATTAAGATTAACTTGTCTTCTCATGAGTAAATACCCAAAAGTTATTTTTCTTATGAAAACCTTGGGTAATCACATGGTTTGAACTCACGACTAACAGTACCTGCCACCTAGCAATTGACAAAGCAGTAACTATAACCCATTAGTCATGCCAAAAGTTCACTAATTCAAGAACTGCTGGGCAGTGGATGCCCTTAGTCATGGGGTCCAATATGAGAAAACATAAAAGATGCTCAGAACCATGCAGCTATGGCCAATGAAACCACAAAAGGTTAAATATAAATTTTAAAAAACTAAATAAAATGTCACTTTTAGAAGCAGAAAGCATACAATATCTAATAAAACAGCCTTAAAAGTTAAAAATATATTAAAAATTCCTGCCTCCTTAACATTTTATGTCTACAAATGTTTCTGTATACTGATCAAGTTTCAGTGATGTTTGCTTGTTTCAAGAGTAGATGCAGATAATTTTCATTACCGTGTCAGGTGTTAAAAACTATTAAACAAGTTAATAAAATGCACGAGTCGTACCTGATTTTCACAATGTTTCACTGCTTTACGTATCTACGATGTGGTGTGTGTTGAATGCAGCTAGTGTGTGGCAACATTTTTTTTTAAAATCAGTGTGGATAATTTCATAATACACCAACATGACAATGTTTTTATAATATTAAACAGTAAAACAAATTATTTTTTTTTAAGTTGAACATGTATCCAATCCCCCACCCCAAATATGTCAAAATTTTTCTGGAGAGATCCAGACATTCTGACTCTTTGGGTATTTAAATTACAATACAATATATCATTACAAAAGTGCAAACAGAAACTAAGAAGCCAATAAAGACTATTCCTATTGTTTGTATTTCACATTAAGTTACATCCATCCATGCTGGCTTTCCAAAGATGACAAGTACATAATTCCTATAAACTGTTTGGGTTTCTGGCTGAAACCATTGTTTGAAGTTCTGTTGTTTGTAGATAGTAAATACAGTAATACAATAATTAAACACACACAAAACATTTCAACTATATAGTGACCTTACAAATCCCAAATGTAAACTTGAATACTGTTCCATCAAAATTCTGATCATTCTCTTAATTAGCTGAGACCTACATGACTTTGGAGGATGATTACATGCAAAATTTCCAATACTAACTGGTTTCTGAGTTATACCTGCAAACAGAATCATTTTAAAAAAACATTACTACCAACTTACTGTAAAGGTTTTTCCTAAGATTTCCAATTTGATGCATCTACTTACTATGGAAATTCAAATGAAACCTGGCTGGAATAACATCACTGTAATGGTATCCCACTGAGTTTTGTTTGAATATCCTAGTACAAATGAGGTTATCGTTTTAGTAAGTTGATAAATAGCTTCTGCCAGTTTTGATATATTTATTCTTAACTTCACAAAAGTTCTATATATCCTTTTCATTTTTTAAAAATTTTCATCTCTATTGCTGCTTTGTACTGTCAAGTTACGTAACACATTTTTTAAAAAATCGAGTAGCAAATTATTTCTCTAAATAGTAACAGTTATATTTTCCTAACGCACATTAATAAATAAGATGGGAGGAGCTGTAGCCACAGAGCTCCTAACAGACAATCTTAGTATTTTTTTCTTCAAACACAAATACAAAACATTTACTTCATTTCAATTCAGGAAGTGTTTTCTAAGAAAAATATTTGCTATTAAATAAACTGAAAGCTCAAAACATTTTATATTACTTATGAATGAAAAAAAAAAACTTTATTTACAAAATGAAAGTGATTCAATACAAAAATTTTGTATACGGTTTTTCCATGCAACTTAGTTTTATCAAAAAAGTTTAAAAAAATAAAAGGCTTCATCAGCATTATTATTATTATTATTATTATTATTATTATTATTATTAAACTATCATCATCAAAAAAATTAATTTCCCAACATTCACTATATTCCTTTACACTCTCCATCTGCAACTCAACCTGGAATCCTACAGAAAAAGTAACAAGTGCTCTGTTTGATCTATAGCTTCAAGGAATTTTATATCTAATAGCTGCTCAACCCAATAGAGAATTAACCAGCTCTTCTTGAAATGACCAATAGTCAGTCGCCAGAGAGTGACCACAAATGATTATTGATCTCTGACCAATGCAATGACCATGTATTTATGTCAGTTGAGATCTAATTCTCTTCGTGTTTACTGCTGTAAGTGGTTAAGCAATTCACGCGAGTGCTTCATTGGAAAAAAAAAAAAATTTTAATAATTCCACTCATTCATATTCAATGCTCATGAAACTAATGATAAGGCAATGTTGTTATAAAGGGCTACTATAATTTACTGGAAAATAAACACATTAGGTAATAACAACATTTAAAGGGCTTGTCAGCCATCGGTTTTATTGGTTGATGCTCTGGAAGAATAAATGATCCGATATAAGAGAATACGAAGGTTTTGTACATTGTTCAGTTTCCTAAACAGAAACCTTTAAGTTACTTTTCAATACAAACTAGCTTTTCTGCATTAACTGGTCTTAAGGAAGCAATCAATTATAAAACACCAAAAATCAAAACTATTTTTTCTCTTAAGCTTGTGTGTATCATTAAGACTGTAATTACAAAACAAATTTCAGTAAATTTAGAAACTTTACAAAAGTGTAGGGACTCTGCCATAATCTCTCCCGTGTATCATAGTTTTGCATTGTGGTGCCAAATGCCTAGTTACACATTGCAAATGTTCAAGTTGGTGAACTGTGCACAATTCTGACATCGTTACTTTTCTTCTACTCTTAATTCAAAAGACCTCAAAAACACAAGAAGGCAGTCTCCTACGTAAACTGTGATGAGTAATTTTACCATTTAAACTAAATTATAAATAGTATAATAATCAAGAAAATGTAGTGATTTTGTGATATAAATTGTACAATAAAGATAAAACATTTGCACACAATTAAAAATTCAGCATAAAGTTTAACATGTACAGCTTGTTTTACAGCAAGTATAACAGGTCTAATGACTTCATTTATGCTGACCTGTAACAGTTCCATCAAAGAGAATCAAGTCACTTTTGTGGTCATGTGACACAGCATGCTAGACTAGAACAGCCAAAACCTCCAAAACAAACAGTCTTCAACATGTTACAAGAATGAATTTACTCTCATCAAAGAAAAGAACCTGGCTCCACCAAATTCCAGCATGAATGAGTCCTAACCACTCCAATCTTAGCTTACAATGTGAAATCTGGACACCTAGCATGAGAATGAACAGAGTGTAGCTTATTTTTTATAGTCTGGTCAGATTACCACACACTTGCAATTCATTCTAGATAGAACAAGCTGAAGAAGTGGTGTCATTCTGTCAATGCTGCTGTGGCACCCCTGTCAGGTCTTCCATGAACTGAATTCATCTCTCTGTACATCTGTCAAAGTCCACTAATAACACTCCAAGTCCAACAGCCACATTTGTCTGTCTATTTCTGATCAGTAGCCTAACTATTGTATATCGTCAACATCAACAAAGCACCACATTCTCTGTTTTATTCCCAGTTTGATAATTCTTATGCAAGAAACCAACTGACAGTGATCCGACTTTTGCAGGTATACCCCATCCAGGGATAAAGAAGCATATGCAGAAATTGAAGCAAAAAAAAAAAAAAAATGTCATATGATTCAAGCCTTGGGTTGACAGAATTAAAAGATCATACAGGTAACTACAGAGAGTCTGAACAACAGGTCTGATACAAAACACCTCCATATTGTTTTGTTTAGTTTAATATATGTTAAAATTGTGGACTTGGGAGATCTTTTAAAAAATTCCAACAGAAACAACAGAAAATTATGAACAAGCTTTATCTAATCTGTCTTCTCAGTCATTAGAATCTCGTGTATTCATAAGGTGGGGGGAGCCTTTTCAAAAAATTTTTATAATCTATAAAGTAGATTTATCAAAATATCCAAAAAAAGTTTACCCATTTTCAAAATGGCCAAGGGGCATAAATTCTCCGTTTTTTAATCTTTTGGCAGACCAAAAAAAATATCAATAGAGAAAAGCCAAGCAATTAAAACAGCCCATGGTTATGATCTTAATACTTAAACTGTAATATTCTGATAAGTGATGAAAAAATTCTGTTTAATCAAAGCTAATTATTAAGCAAAGATTCAGACGATGAGTATGTGCATTCTGACAGTTTCAGAAATAAAATTTCAGTAAAATAGCAGTGCATAAATTATGCACTTTTTCTGCTACAATTACCGTAACAACATAAGCATTATATCATATCCCTAAAAAGGAAGTGAAATTTGTTGATAAATTGATTTTTTTTTAGCTGGTGTTGTTTATAAAGATGCTTTATTCTTTTCAACATACATATAACAGATTCACATGACCTCATATTAACAGCCATCCAATCTTGTTAGGCTAAACTGACCTTGTGATGGTTTCAAAATACATGCATGAACACAAATAGCAGCATACAATGTTGGATGGTCGGCCCCCATTAAAAGCAAGATAGCCAAATATGCTTTCAATGACTTTTATACCTTAGGATTGGACATTTCGTATATATAGCTTACAAACAATTATTTACAGTCACATGACCATTTTAGCCTCTGTAGGTGGGGGTATATTTTGGTTGTGTGTTCACTGAGGGTACCTTCATAGATACATAACTTTGCAGAGGGTAAAGGTAAGAAATTGTAGTTATTATAATTCACAAGTGCTCAGCTTAGTAACTATTAAGCTCCAAATATGACTTCATGCACTGCAGGGCACAATTTAAAAAATACTCACTTTGAGTTTAATTTGTGACAAAAATAAAAGTCACTGACTGCTCCACAGCAACAGCTGTATTGTTATTACAGCTACTGATCAATGGAATGTGGATTTTGTCATGTGTGTAAAATGAAGGATCATTTTCAATCTAAATACCCAATGGCTGAAGCCTTGTATCTTTAGAACTAGCGTGGGATGAGGGTTACGATTTTCAAACCTTACTTTGGAACCCAATGCACCTTTAGTAGTTGTTTTGTCAAAATCTGAGAGGCTGAGGTGGGGCACACTTGATTATTTGATGTGAAATGATCCTACTTTATAGTGAAGTCTATCCACAATGCCATTAGATGTCACCATGCTAGTTTTAGCAGCAAACCTTTAATGATGCTGCTAAGAAAAACACTACTAAGTCAGAAATGTTGAAATTTTTTTTTTAAATATAAATTGCATTTAAAAAATGAAGAAAACTCCAATTAAATATCAAGTGATCAGGTTGCTACTATCATTTACAATGAAGACATCCTATTATTTATCAAAACAGGCATAAATCTCTTTGTTTGCAATTCTATCATCATATTATTTCTCTATCAGTTTGGTGAAGTGAGAGATGAATATAATGATTGTGAGCACTCCTGACTCATTACCAAAGTAGCTTATATCTCAAGGAGTAAAATCAAAATATAAAATAATAGTCTGACATAGTAATTATACATTTTCACTTGGATAACATTTTGCTTAAAACAGGCAGACAGATAGACACACACTCTCTCTCTCTCTCTCTCTCATTGGTACGTGCACGCACATGCATGCACACACACACACACACACACACATCTCATTTGAATGAAAAAGCTAAGCATCTTGAAGAAAAATAGTTTTAAAACAAAAGGCTCAGCAGTAAGTCAATGCCGTGCAGAATTTATGTATTGAGAGCGACATTCTGCAATTATGTCAGAGCATGTATTAATCAGTGCACCACATTACCGCATGCTTCCTCAAGTAATGTCATCAAAACACATTTGAATAAGAATGTTAAATGGATGATAGTTATCAAAATGTGTGTTAATGAAAGCTTTATTTAATTAGAAAGGTTTCTGTTAACTCTTCATCTGCAGAAGCTGACAAGATAAGATAACCTATGCTAGAGTATATTGGAAAAAAAAACTAATTAATCCCATAAATCTAATGTAATTTGCAATGATATGAAGTTGAATATTTATTATGTGGCGATTTTGCTTACAATAATGGCAGTTGATTCTATTGGTTGTGGTTGTTTTGTTTTTCTTAACTAACTTGCATACAACAGACTAATAGAACCAAAATACTACATAAGGCTTTTTAAAAAAAAATATTTTGTTAATAATTATCTGATAGAATGCAGCATTTCTACCAACATTTTATTAAACCACTTTCATTTTGTGCAAACTTTACTGTATAAAAACCTTTAGAAGAGACCATGATTTTTTATAGTCCACCTTGATAAATATTTCATAGGTTGTTGTTTGCCATTTTTTATTATCAGAAATTGTGCTGCTGGATCTTTCTATAGCACCAATGGATCCATTTCTTCAGTACGCAGACCAGTCTCTTTTCCCTCAGTGTAATGTGAAAAGTTTCCAACTGATCTTTGACACCTCATCCAAAAAAAAATTTATTTCTCAAGTCTCCAATCCTTTAGACAGCATAGGTTTCTGCAATTTATAAAATTCATCCCTAATTTTCCCAGTCTCAGAGAATAATCCTTATTTTTAAAAATTCACGATAAACTGCTTGTTGCAGCAGCACTATGATGCAGCATGATGTGGAAATCTTGATTAAAGATGCTCTCAATGGAAATCCATCTCCTTGTTACAAAAGTTGATGAATGCTACATAAAAACATCCTTTAAACTGATTTCAGAAAAAAAATAGCAATTTGTAGCTAAAGACAGAGGGTTTTTTGGAGGGGGAGGAGATTCTCCTAAATGTTTACCATAGATTTTTATTTAAATAAACATAGATCTTAACAACTGCCTTTTGTTAATCTGTCAATTCTAAATTAATCACACATTTCTAGAAGACTTTTTTGCAGTTGTGATCAACAAGATGACATCAGTATGCAGTTCAGCAGGAATCCTTCAGCTACTTAGGCCTCACCGTCTTTTCTGAAAGTTTAATAAAAAGCAGTTCTTCTAACTAACATTCATTTTCTCCAAACTAAAATTATTTCTGTAAGAATAATTCTATTTTTAAAAAAAAATGAGTGAAGATGCGCTGCATCTTATTTGTAAAATAATGAAAATAATGATTTGAAAATGAACAAATATACTCCAAAGAATTAATTTTTTTAAGGCAATAAATAGGACAACTTTTAGGTTTTATTTAAAGAGGTTGGCTTAGAGATGGGATGAAGATGAAACAAAAGCAGAAAACACCATACAAACTTGAGACTAGAATTATTTTTTTATTTTGCTCTATGGAGAGATTTTAGAGATAGGGGTATATGATTTAATTTGCTGCTGCTTCTTTGGGAAACGTCTCTTGACTCAAGGTCTAGGCACGTACCACAGCAGTGAGCTAGATGGGGAAGGTATGGGGTATTAGCCTTGGTGACTAAGCAAGTTACCTAGGTATGGCTGGGAGCTCTTGAGCAGCGATCAAGGTACAAGCCAGTCAAGAGTTATCCACAGAACCTCCGCCACATGTATCTGAAATACTTACTAGAACTCTTTATTTTCAGATGTGGGAGAAAACCCATGTGGTCAGCTGGTGAAGAGGAGTGAGAAGAAACTATGCCATAGAGGTATGCCAAACCAAGCCTGTCCAAAATGGATTCAAACTCATAGCCCTACTACCAGCTGCCCAAACTAGCTTCTTTTTCTCTGAAACTAAGTCTTACCTAGCTTGATACCAAGAAAGTGATTCCATCAGAGTTGTCTTATCCTAGATCTGTTGGACTGCCCAATAAAATACAAAGCTACTCAAATCTAACTTATTTTACAGATAAACACACTGTTGACAGTGGATTGTAATTTTCTGCAACAAACACTGCATCATTTTAAAACTGACATTGCTGCAAATTAAGCTCTTTATCAATGAATAAATTACTTTTTCCAATTTGAACAAATAATCCTTTTCCATCATCATTTGTCAAATGGCTTACATTAGCTTAAAAATGATGTAAGAGAAATAAAACAAGTTTTGGATAGGGATAAATCACTATTTTCATTCAATTAAGCTATTTCCCCATCATTTCTGCCAACCCATTAACACATTCTCTTATTCAGAATCCACATTAAAATCAGAAATACTACAGATTTCCTCTCTCTTTTTCATGAAAATTGCTGTACTTGCAAAATATGCTTATCATGGGCATGAGGCAATAGATTAAGATTGATTGCAAAGCTAGCTCTAAATTATCTAAGCTAACATAAAGAAATATACAAAAGACACTAATTTTACTAACTTAAAATAATTTAATGGACAGATGTCCAAATGCATAACATGGTGGCTTGCTATAACTGATGGCCCTCATTTAATACCTACTGGAGCCAAACTTAATTTGGTGAATGTCTCATAGCATGATTTCTTATTCTTCTCCATCAGTCCATCAGTGAGAGTTTACCCAAGCACTACAGTTTCCTCTCATAGCTAAATGAACAGAGAGGTTCCAATAGTGATTTAAATTTCCTGCTCAAGAAAGAAGTGCCGGGTCCCACAAGGCACAGGGATGGCAACACTTGGTAGCAGTAACCAAAGCATTAAACCTGATTCAGTTGTTGACAGTGATGCTCCAAAAATAAATTATTTTACTTTAACAATTTATGGTGCTTATCTTTGATCTTGGATGCTACAACTGCTATAATACTTAGTTGAAAAATAGAATTGATGCTAACAGGTCAAAAAAAAAAACAAAATCTCACATTTACTAACACAACAAAGATAAGAGACTATCTTTGCATGATGTTTACTATGAAAGATGGACTTTGCATATATTTATTGACACATTAAAACTCTGTTTTTGTTCAGCAACAGCTGTCACACCTTAGTATTGTGCACATTTTTTCATAATTGATGGCAGCAGCAGACTCATTTTAGATTCCATTCACTTCTGCTTTAATATTCTTTATCGTTTCAGATATAGAATCTGTGCTATTCAGAAGATCACGGTCTTGACAAACAAATGCCGTGTATTTTAAATAGAAACGAAAGAAATTGGACAAATGTAACAAGTTACAATACATCTCAAATGATAAATCACCAGAGGAAAAAAACCATTTCATACTTTTAGTAGCACTTTTTCAAAAAGAAATTATTTCAGGGTGTCAAGAAAAAAATTTGTATGGAAGAAACTGAATTTAACAGTTTACCCAATCTTGCCATTCTACTGAACCCCCTACTTAATTCAAAAAGTCCCTGTAAACTGTGTATAATACAGGTTGAACCAAAGGCTAGTCTTATATCCCCACCACACCATATGTACTGCAGTAATTTCTTTTCTTTAATGATAAGCCAACCAATGGTTCTACTTGTGAGCTCAAGTAAAATGTTTGTTTATTATATTTCCTACAATGGTGGCTGACAGATTGAGACTAAAGAATTAACCAATGGAGAAAAGTTGTTTTTGTTTGTGTGCACACGTGTGGTTTGAAAAATCACAGTTTACCCCGTTTACAACAGATGGAATGATGCAGGAATGCCAGAAGTTTCAGGAAGAAATGTTGAATCCAACAAGCATCTTTCCAATAGTGCAGGCTGCTGGACAAGATGTCACTATCATGAGCATGTTCAGCTGGCATAGTTGTGGTCCCCTCATCCTATTGCTTTGCTAGATGACATCATAAGAATACTTGTTGAGGCAGACCAAGATTCTGCGTTGCTTGTTTAGTGTCCAAATAGGGATAGGATGTTTCAGAACATGGTCAACTTCAGGTATGAGGTTAATATTATACAAAATGCTCTACAGAACATGAATGTGACTTTACAGACTTTGGCTAGCCCAACCCAGAATCTGAATCCCATTAAGCATTGTGGAATGTCTGGAAACAATACCCCACAGTCACCTTATTCTGTGAACAAACTATCTGTAGAGACTGGAGAATAAAAAACAAACAAACAGGGCCAGTACTTTATGAAAATTGTGATAAGAATGCAGGGATATCCTGTTTGCTAAATCAAAGGATAGGAAAGGAGAAAGGAAACACTGCTAGTTTAAAGTTAACCAGAAAAGTCATCAATGAACAAGCATCTTAGTCACTACTTTTAGCTGACTATTGTTGCGTGGACTTGAGAGCTTTTGAGGAAATAGGCACATGCCACAGCATAACAGAGAAACTACATTTATCAATATGCTTCACATAATACCCAATAGAGGAATAACACCAAATTTATCAAGTTTGATGAAATTAAAATTCAAGAAATAGCAGACTGACATTCTGTTTGTGTTTCACTTGCTGCAAACATTATACCCAAGTTAGTGTAAACAGCATGGTTATTTTTCCTAAAAAGCAACACTTCACTGATAATGTAATGCATACTACTACAGATTACATCAAATTCTGATTACTTTCAACATAATATATCACCACACGCCAAGTAAATCCAGGCAAATTCAGCTCTCAGCTGTTGTCACTGAGGACAAATTAACACTGAATTCTTTAGGTTTCCATTTGCGTGTGTACACATTAGACATTGTACAACATTATAAATGAGAAAAAAATAAAATTTGCCGGACTTGGTTTCCAGTTGCAGCCTTGTGTTCTATCTATTTCCGTCAACCAATCATTCATTATCTGATTCACCTGATATATTATTAGTAGTTTACTAAGAAACCTTCCCAAACAATCCACAAGCATACAAATCTAACAATAGCTATTTTCCAAATAGATCACTAAGATAAGTGCTTAATTTCCCCATTATTTTATACTAACTTTTCTTCATTTAAGAGAAAGGACAGTAATTTACAACTATGCAAGTTAAACAGCACAAACTTCACAAATCTAAACAAAGCAATGGGTTATTTTTTATGATAAACCTGCTTCACTCGTCTTCTTTTTTCCTTTAATTTTATCCATTTGGTGTCAAATTCTAACCATAGCACCGAGCTGCTTTATGAGTAAAGCAACCATCTCAAAACTAAAACCAAAACACTTAAAACAATAAAAGGTAAAAAAAATCAAACACTATAACTATAAACAAACTTACAGGTCTAGAATCCCTTATCCAAAATTCTGAAAACTGAAAAGCTCCAAAATCCAAAATATTTTTTGAGTGCTTTCAGTGGAAAATTCCAGAAGGTTCTGGGTGACGCGCAGGTCCCGATATGCTTGACATATGCGCATTACTCACCGTAATTTTTGCGCTTTGTTGTTGGTGTGAATATACTTTGAAAATGTCGAAGCCTGCAAATATTCCCCTGGTACCGGTAGGCCTACTGTACTGATAGCTTACCTTTCTGATGGTTAAATGTACATCTTTTTCTTATGGTTTCATGCACAAAATGATTTTAAAATATTGCATAAAACTACCTGTAGGCTACATGTATCCATATGCAATTATAATGTTGTAAATGAACTTGTGCCCAGTCCACACTCCCCAGTGGGTTAGCTACCAAATTATGCTGATATATCTATATTCCAGAGTCCGAAACACATTCGACCCTAAGGATTTCGGATAAGGGATTCTCAACCTGTAGTCAATAGTTTGATGAAATTAAATACACAAGTTTATTAAGTGCTAAGCAAACATGTTCTCTTAAAATCTGTGCAGTTTATATTGTGTGTGTTTATTTTGTTTACAGAAGATTATGAAAGCAAAGGATAAAAACTGACCGTTTTTCCAAGAATTTGTAACAAACTGCAGTGATATAAATTTACATTTAAATTTTAGCATGTTATTCAAACAAATCTAAAACTTTTGTATCTAAACAAAATTGTTTAAAAAAAAAGAAAAAAGATGTAGACAGACAGACAGACAGACAGATAGACACAGAGACAAACAGAATTTTTGTTAGGTTTTAACAATTAAATTTTTTGCTTACACAGATGTGACAAGGTATTGGTTCGAAATTTGTTTTGCCTGAGTCATGAGTATTATCCTTTTAAATAAACCTCGGTACTCTCAAGCTGAGTGGAGGCTACAGGATATAAAAGAAATAAAAACAAACACGAAAATGCAATCAAATTCTCCGGAACATTTATAGACAAGCTAAACTTCGTGACTTGTCAACCATCACTACATTTTCATTCCAAATGTTTGCACTACCAATTGTTAAGACTGAGAACTGTTTCAACATTTTGCAAATACATCACACAAGAAAGGCCTGTGTTTACCTCACATGAATTCTACTGACGATGATGCAAGACTGATGCTAAAAGTTCTCTATACATAGGCTAATAGTCTTAACTATAAAATAAACAAACTCAACTCAACCTGAGGAAATTCAATTTATCTTCTTTTATTTTTTTTTATTTTTTTTGCAAATGCTGGAAAATAATATCTTGATAAGGATCTTGCTTCTACATCCAAATATCTTTGGAAAATGCAAACAAGTAGAGTACAACTTCCTATATTTCAAAGAAACTGTTGACATGTTGAAAATTTGTAAATTTTGTGAAATTAAGAACCAAGCTTAACTGTCAATGTGAAAGTTTCCATTAACTAATCTATAAACCAAAAATAATACATTAGACATCCTTTATTTTATGTCATGAGCATTCTTGCTTCTTTTCTTCTTTTTGTCTACTATGAACATCCTGGCAGGGATGAACCATCTGGAGTTCAGTCTGTCAACAGGAAATACATCTGTTAACCAATATACCAAAAGTTAAGGGTTTTTAGCTGACACTTGCATTGTCTTTTCTATTGGACTCTGAAGAGAAATGGTCGCTACCAGAGAGAACCAAGAACAAAACTGCAACAATGCTTAGAAAATATGAATAATAATGGTAGTTTCAATAAAATTCAATTATTAACATAGAAACAATTTTGTTTGCCTTACAGTAAATACCAAAAGTATCAGAAAATATTTCTGGGAAGTAAAAGAAATTTAAGAACAAATGTTTTGGAATGATTAGAAAATTTAAACACACAAAGTTATTACCAGAAGCCATGGCCAAAACAATGCACCTTTTCCAAGTTTAACCATATGTACATAAATTGTTAAGTTCTAGGACATCATGACAATATTTTCATTGTCGTACACTTCCCTGGCTGTGGGGATTGTAGATCCCTCTCTTGGTTAAAAGATTAGGGAATGGGTGCTAACAAAGTGAGCAGATTGCATGACTATTTCTTAGCATGAGAGGGCTAATATGCAAAAGTACCTCCCAGACCTCTTCATTTTCAGATATGGAAGAAAACCCCCATGGATGACTGGTGAAGAGCAGCAAGAAGAAACCACACCATAAAGGCACACCAAATTTAGCCAGCCCCGACCAGAGTTCAAAGTTATCTAAAGATAATAGTTATGGCTATTTTCATTAAAACAGAATGCCTCTTCACATGTACCTTGTTTTTTGTCATCAATCCCTTCAATGTTAACTCAATGGTCTATTAATTCCTTTTTAAAATATTTATTTATTGTGGTTGATTTTGGCAAACCTGCATGCTATGAGGACTTAAAGATGTAGTGTCCACTCAGGTAAAGTTTCAAAAATTATAACATGAAAGATTTTAAATGTCAAAATTCAATTTGTATGAGTTGGATACAAAATAAAGTTGCTTTCTATGTATACTATTCATGACTACGACATAAAGACGTCTAATGTTATGAATATAGTTAAAGTTCTCTAAAGTTAGAAATTAATTTTCTTTTCTGGAACTTGCACAATCATGTGAGTTTTCCAGGCTATAAACGAATGACTATAACACCTGCCACCTAGCAACTGTTTCCACAAAAATTTGTAATTAACAATGCGTTAAATTTTTCCATTGAAGACTTTAGGGGGAAAGGAGTTAATGTTTAACATACAGTAACTGATAAAAAAGCATGCAGCTTTAAAAGAAAACTATCATCTAATAAAGTGAACATGAACCAAAGCTAATTGTTGAAAAAGGGAGCCAATTTCATTAATTACATAACAAGTTTACATAATGTGCAAGAGCCAATCACTTTGCAATGGATTTGCCTTTAAAAAATTTTGATTATATTCAAAAATAATATGAACTTTGAAAAAATATTTTACCCTACATTTCATTCATCAGTACTACATATATATATATATATATATATATATATATATATATATATATATATATATATTCATTCTAGTCTGTTGAATTAACAATGTGCTTGGCATGTTGCGTTTGTTTAATCTTGTTATTATCATATGTACAGGCTTTGCCAAAAGTTGTGCATCACCATAGAATTGTCTAATTTTACTTGATAAAGTTGAATTGAACCTGCTGAATTTGCATAATAATGTTACACTAAAAAAATCGAAGAGTATACCACTTTGTATTTTTTCCACAAACTTAATGAAAAAATGACAAAGTTTAAAACTCTGACAATTTCAAATCTACTGTGTAAATACATGATTTCTGTAAAGACCTTATAAATCATGACAAGTGTGACTAAACAACTAGAAGTATTCAAAAGCAGACATTTAGAAGAAGTGTCATAGGTACAGTGTCAAGCTATTTGAGCTATAAATCAAAGATACATTTTATTATTGTTATCTCTAGAGTAGTGAATGTATGTAGATGACTAATGGGTGTAGAAACTGTAGATAAAAATGATACATTAAGATATTCAATTATCTCTGATTAACTTAGTTACAGTTAGATTTCCATACATTTTATTCAGGCAAGAAAATTATGACAGTTGAGAGATTTCCTTATTCAGAAGTTTTGAGAGTTAATATTATGCCAAGCAGTTTCAACACTTTGTATATAACATGCAACTGCATTTTACTGACTCCATCTTGTTTTGAACAGGTTTTTGCAATATGGCCAGGAGTGATGATGTAATAATAATTTCATCACCAGCGAGCTGCCGACAGGTCACTGTGCTGTTTACTTGCAAGTGGTGATGCAATAATAATCAATAAGAAGTTGTATACACTTTCAAAGAAATTCCTTCTCATTCACAGTAGGCATTGTGTGAAGCAGGGTTGTACTTCTTGAGGATATTATAAAAGCACAAGTCATCCTGTAGCTAATAGTCTTAGCTGGCAAATTAAATTTTGTTAAATCCCTTTTTAATTAATCAAGTTAGCAGTTTATTGCTTACTTCAGATTTAAGATTTTAAGAAAATAGAAAACAGTAAAGTATTGATAATCATAATAATAATCTCTCTTTTTTAATTTAAAGAGAAAGCTTCAAATAAAATTCTTTAGAATATTTTTGATCAAGTTGTCACTACAGTCATGTTTTACAATCCTCTGCTGTATACCACTCTCAACAATAGAGACGATTCAATCTCTACATCTGAGTCGACCACACTGGGGGAACATAGTACTGCAGTTATATGCTAGATAGCATTGCCTGTCTTGCACCAATAAGGGCACACTTCCAATTTCAACAGGGAGGGCCCTACTAGAACTCATCAATTTTAGATGTGGGAAGAAACCCCACGGCCGGCTGGCGGAAAAGGATGAAAAGAAACCTTGCCTGGGAAATGCGCCAAACTGAGCCAACCAGGAATTGCGCATGGCCCCTCAACCATGGCAGTCCAGTAGTCTAACCACACTGGCTGCCCTAGGAACTGCAAATTAGATGAGCTACATTAAAAAACATCAAACAACAACCAACCCATTGCTCCTTTCTATTCTCAGAAGTGATAATGTATATTTTAATGCAATTTTATTAACTATACTATTGCTAAACCTAGATATAGTAAACATGAGAAGAGAATCATAAACAACCAAATGTGGAATAATTTACCCATTTGTAAGATGGCCAAAGAATTTTAAAATGGGGTTAGAAATCATAGCCAGAATATAAAACCAAATTATGACTGTAAATAAAATAATAATCAATCTATCATGTCTGGATTTTTAAACAAAAAAAAAAATCTTTCAAACAAATATTAGTTGGTAGTTGCGTGTGCTTCTTTATTGTTTTGTTTTTTTTTTTACATTTAATGTTCTTATACAGATTTTTCTCTTTTTTTATAACTGATTTACAATATTAAATTATTGAAAGCTGAACCATCATCTTTTTTCTTCCAAAATTTAGCATCTGAAGTTTTAGCACACTTACTTTCACAGAATTTTGTTGAGATTGAAATAATGGATTTGAAATAAACTGAAAAAATGGTCTCGTTTTTTTTTTGTTTTTTTTTTTTTAGGTAATCATAAAAGAGAGAAATGGTCAGCCAAGTGCATAGCACACTAGCCTGCCATAGCTGGGAGCCCAAGTTCGATCTCCATTGAGGACCATGATTCAGTCTGGCACTTTCTTCCTGCTCTTCTGTACCAGTCTATCGGCATGGGTTTCCTCACACAGGTAAACAAAAGGTTTCTAGAAGAGACTTTCCACTACCCAAAGTGGTAGTTCTTGAGGCTTGCTAGTTAATAGGCATAAACGAAACTATCATCACAGCAAAACCATAGCAATGTGAAGACATGGGGTGGTTTGGGGTCTATTACTACATGCATGCATCAGAAAAGTCAATCATAGCCTGATACCTGCAACACAGACATCACCAACTGTCAAAGGAGATTTTTGTGGGGGGTGTTCCTGGTATGTCTGAGATACTGGCTGGTAACACAAGCTCATTCAAGAGATGGTCAAGGAAACCAAGATCTGTGGGAAAAGATGGCTAGTGTGCACAAAATCCAGGGATATCCAGGAAGTATGAGGCAAAACGCTGTTTTATCAGCATATTCTTCCATAGTCCTGCATAAAGAGAACAAAAGAACCATAAGGTGTCATCCTCACACTGATCAGTCAGCTTTCCCTGTGTACATGAATGGGAAGGTGATTGCAAGACATTCCTCTCCATACAATCATATTTCCTCCACTAGATAGGTCAGCATGATATACAGAACATTCATTTCTGTGGCGATAAACTCTGTCAACTAATGATCCCATGCAGTAGATAAAATTCATCACTAAACATTACTGCTGCCCATAGCATCCAAGATGAAATCCTAAGTCAATGACATTACTGATGCCAAACCTACTTATACATCAGGATCAAAATGTTGCTGTGGACAGTGAACAGGGATAGATACTAGTGTCACATAAGCAATGTCTAGCTGTCAGGTCAGATATCTGTCATAGCCTAGGAATACTCTACTGTACTGTTGTGGTGGTAGTGGTAAATTAGTCCCACAAATGTTGTAATCAAATACAGTAGTCTTGGGCCTATAACATCATACACAGTCAAGCAAACTGATCTTGATCTGTCTCTGGTACTTACAGTTTGTTGAAATTGGTCAGAAGTCTGCTTTTGTTAGATCTTTGAACATCAGAGGTTATCCCAGTTTGTAGTCTATCAACTGTTGTTCCTCTCAATGTCAGGTAACTTCAATATTTTTTGATCATTAAAAAGATAACAGTAAATGTGTAGCTAAATACCTATAACCAATCATCTCAGAGTATTATTTGCATGGTTTGCACATGCAAAACACAACGTTGAAAATCACCCAGGTTTCTCCATTCTGATTCTTTTACTACCACCAATATATTCACTACTGTTGACTTAATGATTCTTCTCAGGTATTGTTTTGCAAATGCATTCTCTCCATTTCTTTCTGTTTGTTTTTTTTTTTTTTTCCTTTTAATTACCACCAATTCCTTTTCAGTGCCAAACTCACACTTTTGGTAGTGGTTATTAGCAAAAACTAGGGGGTAAGAACTTTAAAAACATGAAAAAGTGCCTAAATGTTTAATGTCTATTTTGATAAAAGTTACTCTGAATATTTTGTTTTACTTTAACTACTTATTTTCTGTTTAGTCTTTCCCACTCTATAAGTGATGTGCATGACTAAGCCCCAATTTCTATGACAACAGACACATAAGGGGAAATGTCATTCCCAAAAGTCTTTGATCTTCCCTAGACTTTTACACCAGCTACTTCGTTCGGCCTCAGATCAAACCAGAGACCTTCTCTGCTTTATGGATAAATACTCTAGCCAAATGGCCATTGAGGCTCAGTTATATATAAGGGGTTTTCCAAAAGTAATGCCATCAAATTTATTTTGAGTTAACCATTACAGGTATATGGTTCAATTCATGAAAGTCCTATTTTTCTGCATAACCTCTCTCACATTCAATGCATTTTCTCTAGCATTTAACAAAGCATCAAAACCTGTTCAGTAAAACTGTGATGACTGAGCCTTCAGTCACTTGTAGAACAGCACATTTCATGGCCTTGTTACTTTCAAAGTGGATACCACAGAGAGAGATTCCTTCATACCACTGTTAAATTGCATGTCTGATGCAGTGAAACCCTAAAAAAATTGACAGCGGCCAACACAAACCATGCAGGATGCGCTCCTGTTGCATAATACGCTAGTGGTAGAAAACCTCAAGTTGCGTATGTGATGATAGAGGCCATCCAGAAGATCAGATGAGAAAGAATTCCACATCCGCCATACAGTCCTGACCTAGCAACTCTCACCTCTTCACATGGAGTCTGCTCTGAAAGTGACAAAGCTATGAAAGACGCTGTTCTAGAGCGACAGAAAGTGCGATAATCAGTTTTAACGTGTGGGTTTTGATGCCCTTGTTAAATGCTAGTGGAAAAAACATTAAATGTGATGGAGATTATGTAGAAAAATAGAACTTGCATTAATAACATGGCTAATCAAATATATTTAGTTTTAACCTTATAGCTATAATAGTTAACTTGAAATAAATTTAGTGATATTACTTTTGGAAAACCCCTCATACAATTGAGCATGTGTGTCTGTGTCTGCATGCATGTTTTCTTACTTGGTGCTAGTATGGAGGGAACATTTATTTATACCCTTGTTGTTGTTTCACATATTAATGTCTACAAGGGAGACAACCCTGGTGAGAGAGTGTAGTGCCACAGTTATCTGCTAGGAAGCATTGCCAGTTCTGCATAACGAGAAACCAAACACTTCCAAAAGGAAATCTTAACTAGATCTTTTCATTTTTCAGATGTGGGAGGAAACCAGCACAGCCATCTGGTAAAGGAGAGTGACAGAAGAAAGAATGCCCAGGTAGGTATATCAAACCATCATTCAATAGTCTGCTGTTTTGTTTTAAAGTAATATCCCTACATATTTTTTTTTTGGTAGTTGAGTATTCACAGAAAGCTCAAGTATTCTATCTTTTCTTTCTTTTTTGTATTTTTTTTAAGATTTTTTTGGCATGGTTTCTCTTTATTTCCTTAAATTTCTTTCAAAATTGGAAACATGTTCTCACTCTAGTACAAATCAAACTGTAGTAACAAACTGATTTTAAAATGTACCTCAAATAAACGGGCTTTATTTGAGAGCCTGTAATTGTACTAACTTAATACTTTTGTTTGTGTACTCTTTTACCTGTTCGAAAATGAGCGGCAGTCTGTAAAATCAGGTGTTTATAAAAATGCTACAGAGTTTTAAGCCCAAGATTTTTCAAAATAATTATCCAAATGTTCATTCAACAAGGTGCTAACAGATATGCAGACCATGGTCATAAATTACGAGTAAATAATTTCACTTCTTATCTCTTCTGTCAAAGTGAATCTAAATTAAGAATTATTAAAGAAACAAAATAAGTTGTTAGCTGTAAAGCTAATCTTTGATTGTACATACAGTACTGAGTCAGTATGGCCAAATTTATTGTAAATTCTACTTGATGCAAGTAAAAATAAGCAATCAGAAAACGTCATTTGCATAAATATATTATAAATAAACAAAAATTGCTCATGCTTTTGCTACATTTTCAAGTGTTTTTTGTGATTTCAGTAAAATTATTTATACTTTTTAAAATTAACAACAACAAAAAACTGCTGAACTTTTAGTTTTATGCTAACCAATAGTTTACCAGTTATCTTATGTTGGTCTTACGGTCCGTCTTCTCCTGATAGCCTAATGTTATACTTCCTTCAGCTCTACAAATATTATGGTTTTAATACATTAGTACTGTAAATAATGCTATATAGATTAAAGTAATTAAGATTCGGTATAACAGCTTCTTGTTCAGATCATTGGTAGCCATTAGCTATAATGGCAAAGCATCAGAACACACACACAAATATATATATAAATACATGCAGTATACTGTATGTAATTCATTATTTGTAAAGTAAAATTGATATTTATGAAGAAAGCTATCTTGGCAGTTCTTTATCTTGTTACTATCAGCATCCAATTCAAAACCAAAATTAGGCTCTATTTTTAATTTTCTTTTTAACATTTTCAATAAGAGTTTTGTTTTTGTTCACCATATGCAGACATACACAGCTTGTGTGTAAATAGCTATGATTAATTTCCTTAGGCAGTTTAGCAATAACCATTTTTCAAAAACTTTTCAGCAAGAGATTCCATTTAAAATGATAGTCTGAAGCAGATACTAATAAGAAAACCAACAGATTTGTAATTAATTTTTCTGAAAATTTTGATATATCATTTTAAAATAAAACAACATTTATATATATATATAAAGGCCAGACACATTTGGAGTTAGATATCTCTTGCAAGTTTTATTCATAAACTCTATCTATTCATTCACACGAATAAAACCAATGATCTACATCAAATGTGTTAGTGCTATAAAAAAGGAAACAAATACAAAATATATATATATATATATAACCTGTACTGCAAAGAGTAATCCGATTTCCAAAGGTGTTATTGTTACTGGTAAACACTCTTGGAAATAAGTATGGAAGGATAGATAATTTACTGTGGCACAGAAAATCTCCTGTAGGAAAGCCACCTTCATAGTTAAGCACTCTCTAAAATACTCCTGCTTGCTGCTAAAGAGGTATTAACTTGTCAGATAGCATTCTCAATGCATCAGCCTGGGGTTTCTGACATCTGCAATTAGGACAGCCTTTTGTTTCTGACAGGTGACAAGTCTAAACATCCAAAACACTGAGTTTTTGTCATACCAGAGTTCTTCCTTTCACTCCAGCTCTTTTTTCTGGTTTTCATTTTTTATGCTTTCAGATGTCAGTAACTGTGACCGTTCCTTACTTATCATACTTTAGCCAAATCATTTGTCAGATGTGCCAAAAGATTGCAACTGTGAATAAGTCATAGGAACAAATATTTTGATATAAAAATACAGAGGTAATGCCAGCATTGGAGGAAAGTTGGAAACCTATTCTTCAAATATATTGGTTTATTTATTTTACTATGGTATAGTTAAAAGACAAAATAAAATCACTACTGACACGGATTCCGTTGGCTTCAATAATGAAACGTCAGATTTAAAAAATGTCTAAGTGCAACCATTTTAAAAAATGGAGTTATAATTTCACCATCCAACTGAAGTACGCCACATAACCACATCCAGCTGCAAGTAATTTTTTTATCATCTTTTTGTAACTGATTAAAAACAGCGAGGAATTCTTATTTTTTTTGTTTATCTGTTTTATATTACTGTACTACAAATTGGCAGAAACTTTTCTATGAATACAATAAATAGGTTTCATTTTATGTTTTTATTTACATCACAATTTTAGTACATCAGTAAGAGATTGGTCAGGGTGATTTGGCCACCTTCCCTTTTCACCAGCTGTGTGCATTAGAGATGTTCAAATGATAACTAGCCACATAACATTATGGCAATGCCATTCCAACCAGACTTCACTTTAACATCCCTGGCATACCTTTCCCTCCCAGTTATAGATTAAAACAATCTTTTTTTAAAAAATAGAAATAAAAGTAATATATTTTCTGAATTACATTTTTTAATAAAAAGTAAAATATGAAACGAATAAAGTAAATGCAATTTTTTTTGTACAATGACAAAACAAAGTATACCCTTTCAAATAATAATAGTGATGATGATGATGATGATGCAGCTTGAATAAAGAATTCAAGAAAACAAAAATTTTTAAAAACATTCAAAATTTCAGATATAATATATAATAAAATCTATATATCTCATAAATACTAAATAGGATTAAATAAATGATTTAAGCTACAGTAACAAGATTTTAGGAGATTGAATTTCCTAAGTAGAAACCAGAAAGAAGAAAAGAAAAAGAATGGAGAATTCTTTAAAATCTTCTTTTAAAGGAGAAAGGAAAAGACTTCCTAAATTTGCCAATACTGGAAGCTGAAATACCTGCTGTAGCAATCAAAAAGTAATTCAGTGAAATAAATTGAACAATCAAGGGAAAGAAACATGGCTTTTTCCTCTTTTTTGATGATAATAGGACATCCACTATTTATTGTATCACTATACCAGCTGTTATCATATGTAATTAGCAGCTGCATCATTCAAATTTATTGAAGTAGAAAAAATTCCAGATCACTCTCAAGTGGTAACCAAAACATGTTTGTAACTAGCTGCCTGATCATCCCATTAGAGTCACCATTAGTCTAAACATTAGAGTAGGGAGCTTGCTTTAAGAAACATTTGAAAAAAAAAAGAAAAGAAGATATAATGCATGGAAGTTTTTTGGGTTTTTTTTTCAAAAATCTTTCTCCATTTTCTTTAAGAACTGGTTTTAAAGAAAGAAAAACCAGTTCAAAGTTCAAAGTGGTTACAGATGAGAACCAAAATTCTACAAAATCAACTAAATGTTAGGCTTATTTAAATCTTGGAATCTAGCATTGATTATATACAAATCTTGACCTTCGGCCTGATAAAGCAGAGAGATGCTGCTGTCCTAGGTGTATACACTAACAGATAGAAGTTCAAATATCAGCATGCCAGTTTTTGCCCTGACTTCTAAATTCACATTATACTAGATAAATACAGAGGTCATGCTGGGTTCCATAAACTCTGCTTATCAAAGCCATCTTACAAAAATGTGGTTTGATCCACATTCCTTCTTTGTTGGTGAGGAAAGCCAGAAAACTATTTCATCTGTTGTATATATTACATTCCAAATGCAGATTCAGATGTTGAACATGTGCCTTAAAGTTTTATTTCAAATGTCTTAAACATTTCAATTTTTTAAAAAAAAAACGGTCACAATGATGCATTTTACAAGATTCAATCAAATAATCACAAAAACTACTTTAAAAATATTTGTTGCATGATAAATGTATGATATAATGGAGTCCTCCATTTTCAGCCTTTTCCTCTCTGTTTGTATTCAGAACCGGTTCTAAATGGCTGACAAATATGAAAAGAAACTACATTAACTGATCTGGTAATAAGTAAATTAAACAGGCAGAGACTGCTAACTACAGTTACAAAAATCTTTGATTGATTTATCAAGTTGCATAAATAAGTAAATAAATAAAATTAGACATTTAGTGCTGACCATGAAGAAATGTAAAATGCTCAAACTCTATATACTGTTTGTATGCCATACTAAGATAACTAAAATACAGGTGCCATGCTTCACATCTATTTAGCTCCAAATATGGCTTACAACATGTTCAAATACTCAATTTGGGTCTAATTTAACAAAAATAAAAGTTATAAACTGTTTCTCACATGATCTTTGGAATCTATTATACATAAAAGGTTATCCTAGAAACTCAAGTTTCATAGCATCAGCTATCTCGTTCTTGTAGTTACTGATCAAGGAAATGTTAAATTTTTAACCTGAATACCCTAGAGCTCCTGTATCTTTGTAACTAGTGTGAGTTGGAAGGTTCTACAACTTTGCAAACTTTCCTTTAACCCTTAGATGACAGGCATCATCTGATGATTTGACATGGAACAGATGGCCATTGTCAAACTTTAAATTTCAAACTAATTTATGGTAAAAATAGAAGCCCCCCTCCCCTCTCCCCGGGAGGTCACCACCATGTCCACCAGGCCCCCATAAATTTCCTAGGACTCCCAGTTAATCATCATGGATGAGGCATATACCTGGACCTCTTAGGGTGATGCCTCACATGGTGTGGAAGTATACACTGATGCTCTTGAAAATTTTGGAAATGTTGGATAATGTAAGTGAAGAATACCAAGTGAGAGATGATTTAACTGACTCAGAGGGTGACCACAAGGAGGCTGGTGACCAGCATGGAACACTGGCATCAGCCACGTTCAGCCTCTGGGATGGCTTCATACCAATTTTTTCTGCTTTTGATAAAGGTAAACAACTAAACCAAACCTCCATGCCCCACCTCTCTTATCACAAGATCGAGAGAGATCACTCCAACTCCAGACTTGTCAGCACCACCCGCTACGATATATGTTACTCAACATAACAGGAGGCCAAAACAGAGGTAGTTAGTTATATGATGTTTTTTGGTATGTTTGTACTGTTTTTATATATTTATCTTAGTTTTTCATGCAAATGTATCATTTCATGAAGGGAAAAAAAATTTTAAATTTTTCCCAATGTTTTCAGTTTCCTCCCTTATCTGAAAATGAAAAGGTCTAGTAGGCATTTTTGCTTGAAGTAATCACTCAATGCACTCAATAAATCCCTAATCTTATCACCAAAATACAGATTCACAACCCCAATAATCGCACATGACAATAACAAAAATAGATTGGATGACTGGTAGCTCATCTAATGTATTTGGAAGCGCAAGTGCTGAGTTGCATACCAACATTTAGTACCTGATCAAGCAAGAGTGAAAATTGCTTTTCTTCTTTAGCATGCTTTGTGATAGCATGTGTATTCAGAGTACCCACAGGCCCTTCTACACAACCAAGTTCCTTGGTCTAAGGTCTGCTGTCAAGATATAACTTTTGGCCATATGGCTGATGATTGGTTGAATAGTTTGTTTTGAAATGTTTGTTTTTCTGGTGGTAAAACTGTTCTAACGCAGTTATGTATTTGGCCTTCCTTGAATATTAGTAGGGCTCCCACCCCTTTTTGTGTGTGTGTGTGTGTGTGTGTATGTGTGTTGGGCAGGTAGGCCACTATGGGTAAACTTTTTCTTTTTTTTAAATCATGCATTTTAATGCATTCCTAAGAGCAGTATTTGAATAATCATATGTAAAACGATCCCTTTGGCTTTTCTACCACTAGCGTATTAATACAATGTCAGGGCTCCATTAACCTCCACAAAATCACCTACATTCATGTGGATGAAATTCCAGAAACATATGCACCCCCATTAATATTCCTTAAAACAGATTATAAATGTGTGGGGGTTGGGGATAAAGACATTTTTGGGTACCATAAACTATTACAGGCTATGAATATTATGCAGCTACCATTACTGTTCTCTACAGAATCAATCAAACACACATGTGGATTCCCTGTAGACTAAAAAGGTGATGTATAGTGAAGAAAAGAGAGGAGATTGCTAACTGCTATTCTAGCTTCAAGAGTTCGTAACTGAATTATCCAGGTCTAAGCAGGTATTTAAAGAAATATAAGTGTCAAACCATTAGTTCTGCTATAGATCGATGAATGGAGGAGGGCACCAGAAAAATAAACAGGATATAGAATTTCGAGAAACTCACTCTGAAATTTCAGTGCTATTGGAAGAATGACAGGTTATATAACCAAGCTGAGAGAGGGTGGGGGGAATATCCACTCTCCATAAACACCATACTTTCATGATTTGATCTATAACTGATGCCATCAAACAATTGGGAGTCCAAGCAAGATGGGCGGTTCTAGGGTCCCATTGTCAATGGTAGAAAAGCTGGTCAGACCTATGCAGGTGACGAACACTGCAGATGGTGATATTTCATTTTTTTCACAGCACCAGGCGACAATCTGAATTCACAATGACGAGACCAACCAGGTCAGATATTTGATAATGTATGGAAAACTGTGTTTTGAGAAAAGTAGCAATTTTTGGTGGGCTGCGTAAAGTATGATGGCATCATACAATAAGTATTATTTTTATTTGAATGCTTGACAACCTACAGTATTTATACTAACTGATTAGTTTGCAACTGTACTGTGCATTAACGTCTAATGTTTATTTAGAGGGTAGTTCTTGGTATAATTCATTACTAAATAAATGCTGGGGGGGTTAAAAATTTTGTAAAAAAAAAAAAAACCATATTATTTTCTGAATTCAATGAAGTTTTCTTTTGCTGATTCCAATTGTATTAAATATACTGTTTGTTACAAAAAAAATCATTCGATATTTTCTGAAACATTATCTTGATGTACACCATCAACGTGTAATGCTCATCTCTTTAAATCTAAAATTTCATCACCTTTTTTTTTCCTTTGTATCTTTTCCCACTTTTTGTGTAGAAGAGAGAACCACAATAGATCTTAATCAAGATCAGTCCTATCTCTTTAGCCTATCTTTTTAAAACATACTACCATGCCATTTGATAATCAAATAATACTTTCGATAGGAGTATCAGCTAAGGCGCAAGGAAAGCTATTTATCTTTGAAATAACCCTTTGAAACCTTTGCTTACAATGAAAAATAGTGAACAAATGTTTTCCTGGTGACTTCAGCAAGCCCTTGTCAATAAAACCAAACACCACAAATAATCTCCTATGGGTTCTCTCCAGACATAATACGAGCTAATACAAACACGAAAGCTATCGACACTTGCTTTTTTTACGCACATCCTACAATGACACTACAATACTTTAGAAACTTTCTAGAAAGAGAATCAAAATCAACACTTATTTGACACTTTCCAAACTTTCCATAGATGAGAAAATGTTACAAAAAATTTATTTTGGAACACTGGTCACATGAGATCTTTAGCAAATAAAAAAAAAAAACATGGATATGCAAATACATACATAAATCTCATTTTTAAAAAAACTAAATATTTAAATACTTCAACATGGAAGAACAGCCAAGTGTACTTGCAAGTGTGACTTTTTCTTTTTTGCTACAAACAATCATGAAAAACATTTCAGCAATACCGTTGTATATTATCTTCATATGTTTGACAAAATCAAAATAATGTAGTCATCTAAAATTAAAATTAAAAAGTACATAGTAATTAACTTTGGCAATGTGTAGATATTCACAACATTAAAGGTTTTTGTGTTACAAACCTCTCTCTCGATGCATACACACACAATTCATACTGAAAGTAATGAGCACTAATTAGTTACGAGAATACCACCACTAAGACTAACCTGTGATTTTATTCATACAAAATATAATATTGCCTCTACTCAATAACATTAGTATCAGTGTTACTCTATAGGTGGCGGCACAGTAGCCAGTGTATATGAAGTCTACCACAAATCGTAGCTACAAGAGAGTTCCTCACAAAAGAGGGTGTTAGGACCTAAACACATTTTTATGTGACTGTGATATGTGGATGTCAAGTCTGGCATCAGTTTGGCTAAAACTAGATGCAATGTCCAGATATGTGATGAATATATTTTTGCAATGGCGTTCACCACTTAGAAATACAAGCAGAAAAAGTGCATCAACAGAAATGGGAATTAGATAGAAAAGTAATGCTAAATTTCTGTTGAATTTGTTACAATATTTCCATAAGGTATTATATTTTATATGAATTAAATCACAAATTTATTCTGTCATTTTCTTGTAATTAATTAGGGCTCATTACTTTCAGTATATTTGTCAGGTCCAACTATTTTTTTCATTCTAAAAATTTTTTGTCATAGTGCAAAAGGTATTTTTTTTTATAAATCCAATTCAATAAGAATTTTATTTCTTCTAAAAGTCAAACAGATGAAGGTAAACACGTTTTAAAATGAAGATATTTTTACATGAATATTTTTTAAAATCAGATGGATTAAACAAAGAAACTGATATTCCAGCACACCCTATTATGTTTGTCACCAGGGAGGGGAGTGGACATTGATGAATTACCATATTTTATTAACCTTCGGACACCATAGCTACATCTAATGATAACCTTTCGACTAATGCTAAGAAAAATTTTTTTTAAAAAAAATCAATGCTAGCCAGCAGCTTCATGCTTATGAAACCTATTCCAAGAGGTTCCAGGGACATCCTTTGTCCTGTTCTAACCCAAATACTCAGCACATCTAGCAGAGACCTGAAACACACTGTCTGACATCCTTGCTTTCTGAAAAGCTCTGATCCAAGTGAAAACTTCCAGATCTAAAACATTCCAGAAATTAAACCCCTTCCAACCTTTCAGTCACTCATGCTCCTATCTCAGACATCTATAAGCTATCTTTAAAGCTGAAATTGTATTCTTTAAAAGCTAAAAATATCAATTTCTTTCTTTCTTAATTTAATTCCCATAGAGAAAACCTGTTGTTTCATCAAATTCAATGATTTCTTGAAGTATTAATAGGCAGGTATGCAATAAAGCTAACAGATTCAGAACTAAATTAACCCTTTTGATGTCAAGCTAGAACTTGGCTAATTTTGATACCATCAAGGTTCATTGTCATGGACCCCTATGAAGTATAACAGGCAATAAATTACCACTAAGGAGACAGCCAGGTGGTCTGATGGTTAGTTTACTGAACTGCCAAGGCTAGGGGCGCAGAGTTTGATTTCTGGTCGATTGGAATTAAGCCAGTTTGGCATAGCTTCCTGGCATGGTTTCTTCTGGCTCTTCTCTCCGGCCTGGGATTCCTCCAAGCACTCCAGTTTTTTCCTGCCAAAGTCAAAAGTGGCAGGGCCCCCTAGTGGAGTAGGATAGGCAATGCTATCTAGCAGATAACTGTAGCACTACACTCCCTCATCAGGGTCGTCTTCAGTGTAGAGAAATTATCTCCATTGTTGAGACTAGAGTACAACTACACACAACAACATAAACTACTATTACTAAGGAAATGCTAATCCTGTGAAAGCAAAAATATTTCTAGGTAAAATTTCTGGGGAGAATTATAGTTCCAAATATGTATTTCCAGCTATCTGCAGTATTGTTTAAGAAAATTATTATGGCTAGATTTACTGTTATTTTCTTACTATTTTTTTTTTTTCATAAGAAAAGATAATGCATAATAACTTAGCAGACCGGACCGACCAAATTATAGAAGTTTGAAACATCCAAACAAAATGCATTATATGCAAACCGTAATTTTTAAATAGTCAACTTTCTTTATTAAATAATTAACACTTTCAACAGTAAATAAACTGATATAGCTTTCATAAATAGATTAACAGCATCTTCAGTGTATTTTTAGTTCACCTTCAAGAATTCACAGATTCAAAGCAACTAAGGAATTGGTTAAAGGAGTATTCTCCAAGTCACATTGGCAGCATTGGATGGCCAACTGCATAGTGTACCAGCCTGCTGTAGCTAAGGGCCCAGAGTTTAATCCCCATTGGAGACTGACTTAGTTTGGCAAAACCTCCCATAGCACATGCTTTCTTCTTTCTGCTGCAGTCCATCAACATGGGTTTCTTCTGCACACACTCTGATTTCCTCTCACAGCTAAACAGAAGTTCTAGTGGAGACTTGCCATTTCCTGCTAAAGATGCCAGGCTCCATGTGGCACAGAAATCAATGGTTATCACCAGTAACTACAACACTTGCAGCCTCATCACACCAAAACCAGAAAGCATTGGAATCTTTTTATTTTTTTTTTAATTTCTATTAATATTCTATTAATATTCTTTAATTTTATTAAGGAAATACTGCATATAAATATTTTATAATTCTGTTGAATATAAATAAGAAATCTTATATTTACAGATATTTCTTTCATCAAAAATCTACCTATCTTCTGAAATTGTTATTATAACCATTATCAAGATTCTCAAATACATAATGCATTTTTTAATTAAAAAAGAAACAATTTACATTTAAAGAATTTTGTTTTTCGAGATTAAATTTTTTACATGATTGGCTTTGCAAATTGCTTATCTAGCTGTCGGTAAAGAACAAGGAGGCAGGCAGTCTGAAGCCAACAGTTAATTAAGATGTATGCAAAACCAGTGGATCAGTAATTCATCAAGTCTCAATAATAAAAGAAAAACTTCAAAAATAGTCAGTGATTAGTACAATTAAAATCTGCATAAAGCTATTTGAAAGAAAAAAGACAAAAGCAAGATCATATTGAGAGTATAAATTCAGGTAATAACTCATTAGTTTTTCTCATTGTCATCATCAAAATCATCATCATTTTTCATCCTTATAAATCTACACTACTTCCAAAAGTTAGGAACCATTAAATTATACTTCCACGTTTTTTTATTAGAATCGTGTTAAGCATTGTATTAATTTTTATAGCGCCAATGGAAACCAGCTAAATAAACTGAAAATAAAATTAGCTTAAAAATGCATTCCACAAGCTTGTTTCTTGTACCTAACTTATCCACTTTTCTCCAATAATATTCAGACATATGATAAGAAAGTTTGTGCACATATTATTAGATATTTTTAGATAGAACACTAATTTTTATTTGAAAATTATTCCTTTTGATGAAAGAACCTGCGGATTTACTTACAGTAAAAGAGGGGCTTTCCCCAGCTCCGGGACACACACTCACGGAAAAGTTAAGTTTTAGGTTTTAAATTTTCTTAATATTTAGTTCCACTCACTAACCCTTGACTATTTACTGAAACAGCAAACAGGGTGTTGTTGTTGTTGTTGTTGTTTTGTTTCTTTCTCGCTCTTTATTTTTTTAAAATTTGAAATTGACTAAATTCACTTCAATTTGCAGTGCTGGTGTTTTTTAAAACCAGATTTACTGATTGTAAACATACAGGATTCACTGTTAAAGTGCTAAGTATAATCAGAAAAAAATGTATCTTTTGCGTCGACCCAAACCATTAACGTACTAGTGCCCGCATTGCCACAGATATTAGACTATGCTGAGTTGATATCTGAGCAAATTTAGGAAATTTTCAAGTAGAAGCCCAGCCCATATTTAATATTTGAACACATTCACATGTTTACATTTGGATAATCCAAGGTGTTCTCTAGTCTAGGTGCATTCACTTTCTTTAATATATTAAAAAAAATAGAGTCCTCTAGCATGGGCTCAATCCTTTCAGAAATGAAAATGACAAGCCTGCTGAAGTCATAGGTGTCAAGCCCCATGTGGCACAGAATTGGCAACACTTCCTAGCTAACAACTGTGACACTATGCACCCAAGCCATGATTGCCTTCCTTATAGGCATCAGTGTATGGAAAAAATAAATGAATTTTCTTAGCTGACAGAAAGAATTTAAGATAAGAGCAGAAAGTTATTGGTGATGTGTTACCTATGGGAATTATATAGTTATTTTGAGCATTTCTCAACACCTTGTCAGTAGAACTAATTAGAGAACCTACATTTTGGCAATCTCTCCCTGTCACCATCACCAGGGTACAGAAAAAAAAGATTACCAAAACGTAGGTTCTCTAATTAGTTCTACCTGTGAAATGGTGGAAATACCCAACTAACCATCTAGTTTTTATAGGAAGAATTTCTGTTTTAAAATATATATATATACCACAGTAATGTTAGTATAAATAAGCATTCTGAAAAAAATTAAGTTGTGCTTTTTTAACATTTGGCTGAACAAACATAAGTGAAACTGAATTTTCTATAATATATACTATGTTGTTAAAATTACTAAATATATAATGAAAACTGATGTGATGCCTCTTGTTGATGTTTAATTCTAGCCTATCAATCCTTTTTACTATGAGAATGTCACAATAAAACTCTATTTTCCTATTTTGCATGAGGAATTCCTCACACCTCCTGGCTTACATCCACGATAATTCAATGTTCTAATCTGCAGAAGAAAAATTCCTGTAGAATTAGTAGCTTTTTCTTTAATACAAGAATTCTTCAACATTTCTTTTTTTTAAAACCTGGAATGGATGACAACTTGAAGGACACTAATAATAACTTGCAAATTGTTTCTTCCTTGGGATTTAAGAATGGAAAGGAATTTTATTTGTGAAAATGAATTTAAAAGATTGAATAACCAGATTTATGGAAGCCATCAGTTGGGAAATGTGAAAACTGGAATCAGAAACTGGAGGCATATTGAAAATTAATGTTGATTTAAAGATTTTTAAAAAGAATTTTTTTTTAAATAAAAAACATTATTTTCCTGCTTTTCCCAAGAAAATCAACATTCTTGATTATTGTTACTGAAATGAAGTCAACCATAAAATGTGTGCACACTTAAAAACACAAAAAGAGAAAGAACGAACTGGTTCAGCCACACTTAAGGTTGTTCATCTCTTAAACTAAATTTACTAAAGACTCACACACACATTAAGCATACTTCCGATTACAGTGCACCATAATGGTTTTCTGAATTAGCATTATTACTAAGAGTTCTTGGATCCTTTTTATCAATCTTTACAAAGAATTTTGTATGATGGAAAGTTTCTTAATAGAAATATGCAGAGTTGGTGGCACCAAAGGCACACAGCCTCCTTTGCATTGCAAAAACTCTGTCCAAAGAAATCAGTATCAAGTTTCTTTGGGATTTTCTTTCGAAAGTTTTGAACTCCAGTTTAATTAACATTCTGCTTTGTTTTAATATTAAAATAAATATATATTTCTTCACATTCCTATTTTTTATAAAAATTAATCCATCCGTTCTTCCATCCAATTTTTAAAGATCTTCTGCTGCCTCTAGAAATATGGATGAAGGTAGTTGGTGAAAATTACAGTAAATTGTGTCACTTTTAATACTTTTTGATCTTCTTGAAGATACAGTATTTACCTAGAAGTGTATGCATAAGTTTTTCATGCTTTCTGATAATATGTTTCTTCTTCTTTAAAAAGATTTATCATAGTACTACCAAAGCTGAAACGGCTGTTAAAAATGGTTTAACCAAATGATTAGCCAAAATAGATTGTCAGCTAGCCAATTCTCCAAATCATTAGCCAAAAATTTTCAAATGCTAACAGCAATATCATTAATCAATAGGTGGTACTAAAAGCAAGCGGTGCCAAGCAGGTAATTTAGACAAGTCAGAACAAAAACCAACACGATAACTGTTACTGTCACTGCTAAAAATATCTAAAAACAACCAAAGAGAATACTAATATAAAATAATGTTTAAAAAACTTAATTCAAAATCATAATGGCCATATGCAGTAATTTATGCATGATGATCAAAATAGAGGTTCACCATTGAAAAGTTGTCATGGAGATTTTACCACCATCAGACAATTTTTATGAAGTCCACTGTTTTGAAAAGGCAGATAAAAGACATGTACCATTTCTTTTTTCACCTAGACAAGAGAAACATTAAGCCAACAAACTACTACCATGGCAGCTTTATGAGCAGGCTGTGTAACCTTTTCACTATGTACATAGAAGACATTAGAGATGAAAAATTAAAGACGACTGTCATGCCAAGTGAAGAAATGCACCATGTTTTCCAAATGCATGCAGCCAAGTATTATTGACAGAGAGCTTGTGAACTATTCGTGAAATCCATTTTCCATTAGACCGATTCGTGATCTCCGCGTATGAGATTCTCCAGCTTTGTCACACATTACAGTTGCTCTACATTCATAGAAGACAGCATGACATTTGGTTCAATGGGCTAGCCAATCTGCACTGCGAAAGCAGCTTAGCATCACAATGGTCGCTATACACTACCTCCCATGGTTCTAAACAATATCATAGCAAGCGCACCAGATGTTTTTGCAGTAAAAGAACATTTAATTTGTGTGATAACATTACCACTGAGGTAATATCAAATCGACCCAAATCCTACCTGACAGCCAGTAAAATTACCAACACACAAAGTTCCACGAATATGCACTGCCTACCACTAAACAGGAAATAGTTTTATCAAAATGTTACAATTAAAGACACTTTGGTGCCACTTTTGCTTTTTTTTCTTTTAGACAAATTACAGTACATAATTTCTCTATGTACAACAGTCAGTCCGATTGCTGGTTTTGCCAGAAACTAACCAGATTTTAAAAAAAACCTTAAATATACTAATGCATTGCAGATATTTATTTTTTTAAATTCATTCGTTTATTCCTTATAACAAGCAAATATGCTAACAAATCAAACATTATTTTAAATACTAACCCTTATGTACCTTATTTGTGAGATATAAGAGCAAATTATATTTTAACTAAAATTTTGCAAGACCCACCCTCCAAAATAATACAACTGCTTTAACTCTAAATTTCAGTTTACATTTAAATTTCATTAAATCTGAGTTTTACTTTAATCTCTTGATCTACCTTCTGTAAAAAAAAGTTTTTCTTAGATTACAAAAGATCTAATCCAGATCAAACCAACATAACCTTTTCAAAAATGATAGCAACCATTTCTAATGTAAAGAAGCATGTCTTTGAATAGCAACTTTGAATAACTTTCTTGAGTCTTTACACCGACAAATAATAATAAACTACACTTCTTTATTTTTATAGTTTGCACTACACATTATTATTTCAGAATAAAATCACTTGTCTTCAATTTAAACTTAAAACATTTAATGAATATTTTAAGTTGTATACATTTAGCAAATTCCAATCAATGGTAGCCTCATTAATTATTTTTAGAGTATATTTCTAATTTACATAAGATAAATAGAAGTAAAAATATAAATGACTGTGGAAAGAATTTAAAGAATAATATGGAATATTTTTTTCATTTGAAAGAGAAGAAAAAATCTGTTTGTAGGGCTGTAGAACTACCAAGGTTGAGAGTTTAAGTTCAAATTCTGGTCAGGACTGGCTCAGTTTGGCATACCTACATGGTCCTGGTTTCTTCTCTCTTTTTTCAACCAGCCAATTCTCTGGATTTCTTCCTACATCATAAACGGAAAAGGTCAAATAGGGTTTTCTGAGTGCATGTTACAGAGGGTCTATTGTTAACTGTTCACTGGTTTGTAATTAAGGCTAATACCCAATACCTCCCCCCTTCTAGCTCATTGCTATCAGATGCCCTTAGACCACAAAGTCAGGAGAGCATTTTCCAAGACGGTTATTAGTAAAATAGACAGGATTTTGAAAATTCACATTGTCTATAAAGATGGCATGGGCATCCACAGGAATTTTTCCAATGGGAGGGGATTGACAAAATAATATCAAGGTTGGGTAATGTGCCTAGCAATGAAAAAGATACTAATTTAGTTTCTTTTCCTATCAAAGACATTTGATTTTGATCAATATTTTTTTTTTTACTTACGAAATATTTCTCATGATTTATTTAGAATTATAAATTTTAATTTCTTTTTTCGACATTGGTAAGCTTCCTTTGCTATTGTGCTGCCCCATCAGAGCTCACAATAACGAAATTTAAAAAATGCATTTCTATTCAACATTTTTATTCGTTACAAATTGTAAACGTCTCTGTCTGGTCTCGTCCAAATGTATCCATTACTTTTTGAATAAGTTCGTGCTTGTTACCTGTAACTTTTGCTCTATGAACACTTATACACACAAAGTCCAGACAAACGATCATCCGCCATTGATGATCTCAGCCATGTTTTCACCCTTCTCATAGTGCTAAACGACCTTTCTGCTGTGCAGGTTGTTGTTACTGGTGATGTTAGAGCGATATGAAATGCTTGACACGAACACATCCTACACAATTGAGCCACCGACATTAGAATGAAATGTCTGCCATCTGCATTGTCTGAGAACAGATAATTCAATATTAGACAACTGTTCAACTGTTGAACCATCGAAAAGTTTGTTGAATTATTATTATTCTGCTTTTGGTCAGCATTCAAAACTTCTAAACATGATCATACACTTTTATGATGTCAAGTTCAACAGCTTGGAGAGCTCGTTTTACAAATTCTAACATTGCTGAATAGCTAAAAAATACAGTCAGACAAAACTACACGCCATTTTGCTTGAAGCAGATTCTAGATGGTGTGCATCTTGTTGTGTTTTACCTGAAGCTGTAGTGACCAGTATGCTTAAATGATAAAAAATGTATACAAAGACATCAGAAAATATTCTAATACATTTCTGTTTTCCAGTCCAACATGTTTCAGATAATTGTGGCACATTTAGAAAAAGACTTTTCCTCTTTGGACTCTCACAGAAAACATTTTATGACAACTTTCTTTGATTGTACCAATTCTATTGCAAATCTCAGGTACACAATTCAAGTTGTTCATGATCAGATTGAGCTTATGAGCAGCACATTGGACAAACACGGCTTTTATATACTTACATTTTGTTGTGGCTTGCACGCCCTTTTCCTTTTCTGCAATCACAGAGCACCCGTCATATCTACCTTGGCCATGTAGTTTTTCTAGATTCAAGCCAAACTTTGTACGCCGATCAATGATAGCACTGGCAATTGAAGTAGCATCCAGTTCATATAGTCTTGCAAATTCTAGAAATTCCTCTTGGATTATATTTTCAGTGCTTGTTGTATTAACAAACCGTACACCAAGTGACAACTGCTGCTTTCTGGATGTCAGCACTTTCATCAGCAATTACTGAAAATCCAGCAAAATTGTTTGCTGAATAAACCATTTGTTCCCCTGATGGTTTCTTCACAGAGACCGATTAGTTCATTTTCTACACTAACAGTTGTATGAAAGTGTAGCAAGCATTAGTTGAAGCATTTTCCAAATGGTTTTGTAGCATCTCATCTCATCTGATTCAATAGGAAAATTAAACAGGCTTTGAACATTTCCAGTTTTGCTTCTATTACCACATAAAGCAATGCCATGTGTACAACAAAGTACAATGGTCGACAATATTGAATCGTCTATAACTTTCCATTTCTGTTCAACGTCTCACTTTAAAGCACTGTCCAGTTGACACGCAGTGTTCATTTCTGGTTTTTTCCCTGATCGCCAAAAAGTTAGTTGCATCAACTTGTGCATTTCTGTGCCAAGTGGTAAGAATACGACTTCTTGCACTTTCATGAAAGTCTTTATACCTTGTAAAAGGTGCTGTGGTGAAGGCTCCCTGTGTTCCATGATGAACTGGCTATGGGAAAATTGGACGATATTTAGAAATTGCTCCTCTTGGGTGTGGGGGAATAACTAAATCATGGTAAATATCGATTTGGCCACACACGATGGAAACTCCATGCTCCTTTTGCATCCTTTTCGAAATCATATTTCTCAGGAGACAACTCACTTGTTACAAGTAGATTGTGTTTAAGATTGGCCGTTAGTTTTATAGACGAATTAATATGCAATCCATTATCATAGAATGATTGGATTTGTCACATGTAACTGCCGTTGAATCTGGACCAGAGATAGTTCGGCTTTGTTCTTAAGTTCTTGCCTTATTCTCTGTTCCTTATCTGGTGTTTCTAATTTCCACTTTTCCAAAACTCTCTGATATCCATTTTCAAAAAAATGGGGATTAACGAAATATCTAAAACAAATACATGTGTTAGGTGCAGTTGACGTAACTTGACTGGGTCAGTCGACTACTGGACAGGGGATTTCTTTCCCAGTTGTTATAGCCTAATGGGATCCCGAAAGTGGCTTCTAACACTTAGTTCAATTAACCAATTAGAAGGACTGCTATGGTCACTAACTAATCAAAACACGTTATACTAACCAATTGGCAGCCCCTTCATTTCTTAATTACCCTATCGGCTTCTTTCTCGAAACTAAGCAGAGGGACAAATGGTTTAGCTATTTACTTTGACATATGCACGCTCTGCCAGTGCCTTATACTGCATTTTCCTGTATTATAACTATCTTCTTTGCCTCTGACCTTTTGGCCTTCCACTGGGTATGGTCAGACTCCTTTCTTATCCAATTCACCATGCCATCATTATACTATTACCGTCAACTTTCCATTTGGGGGGGGGGGTCTCATGACTGACATCCACTGTCCTACAGGAACAGTAAATATAACTCAGAATCAAGTAAAATTATGAGATGTTAAGCATACCTAGAAATAAAGAAAATGTATTGGTCATTTAGAGTTGCTTTGGTAGTTTTTTTTGTTGTTCATCTCAGGAAACATCCCAAGCTTTTGTATAAAAAGTACATCTTTAAATTACTTCTTGTCATTATTATTATTGTTTCTTTTACTGAATGCTCTAAAAACATTTTTATTTCAGAAACTCTGGTAGAGTTTTAAAAACCTTTTTTAAACATCTAGTTCTCACAGTTAATACCACTTATCTAACAAGATGTGGTGCCAAAAACAGTGAAAACTTTAACCAAAATTAATGACAATTATTCAGCAGTTTAAATGTTTAACACTCACCTGTGAATGAATGTGAGGAACAAACTGTTAATCTAACAAGCCACATTAAGGTAGTACCACAAAACATCCATTACAACTAATGCTTAAGCAGCAAGGATGCCACGTCACGGGAATTAATGACAATTATCCAACATTCAATGCTGGAAGCTCAGACACAGTTGATGCATCATTAATGCGAACTGGTGAGAAAATGCAGAAGCATTAAAAGGCACGAAGACAGTGTATGATCAACTATTATCATTTCAATAAAAATCCAGTCAATAATTAGCTTAAAGAGCAACAATCAGTTCACACACATTAATAGAATGATTAAATGATACCAGAACTTCTACCCCCAAAATGATTTTCATTTTTTAGCTCTATAAAGCAGCTTCTTTTCAACAAACATTTTCTTCTTTCCTTTCCATCCTTCAGAAAATGTATCAGACGGAGGATCAACAAATAAATTTTTAGTGATACTTGTATCAGGATAATAGTACATTTAACTTTTATATTAAAATACAACTTTTCCAACGAAATGTGACTCGCCTGGCACTCAAAGGTTCAATTTTATACACTTATCATTTTTTTCAGTAAACTTTCCATGTTGCAAAAAGAATTTTTTTTTAATAGTTCTTACAGAGCTATATTTATTAATGAAATCCAACAAACAGGATTTTTGTATAAAAAATAGAATATAAGTGAATACAGTTTAACAAACAGGAAGCTTTAAAATCAAAAGTGATAACACTTGTCAGACACTCGTGTACTAGACAGCCTCTCTCTGAGCCATTCCAGTTTATGCCATTTACACTATGAAGAAAAAATAAAATTCCCACTAATTATGTAAACGTAATACTATACCTCAAATATGTAACCGACAGAGTAATTGTAAAAGGAGCTGGTATTGTAGGTTTAGGAATAACCTGATTTTCTGAATTTTTTCCTTTAAATAAGCAGCCAAAATGGAGAGTCATTTCTTGCTGCTGTTGTCATGTGGCTAGTAAATATGTATGTAGTAGGTTCGCTAAAGCGCTGTCATCAAGAACTCATACAAACAATAAACATAGCTATCAAGCTTCGTGGAATGCTTGTGATACTCACAGATGTAGATTTAAAAAAATCAATCTCATGTCAGTGTAATGATATCTCACGAATATCAGTTTTCAACTCCAAAAGCTCAGTTCAGTTTTCTTTTTCTTTTCAAATCAGCCGCTTCACGCTCGGCAGCACTTCGCTTTAACAAGACGGCACAGGAGGAAATCTATTCATTTAAGTTTCTACGCAAGTGGATCAAAAAGTATGTCAAACTATCATCACAGGGTGAACTGTACACATTTTTCATGCTAAGTTCTCATAAAAAAAAAAAAAGAAAATGAAAAGAAGAAAAATTGGTCACTGCCTTCTTTTCTTTCAGGCAGGAAAATCAACCGCCACAAGATTCTAGAACCAGAGCAGAAATTAAGTTTACTCGGTTCAGTGCAAACCTCCCAAGAAATGTGGCTGGCCACTTTGCTGAACCGACTTCCAAAATGATTTCTAGATAGCGAGAGAGCCCGGAGAACCAGAGCTACCTAAGTTATTTTTTTAAAAAAAGAGCCATTGCGCCAGAAGGTGCCCCAGCTGTTGTGCACTGAACGAAAGGCTCTTATCCTCTCTCATGATTGGTAAATCAAACAAGCAAATGATAAAAAGCCAGCAATACTAGTCCAATCCACATTCGAAGATGAAGGTTTAGCTACAAGACTTCTAGACAGGCCAGTTTGCAATAACAGAACTGCTGAAGCAATCTTTGAAACCCTGGTCAAAACCATCTATTTGGGAGTTTTTTTTTCCTTTTTATAAAAATTCATATCTAGAATCTAGATCTTCATTTAGTTTTCCACAACACGATAAATAAATTTTTTTCTTAAATAGTTTGTTAAAGATTGCATTCTTTATTTCTTATGAAAATTTTTTCAAAATACTACATTAAATTTTAATTTTAAACTAGGTTTGTTAAAATATTAAAAACTTGAGAAAAATTTTTAATTTTTAAAAGAACTATACATAAGTGGAAAGTAACCACAGTTAGACCTGTTACTAACAAAACATGATTATTAATTGTATCATATTTTTCTTCTTTCCATTTCAGGGATCTAAATATTCTTTGGAACTGTCAGGTTATAACATGATGATGGATGATGAATAATAATTTGTGCTCGCGAGAATTAGAAAAGCAGCAGCCTGCTGTGTTCAGCACTAGATGTATGTGTCATCTTGATTATCTACAAGTGCATCTCAAAAAATTAGAATATCATGGAAGAGTTCAATATTTTTCGTCAGTTATTTCAGAAAGTGAAAATTGTATATTCTAGACTCATTACATGTAAACTAAAATGTTTCAAGCATTTTTTTAATTTTAATTTTGATAATTACGGCCTACAGCTAAAAAAAGAGAGAAAAACGTATCTCAAAATATTAGAATATTCTATTTTGAGAGTGAGTAAATCACTATTTATGCAGTATAAATACCATGAATCTCTCAGTCTGGTTCAGTACACACAACCACAATCATGGGGAAGACTGCTGACGTGACAGTTGTCCAAAAGACATTCAGTGACACCCTCCACAAGGAGGGTAAGCCACAGAAGGTCATTGCTGAAAGGGCTGGCTGTTTGCAGAGTGCTGAATCAAAGCATATTCATGGAAAGTTGACTGGAAGGGAAAAGTGTGGTAGGAAAAGGTGCACAGCAAGAGAGATGACCGCAGCCTTGAGAGGATTGTCAAGCAAAGCCAATTCAAGAACTTGGGGGAGCTTCACAAGGAGTAGACTGAGGCTGGAGTCAGTGCATCAAGAGCTACCACGCACAGATGTGTCCAGGTATTGGGCTACAAGTGTCGCATCCTAGTGTCAAGCCACTCCTGAACAGAGACAAGGTCCGTAATGTCTTACCAGGGCTAAGAGAGAAAAAGAACTGGACAGTTGCTCAGTGGTCCAAAATCCTCTTTTCAGATGAAAGTAAATTTTGCATTTCATTTGGAAATCAAGGTCCCACAGTCTGGAGGAAGAGTGGAGAGGCACAGAATTCAAGTTGCTTGAAGTCCAGTGTGAAGTTTCCACAGTCAATGATGATTTGGGGTGCCATGTCATCTGCTGGTGTTGGTCCACTGTCTCTTATCAAGTCCAAAGTCAACGTAGCTGTCAACCAGGAGACTTTAGAGCACTTCATGCTTCCATCTGCTGACAAGCTTTACGGAGATGCTGATTTCTTTTTCCAGCAGGACTTGGCACCTGCCCACAGTGCCAAAACTACTAGTAACTGGTTTGCTGACCATGGTATTACTGTGCTTGATTGGCCAGCCAACTCACCTGACCTGAACCCCATAGATTCTCTATGGGGTATTGTCAAGAGGAAGATGAGAGACACCAGATCCAACAATACAGACCAGCTGAAGGCCGCTATCAAAGCAACCTGGGCTTCCATAACACCTCAGCAGTGCCACAGGCTGATCGCCTCCATGCCACGCCACATTGATGCAGTGATTCGTGCAAAAGGAGCCCTGACCAAGTATTGAGTGCATAAATGAACATACTTTTCAGAAGTTCGACATTTCTATATTATAAATAGATTTTTTTTTTTATTGATCTTATGAAATATTCTAATATTTTGAGATAGTGGACTTTTGATTTTCATGAGCTGTAAGCCGTAATCATCAAAATTAAAAAAAAAAAAGGCTTGAAATATTTCACTTTTTGTGTAATGAATCTAGAATATATGAAAGTTTCACTGTTTGAATTAAATTACAGAAAAAAATGAACTCTTCCACGATATTCTAATTTTTTGAGATGCACCTGTATGTGCAGCAGCTGGCATCAACAAGCTATGTGTTCCAGTAAACAATTTATTCATGACATATTCTGACATTTTGAGCATAGTACAGTTTTTTAAACAGTGCTTCTACTATATTTACATTTTTATTAAGCTTTTTATATATCATTGCTATTTTACAAAACAGCGTGTCAGGAATTTTAAGCTACATCAAGATCTATAGACAGTTTTCTGAAAAATATTTTAGAAGGTATTGTAATAAATATTTTAATTGTTTATTTTGTTGATTTATCAAACAAAAAACAATACTGTAGGTTTAAAGTTTAGTTTAGTTTTTTGGTGCTAAACAGAAGAACGGTACAATGTATTTCAAGTTTTCTGATGTGGAGTAGCATGAGATCTCGAAACATCACCCCACCAAATGGCTGACCCTTCAGATATAGCTGTAGAGAGAATTCTTGACCAGTACCGTGCGTTAGAGAGCTACATGTCCAGCTATGAGAATGTTAAGAAATCTGGTAGAGTGGAACACTGCACATTACATGAGCCTGTTATAAAGAATACTCTTTTGCTCCTGAGTTACATTTTTAGTTTTGGGTGACTTCAAAAAGCTTTTACAGTATGTATTCTTAAATTGTTTGAGCCTTTTGTCTACTTCATTTATATTCTTTGCTGTTTATGCTGGTGAGAATAAGTTTTTGTAAATTGGCTATGAATTAATTTGTCTATGGTGATAATGATTCATTCCTTACTCCCCCGCCTAAGGATATACCCATTAATATTCTAAAATGAAATATCACTAAAGGAATGAATTTTATTAGGCAGATGAAACTAAAATTGGTGACAGGATTCCTAAAATGGACAGACTCCTAAGAAAGTTCTTGTCTAAGTTTGTGTAGCTTAGATACATCAGAGGCCATGAAGACTTGACGTAAATAGTCTATGATGTTAGAGACAACCAGTACAACAACTTTTAGAAATTATAATAAAATTTACATGTAACTCATATAAAGCACCATGGAAAACACTTGTATTACATATTGTTTTACTGGTTAATTTACGATGTCTTGTAATGATTAAAGCTATATCTTTTTTTTTTTGTTTTTGTTCAAATCTATCAGAAAAGTAAAAAAAATTCTAAATGTCAAGTGGGGAAAATTAAAGTAGTTTCCCTTTGCTGACAACGTCTTAAAAAGTCTCATCATCCTTGATCCAGACAGGCACTCTGAGCTTACCTATTAGTCAAGTTAGTAATACTTAATTTAGCTATTTACTTTAAATAATACATTTCCGTACTATCTTTAAATTCCTCACTTCCACATTATTTATATTTCTAATCTTGTGATTATAATCTAATATGCTTCTTTTCCTTTTTTTTTTATGTTTGCAATTTGTTTTGTTATTTTTAATCCTGCTTTTTCAGCTTCTTGCTGCAAGATTTTCTTTAAAAGACAAATTTAAGTAGTTTCCATTTCTGGAGGATGGACAGCTCCCACCTAGGGTTGCAGATGGCAAACAGAAGCAACTGAACAATAACTGGGCACAAATCTGTTCCAGGAAGACAATGGTGAAGGCGGAAAACTTCTCATCTTTGAGATAGCTAATGAAAGCCTTACTGTGTCCGCTCGACGGCGATGCAGACTGAGAGAGCCTTTAAAATCAATGTCTCAAAGTGGATAAATCCATATACATATAGTTGTGTTTGGTTGCTCATTTCATTTACTTATTTTAAACATTCCTATAAGGGAAACCACATCATACTTTTGGAAACAGGTAACAGTTGTTTGGTATTTATTGTATAATACAGATGATATTTAGCTATGAACTGAGTTTAGTTTTCTCTCCGTGACAAAAATATTAAATGGCATTAAGCAAAACAAGTAGAGTTTCTTGGGGGTTCGTAAAAATATTGTACAAAGAAATTTCACTTTTATGTGGGCCATGATTACCTTATTTATAGGTTCACAAGCAATATTTATTAGTAGCAGAAGAGAAGAAAAATAAAATGTCCAAATATAGCATGATAGACAGACGAAAACCTTAAACCAGCAAAAGGCAGATCTATATGGATGAATGCAGTGAATTTGACTTCTGAACTACATTTAAAAGTCTAAATTTTGTAATTATATTTTTACAAAAAAATTGTGCTTTACAACTGTTAAAATACATAGTTTTATATTGCTATCTTTTTATAGTATTTCTAAAATATGTTAAATATGGCATTTATTGTTAGCTTTACGAGTTTAATTTAAAATGCATCTGTATTCACCACTGGTACATTTTTTTGTTTATGTTCAGTGTAAGCTCTAGTACTTACTCTTCCTTCAGCAGCTGTGTGGGGTTTCTGTGCACCAACATCAGGACATCAAAAACGTTCTTTTCCCCCCAGTTCAAGCCCCTCCCTCAGATTCATAGGTCAATCAGTATGCTCAACACTATGCACTTCTGTTGACATTTGTGCAAACCTCACAGAGAGTAATAAGTGGTTTCTCAACAATGGCACCATGTTCAGTCTTGCCTGCTGCTGTAACCAGAACTAGTCTGACCACCCGATCCCAGCCACTCGACTATCAATGGCGTACACTATTTCAGTGGCGTTAACAAAATGCCTCATTCAAAGATCTGCCTTTAAATCATTCCAGTAACATATGAAAATACAAGCTGGCTACCACACTTTTGCGCCAGTCAGAACTAAAGGGAAGCATGTAGCTGCATGTGTGCATTTCAGGAAAAATTCACTTGTCGCCGTTGGAGTCGTCGTCCCTCATTTTCGTTGAGTGCCCCAGTATATATATGCAGTCAAAATGTTCATTTCTACGATGGCGAAAAACAAATTATTTTACTAGTAATCACATTGAAAAAAAAAAAGTAACTGAATTTTAATTATTGTAAATTGTAAAATTTGTTTATATAATTTTATCATCAGAATGTATAATAATACACTGACCAAATTGGGGGGGGTTGTTGTTGTTTTGTTCTTTTTTTTTGCAAAATCCCAGTTAATGGACTCAACATAAAAAATGGCCTTTATTAGGGTGGAGGAAGTACTTTTAAAGTGTCATCTACCTCCTTTAAATGAAATCTTTTTCTGATGTTATTGGGTTTGTTTCCTTCAGTATGATCAATTTTAAAAGGTCTTCTCTGAATTAGGGATATGTTAATTAATTGGCATATAATTGATAATCATCTTGATCTGCCATTTAACTGATTGATAGCGATTAATTGATGATTATTAGGCTTCATAGAAGTGAAGGCCACAACATAAAAAAATAACACTGGTCCAAAAACACATTTGTGAGACAAGTTTATCCAACAAAAAAAAAAGGACATCTTATTGTGGAAATTAAAATTTTCAAAGGTTACTGCTAACTGATCAATATGGGTAGATCCAAATCCCAGTTAATTAATAACTAAGTAGGTTAATTTAAAATCCAGAATATTAAAAGCAACCGTCTTCTAAAAACATGGGTTCAAAAATTCAACACATTTAAGAAATTTCTAAAGGTTGTCAAAAATATAATATAATTAAAATTTATTACTGGAAATAAAAACCTTAAAGCTTTTAACATTACACTATTCAGCCTACAGCCATTTTCAAATCCAGATTAATCCACAACTATGTGAAAGCCTCTATAAACACAGATTCAAAATTGAAAATAATTATGAAAGTCTGTCAAAAGTATACTTAGTATTTACCAAATATATTTGATTGCTAAGGTTTTGAGCAAATGAATAAAACTTGGACAAGTTTCATGTACACATTTGTCCCAGTAAAAAAGACAGCAGGTCCTTTAGACCTGTTTATTTTCCTGCTTGTGATGATCTATGTATACATTTCTAGCTTCCCAGTAGGATAGGGCCAAAAACTCTGTTTTGGATTATACTAATTGGCCAATTAATCAGCAATCAGCCATTTTGCTAATCATCAAATATTTTTCATCGCATCTAAAAAAAACATCTTCTCTGGAAAGAACGTTCACACGTTTCCTTTAACAAAAATGTTTAAAAATGTCAACTATAACTTGGTTGGATTTCTAGCCTTTTTTTAATTTTATTGAAAAAAAAGAAACCAACAGTAAAGGTAGGTAGATAGACATTCAATGCAAAACTTAAATTCTTTTAGTTTACTAAAAAGTGAGAAGTGACAAGTAATCTTACATGAAGAATTCATTTTTTTTCCTTTTTTTAATTCTCTCAATGTTTTCGTTTTAAAAAGCATCAAAAACTTTAAACTAGTTTATATGCCAGTGATAAGTAAAGTAATGGAGGCCACAAAGGGGAGATAACAAACATGCCATCTTATACATATGAAAAAAAATGGATGGCATTTTGTTAGGCAGAAAAGTATTTAAAATAATGCATACACTGATGTATGTGCATTCAGTTTTGAAATTTTCAAAAGAAAAATAAAAAGCTTGATGGTTATCTATACATAACATTACAGTAGTTTTTAAAATGTTTAGAACTCCACCCTTGTACCTAGATAACTGAAATAACTCATGCACAAAGTATGCTTTGGTGTATCTGGAAAATGAGTTAGCTATTCAGCTACTTCAATCAAAAATAATTGGCCACAAAAAATATATATATAAAATCATTAAAACATTTTGGAAACTTACTGTAGATTAACCTTTTAATTTTATGTTGCAAGGATTTCAAGCTTAAAATTATTTGAAGAAAAACAAGTATTCCTGGTATTAGTTTGCTTTCTTCTCCTCTTTGTAGGATGAAAATTCTACAGAATTTCCAATCGACTAAATACAAGAAAGTGGACTCATTTGTGAATTATCAACTATTGCTGTTAAATCAATACCCTCACTTTCATCAGCTAAATCTTCAGAAAAACATGTTCTTCACCAACAGCCCATTCAAGTTTGTCATAAATTATTTTTATATGGTTACTTATGAAAAAGCACACACTAAACTGATGTTCTAAAATAAGTGACAGCTTGTGGTCTGATGAGACTCCCAAAATAATTTCCCTTCACCAAACCAACAGACTATGCAGTAAACTGATTTTTATGGTTGCTATTCATTTCTGCTATAAGCACGGCTATTGCCATACGCACTGGGGTTCAGTTCTTTTCAATGATGTACTTCAGCTTTTATTATTAACAGTTTATGTTGCAGTTTCCTCGCATGGATAGAAGCTGGTAGCTTCAAATATTAAAAAGCAATTTTTACTTTTCAGCAATAATATGCAAATTAGTTTTGATTTCTTTAATTTAAAATAGGTAGGTAACAGTAAATGGCATTGTGACGCAGTGGGTAGTAAGTCTGCTCATCAATACTGTGTTGCGGGTTCAATCCCCAATTGGGTCAGAGGTATATGCTGCTGATGAGGCCCAAAAGTCCAAAACAGCTGTGCAGCCCTCCTCTGGATGCTGGCATTCACCTGGACTCTCAACCTGGAGAGGGATTGGCTCTGCCAGGTTGTATAATGCCCTAAACATACCTCTCCAGGTGTCCCAACAACCTGTGGGTTATGGGACAAGTGAATTGAAATGAAGTGAGGTAACAGGGTGCTTCATCACCCAAAATCTTCCTCAACATTTACAGTCCATACAGGTTATCATCATCAGGCTCCTCTGAAATGGCTAAAAATCAAATTTGGTAGATCTAATATTTCTAATAGTTCATTGTATCCAAAATGCTTAAGATCAGGAAACATTCTAATAAATCAATATCTTCTCTCAAATAAAGACACCACCACCACCATGCCTTCATGGCAGAGTCAAGGTGTGCATGAATTAATGATTTATAGAAAGTAAAGCTTCTTTAATTACTCCTAACCTTCTATTTGCTTTGTTTTGCAGCTAAAACAAGCCACTCTTCACTTGAGATTTTAGTTAACAATTACCCCTTGATCCTTTTCGGAAGCTACATTTTTCAAATTAGTGCTACCCTTATAATTATTTTATTTTAAATTAAAGAATGAGATAATAAAAATGCTGTGATAAGTCAGCTAGCCCATCACCAAACAAATAATGATGCTAATACACATTGCTCGTTCAACAATTCAGTTTCTTAACAAGCAGAGATCCCATCATAGTTAGTAAGTTAGAATCATGTGGAAATTATCTAATGATCTCAATTACATTATCTTCACATGATGTGAGATTAAAAGCTGAGTTATCACTACCAGACAAGTATATTTAAATATCTTTTAAAATTAGTATTAAATACAGTTTTTTCTAGAGACCCAATATTTCCTCAAGTGCATTCATTTACAAATTAAATTGCGTACACCAAATTAGTTAAGGTTAATTTAATCCAAAATATTTCAAGTTTATTTATTGTCAATTTAAGTTTAGATTTTGAAGTTTTTTGTTTTTGTTTTTTTTACAATTTGTGTTTGTCCTTTTTCTTTTTCTATTCTTAAGTTAGTACAACTGTCTAAACAGATAATTAGTGCTTCTTTGCTAAGCGTAAGCAAAAAATAGAAGATTAATACTGATTTAAATAAGTGACTGCACCTGCGCGGCCTCTTACATTGTGGAGAACTGTCTAGATGTTTGTATATAAATATCATCCATCAGATGTATTGAAATACCTTAGGAAAGTCAAATTTTATTCGAATTTAACACATTTGCAGTAGCTTAAAAAAGAAATAGGAAAGATTCAATTTCTTTTGAAGCTGACTTTCTTTGTGTAAGCTGACACTCTGATACACATCAGCTATTCAGATGCCTCTTAGCAAGCCATCCTGGGTTTTAAGAATATGGCTTCTGACAGCTACCCTTTATTCCTCCATCAAATCTTTGGGGGTGCATACACACGTCTGTTACATAGACACAAAAGATTAGCAGCACCTCATTGTCTGCGGTAGGACCACCTCAAATTATCTGATTCAGTTCATAATGATAAGGAAAACTAAAACTGGCTACAGAAGGCAAAGAAGAAATAAATCAATGCTTGCTTATCAAAGGTGGTGGTTATGTTTTAAGTAACGACATCTTGCTGCTGATTTGCAGAAATGGCGTAGTTTATTGCATTTCCGATAGTTTTCTACCTCAGATGATGAGGCCATAAAAGGAAGAGTGCTCATTACTAGATGGCTCCAAGAGGATTTCAGAAATACTATTTTGGGGTTTGTTGAATTCTCTTTGGTAACAGAAATCAATCATTTATGACAGACTTGATAAACAGTTATTTATATATTGATTGAAAGCATATTTAAAAAGTAGAACAAAAAAGGAATGTGTGCATGTGTAGCAAAGCTCCAGACAGAAAATATATAAAATGAATTGTACAAATACTTCATCAGTAAATACAAATTCTAAAATAAAATAGCGTGTTACATTAACTGACACTGTGTACAGTGAATATTTCAAAGGGAAGATCTGTAATATCTTTTTTAATAAATCTAGATTCATCCCGTACTGAACGGGGCTCTCAGCGCACAGTAATCTTTTGTCTTTGCTGAATATTATTTTAAAATTCTCCAATATTTCAGGTTTTTTTTATGTAAACTCAAACATAAGCCGACATCTCCCTTTCTGTTTTCATAAAATGAACTCTGCTTTAACTGTAGGAATAAAAAAAACTATTTAAAAAATCTCAGCTTTCATCTTTAAATATAAACCCACTTTCAACATTTTAATCTGTTTTCATTTTTCCCCAGTCACTGGCAACTCAACAGAAACAGAAAGGAAACTGGTAGTTTTATTTCGCTGAGATAGGAATAAACCTTTCAAATAGCCACCACAAGTATCCACACAGAACAATGTATCAAGTCAATGTTTCCATTTATCTACTAGAAAGTGACAATAAGAATTCCGCATAATAACACAAAAAGGAAAGGTGGCCTTTCCTGTTGTTTTTAACGTATTTAAAACGCATTGATGCCTCTGATTAACAACATTTAAAAGATTATATGTATTCACACACTCGCGCACACAAGCGGCCCTGACTGGGGGAACAACCTTAAGAAAAATGCATCTCCAATTCTGAGCTGCCTGTGTGTGACCCATCTTGTTCAAAAGGAAAATAAACATTTGCTGGGCTCAGCAACTTGATAAAGAACTCCAGCGAATACAGTAAATATGCCACCATAAAGTTACTTATAACTCCCAAACTGTAACGTATACATACAGGGGGGGGTCCTTGGAAATGCAGTCCCAGAGCTTGGAGCCATCACTTACACCGCGTGAGATGCCACCTGCGGTGTTTTTTTTCTATATATAAGTTTACAGAGCTGTCGCACATTTTTCTCCAAGGCCAATTAACACTTGTGAAGATTTATTCACAACTGTTAAGAGCAGCTGTGCACACCTTTTGTCGTGTTAGAGGTGTTTGGCGAGGCCCGCATAGTCACCCAAGCGCCTTGCATAATTTCATTCACAGTTTTAAGAGACAGGACCTATGATCAGTGTGCAAAAATGCTACGGACACTTGGATCATTGATCAGACATTGTGAACACTCAATGTAATGAGTTAAGCCGGTTCAACAAAATGCTAATAAATTCTGGTCCAATAAGCTGGTGTTGGTACCCCCATTTTTTTTACTGTTTTCTATCACAGTTACACATCAGTCCCTGAAGAAACTTATTTTTAAAACTGAAAAGATCACTTAGGTCTGACATCATTTACCCGTGTTCAATGTGCTATGGAAAGACGATAGAAAGGTCCAATTTGTAATAAGGAAACAGGCGAAGCAACAGATCAGAAAAGGAAAAACAGGGCAAGGGAACTAGAAAAGGTAAAGAGCTCAATACTTACCTAAAAATACTTAGTTGGGATTCTATCTCAAATAACATTATTTACAACTACTAAGGATGTTCAAATGAAACCAAGCTAAAAACAAAATCTCCATAATTGTATCTGGTCGGGTTCATCTGAACATCCCTTATATTTCATACGGGAAATGATTCAATGTCAGCTATTTAGCCTTTTTTTTAAAAAAAAAAAAAACACCATCTAGGTTTAAAAGAGATCTACAGCTCTTATGCTAGCCATTCAACACTTGTGATGCTGTCAGGTTATGCTGCAAGACATTGAACACCTGTGGATTGCTTTAGACTGATAAACAAAGTTAAACATCAAAAACTTACTTGGCAACTAGATAAAGGTTTTCAAGGAACAACTACAGTCCTGAAATTACCATACAGAAAATGTTTTCATAATTATAGGGGTTGGAAGGTTATGGAGACAGGGAAGAGAGAGAAAAAAATTGAATGAAGTTGATGGTGATAATTCTGTGGAATGCCTAGGCAGGATGAGGAGAACTCCCAAACTTTGACTAAGTGACATTAGCAGTTTTTGTTAAAATCAGGCTGCACTACAACACCGAGAGAAATTTGGGGCCGCAAACTTGGTTCTTTCGGTCGCCCGCTGCTGTTCCTACAGAACAGCGCCAAAACCCAAGGGACTTAATAGCTTTCTTTTAACTTCACACTGGAAAACAAAATGCATGCTGGATAGAAACAGTTTATTCATATCTTAATTAGTTTTAATATAACACTCATTAAACATCAGGTCTATCCAATTTCTTGACCTTTTCAGTAAGTTGAAAACGAAGTAACAACGCCTCCGTTTCGGACTCTTCGTGCACGTCACACCAGTGTTTTCTAAGAGTCAGACTAAGAAATTCAAAATGCCATTCAGCTGCCTAAATGTTTCAAAATAAAAACAAACATGATTTTAAAAAACTGCACTTCATCTGACTCTGCTTGTGTTTGAATCACAACCAAAATTTCTTTTAATAAAAAAAAAAAAAAATCAGATTAGAAAAATCGGAAGTACTTTAGCATTTACTTTTTTAATTAATTTTTAGTTTTCTTTCTTTTTAAGGTTCAGCATTACTGAATTCTCTTCCAAGTAGAATTTTCTGTCAGTTTGAGAAACCCTTGATCTTGAAAAACTAGTTATAATTAAAACGAACATCTTCAAGATTACTCAGACTACCACAGTATTTAAACTGAAGTTCAACACTTTTTAAACATTACTGCAATCAGAAGAGTGAATGATCCTTTCAATTTAGAAATTAAATAGGCCCTGTATAATACTACAGCCCTGACACACCCAGGGTTGACAATCCTAGCTAAAACAATAACCACATGCACAGATTATGTATGCTTATGGATTAGCTACCTGGGGACTCAGCCTAATTAATAATGTATTTTCCCTGCATGGATTTTTCCAAAAAAAGAAGAAAAAAAAACAGGGTCAACCAAGGGGGGAAATGAGGATATACAAGGGAAAGGGGGGGCATATAGAATGTCAGAAGACGGCTTCAAAATATTACTGCTACAAAATTTCAAAGGAGTTACGTGTTAATGAGGCAGTCACTGATCTTCTTCCAAGGACTAGCAAACCATTAACTGTACTGATCTAACCCAACCAAACTAGCAAAGCAATTTCAAGTATGCAGGTCAGGTAAAGGATGGGAGTACAGAAAACCCCAAATTTGTAAAAGCTGAAGCGAGACATGCAAAGACCTTCATGACGAAGCCAAACTGAAACATGTGAGGAAAGCCAGACTTCCTGTAGCTGCGGTTTTGCTGTCAAGGAGAAGCGAGAGATTGCAATACTCAGGAAAGTCTTTCAAGATACTAACGTTAATAAAATTTTAAACATGTTAAAATAGTGACTGGTGTGGACATTAACATTAAAACAATTCACAAACACATGCGAGCACCTCTTTCAGGGTACTTGTGTTTATAACATTTAAAAAACTGCAGTCTGTCGGACTTGTTTGTTAGCTGACACATTGTGCAAGCGCATCCTTATCCCATGTAAATGATCAAAATTAAAATAAAATAGCTAAAAACAAAGTGAAGATTTCCACTTTTTTGACAGGTTATTCCTCATTAAACATAAATTACACACACACGCATATGGTTACTTGAGAAATAAAAATTATGCAAAACTTATAAAATACAAAGAGTTAATAGAACTTATCTTGAGCTTCAATGTTTCACATGCCCCATTCCTGATGGAGTCACAAATATAAAAACTATTGTTATTTTTATAGAAATTTTAAAAATAAATACATGCATTTAAGCATTCATGTATATTTTTAATAATAAAAATGCATTTTTTTTTTAATTAGAAACAAAATCAGAATTTTAAAAAAATAATTACCAAAAATAGTGTTTTGAAACTGGTAACAACATACTGTAGCCTCATTTGGAAGTACTTTTAATTTTTGGTTACAGCTCACACTTTGGGACCTGTGTGTATTTTTGTTTGCTTGCTATTTGTTGAAAGTGCACAGAGATAATTACATAGTGTTAAACATAAAATGGCTGTAACGATAAAAGCAAACCAGTAATTGAAATATCAGCTGAATAATTAAAAGATACTGTCAACAAGAGCGCAACATTGGCTGTTAGCAAATGAAATAGTCTTTTCTCACATTGCAATTCATTAATATTTTAAGAGTTCTTGTTTGGGGAAAAATTACTATTACATTTCTTACTTTTTGAACTAGTGAGAATTAATTTTTAAAAAGAGAGAAAAACAACATACACATGCAAAACATCTGAATGCAGAGTTGAGATATTCTGCGTGTTAACAAAAAAGAAAAGCATCTATATTTTAAAAAGGCTGTAATTACTCCACGCCATTCTATTCACATTGTCATCTGTTCTCATCAATTATAAATGGTCAGTTATAGCTCTGAATATCAGTCATGAACTGCCTGCAATAACAGATTTCCAGTAACTGATATATAGCAGCTCAGATCCTGCTTCATTTCTTGCTCTCCTCGTGGGCACACAGCCAGTCAGAAAAAGTACATTACAAAAAACGTGTACCATAATAAAAAGAAAAAAAAAACAAACTTTTAACAAGTAACAGATTTCAGGTTTATGCTAAATTACATTGGCTGAGTGAATAAGTCCAGATTAATCTCCTTTCCTTATAAAACATATTCAGTCAACTAGAACTGAAAGTCAGTTGTGTACGTAAGTTTTTTTCCCACTGGATCAGGAAATATAAAACAGCATCTTTCATTTGTCAGCTTTATACAGAGAGGTTGCTATCACGTTTATCCTTAAACTGAGGTTTTTGTTCCTGAAAGATCCGAATATCTACAGAACCATTTTAAATATTCAGTGCAGGCAAATTTCTGTATAAATGAAACCAAGCTCGAATTTCAACCATAATCCAGCCAGCATTTGAGAGAAAATTAACCTGATTTAATCTTTCATTCCCAACATTCAAGACCTTGGCAACTTTAATGGGCTCTTCTTATGTCCCTGTGTACAGTAACCAACCCAGGCCAATATATGATTCTCCAAAACCCAACAAACATTTAGCTCCATGTGTAAGCTCTCTCTCTACCTGACCCACCTTTACTTTCTATCTGTAAAAATCACTATTCAGTCACAATAGTAAATCTCTCTTCAGCCCCAATTATTTCTTGCCAATACCATTCCTTCCTGTCAAATTTGTTCAACTATTCTACATACATTAAATCTTTACAACAGCAAAATAGGGGTCACTTGTTCCAAATCAGTAAATGTACGATTTTGTAGTTATCATCCAGAAACAAAGAATATCCTGCAAGATATAGAAATATGCCACTAATAAATGCGAAAGTGAAGTACTGATTAACTGAAGCCCAAAAATGCAACCATATTTCCTGAAATTTTCAATCTATTAACTGAATTCAATAATTTCCATTAATGCAAACTTCCTTTAACTTTTCAGAGCTTCACAAAAACTTTCAATCGGTTTCCCACTCTCCTTACCAAAGCCTCTGCTAAATATAACTAAAGTTGATCTATTGATTTATCATTAAAAATAAATTGTATAGTAAGTAACATTGTATCAGTCAGATATAGTACATTCTTGATTAAAAGTAAAATCTCCTATATTTAACTTGGTCTACAGTAACCTCAGGCGCATGGTGCAGTGGTCTCGTGGTTAAACTACTGGACTGCTAAGATCAAGGGCCCAAGTTAAATTCCTGCAGGGGACCAACTCACTTTGGCACATCTCCCTGACACGGTTTCTTCTGTACCAGCCAACAACTCCCACGTTTAGAAATGAAAGAGTTCTAGTACGACTTTCAGTAGGTTCCTTCCTCTGCTTACAGCCAGCGTGAGAACCTACCACAGGAGTGCCCCTTCTTGAATCATGGATGGTGATCCAGGACTGTCAACACAAATTGGAGATGACAAATGATGATAGTAACCTCGCATGCCTAAGGCTCCAGCATAGTGCTGTACGTCTATCGTTAGGGAAAAGCATTATATTTGTAAGAGAATACTAAAAAGGAATAGTTGCATTTACCTACCTAAATTATAGATAATTTATTAATTCTCCCAAATAAATTTTTTTCAAACTCAAAAATGAATATTGCATGTCTGTGATGTATTGCAGATAAGTCACCTCACGGCCCTAATCTGAATGATAGATACACTGTACATTCATCGATACAAACATCTGTATCTAGACCTAACAAAGTCATTTCTTTCTCTTTTTCTCCTGGAAATGCCCCCCCCCCCTTTTTTCTTTTTTTTTTTTTTTAAATCAGACTTGGTAGGTAGAGATTGTTTCTTTCCCCCCCTCGTATTTTCAGAGACCTAAATCCCCCTCTTTTTTTTTTGATACCAAACATCTTACAGTTAATTGCCATTGGTGAAAAATAAAAAGAACAATACACACAAAGACAATAGGGTTTACGGAAAAGCAAAATTGTTGTTTTTGTTGTTGTTTTGGGGCTCAGTAGTCAGTAAAAGCCTAAAAACGAAATGGTGAAAAGGCATGAAACCACTGATATGCAGATGTAGATTCCAAATAATTTCAGCATCAGACAAAAGCATACATGGCCACTAAAATTCAAGCTATTATTGCAGCAGCTTCCTCTTTAGGAAGTGAAAGCAGTTCCAATTACTCCCCCCAGGCACCCCTGGTAGCAGGCTAATTGGGTTGACTTCAATACTACAAGAAAGCCAGATCTAAACTTGATATCAGGCAAATGTCACTCACTCCAGATGATTTTGGGGACAGACACAGGGGTTAGTCAGATCCATCAGTCAAGTTAAAGGATGCTGAAATTATAGAGTTTAGTTAGAAACAAGAAAACACTCAACCTACATTTTTTGCTCTCTCTCTCTCTCTCTCTCTCTCTCTCTCTTCCCATAGAAGGGATACAATTTTGTAAATCACAACATGCTGCCAACTCTAAGAAATTTGATAAATACATGATGTTTGACAGAGTCTTGCACAGCCAAAATAGCAGCTTAGTAGTCGTATAGCCATGTACAACCTCGTGAACCGGTTCATGATGGATGCAAGCAATAATTAAAAAGTAGCAGTTTGATGATCAAACACAAGAATGGGATCATTTGCACAACCTCGAAGGTATTTAACTCTTGAATCTGCGTTCATGTGCTCGCTTACTTCAGCCAACATGTGCAAAAAATTGTAATGTTTCTTTCAACTGGGTGTCTTTAAAAATGATACTTGCATTCATGAATATGGCATTTTATAGATAACAATAGTATATGCAAATTATTTGAGCATCTGTTTCTCACAGTTTTAGAATAAGCTAAATACATATCTGGAAATCTTAGTTCATAAAAAAGTTAATCTAAAACTAAAAGGTAATCGTACATGTTGGGTAGGTTTTTAATTGGCTAACTAATTTATGCAGAGAGAGTTGGAATAATAGTAATTAATACCAGATTCTTTGCTTATTTGTCCAGAAGAATTACTTTATACTGAAATCAGGAAGTATATATAATCTCGGAATAATCTCGCCTGTATTTCTCTCCTTTTTTTTTTGTGTGTTGTTGTTAATTTATTATTTAACCCTATTACCGCTGGGAGTGTGCAACATATTTATTCAGACACATTTTATCAGATACCACAATCATACTTCTCATCTTGCGCTTCGACAGAATCACCTGGGAAAAGAAAGAAACAAACAAAAAAAAACGGGATAGCGCGAAAAAGTTGGCTCTTTATCCAAAAAAAAACGGAAACAAGATCAACCTGCGGGACATGTAGAATGGAAGGCTGGTATTATACCTACCTAATCCTGTGGTTCTAAAACTCGGCCATCTTTCCTCCCATCACTCCTGGATCCAGATTATATTCACCCGTACCCTGTCACATCACTACACTCGTCCACTGTATTAATTTACACAGAAAACTGCTGTATTTACTTCTCTTTTTTTTAATCAAAATCGATACCCCCTTTTTTTTTTTGTAAAGATTTAGAAAGAAACACGACGATCCTTAACATTCCGTCACGTGAGATTCTTCCACACCCCGGCCGTCTCGACTGTTACCCAGACGACACTCATTCTCTAGACCCTAACTAACCCCGACTCTACCCTTTTTTATTTTTTTTTTTTTTTACTTTTTAAAGACTTAACGGCTTTTTATTTGGTCTAATGGAGATGAACTGCTTTTTTTTTCTTTATTTTGTTGCGATATTAATCGTCTCAAATAATAATTTTCCGAGACGCTTGCGGCCCTGTCACGTGACAATACCCGTTTAAAATGTTCGTCGGATCTACTTTTTAAACGTTATCCGCAACGTGCATCATACGACTACATTTACATGGAATAGTAGACTTTATACGAGAGTAACACACCGCACGTTAAGGGTTAGGGATAATAATTACACGGTTCCGAGACAACAGGGTAGGGGGTTTGTATCCCAACACTAGAGCAGGACGGCTTCTAATAACGACGCGGTACCACATCGTCATCTTTGCAGATCTTCGAACGGTGTCATCGAGTGCGAGATAAATCTGGCAGCCGGATGATATCCGTGTTTTCGGCGAAAATAGGGAACCGCCGGAGGGTTAGGGGGTCGGGGGGGGTGGGCAGTAGATCTGGCGCGGTCTGATCTTCTACGTCGGCTAACACGGACTTGTGCGGACCGAGAGATTATGCTATATCACCTCGACATTTATATGAACAATAACCAAATCAGCGCCTACGATATTCCCGAATTCGAACGACGCGTGGAGAATATGGGGAGCATGGAATCAATCTGTTCGCCGAAAGAATCGAAGTTGTACTTTAAAGGTCAGGCCACGTGAACTTGTCATGCTAAAAGATCACTTGTCAACCCCAGGGGTTTTTTTTTTTTTTTTTTTTTAACGAGTGTTACCATGGCAACGCGGCGATTTCAACTGTTGCCATTAGCGGTGTTTTTTTTGTTTCGTTATTTGGGAGGGAGCTGGGCACGCGCGCGCGGTTTTAGGGGATTCAAAGTTTCGGCGTGTACCGTTTCGCAATATATACATGCGTCCGCTGTCCAGTCGGGTGCTGCAACTGGCCTCGTGTTTCCCAGAACTTTGACGAGTTAATTTATTCCTACACCACCATTTTTAGTAAAGTACAACTACAACATAATAATAATAATAATAATAATAATAATAATAATAATAATAATAATAAATAACTTTTCGATCCAACTGTCAGAAGAGCTGGCGGATATTGACAAAGTGTCACATTTTCCGAACCTGGCAAACACCAGACACACGCAACGACGACATTAACAACAACAATCCCTGTCCCCTGATTACAAAGAGTGCGGGTTACGAGCTAATGCCAGCCCGCAGTCCCTCGTCCAGCCCGTCACGCCGATGAGTTCAACAGGTTGCGTTATTTCTTGCACGTTCCTCTCGATTTTTTCGATCCCTGCTGAAAGTAAAGTTAACAAACAAAACCCGGAACAGAGTCTCCCCGCCCCGAGGGGTCGGGCGGAGACGTACCCAGAAGCCCGGAGTTGGGGTGGGAGGGGGTTGACAGGGGAGGGGGAGGGGGAGTTAATAAGACTAATTGTTACGCTACTCGTAGGAAAAAGGAAAACTACTTACCTTACAAACTGTACAATTCCAAATGACAGAATACCTATCCCTGCAATCGAATCTCTGGATTATGTTTTGAAAAACACTGTAATTCGCACACGCAGAGGCGTCGTGACTTTCGATACGATCCAGACAACTTACGCACTCCTCGTACGAACCGTCGATGCTGCACTCGTCGTCACGATCTCTGCCAAAGACGAAATAAACGGAATACATAGAGCAGAATTTCAAATGAACGTGTTTCATCTCTTCCTCTCTCTCCAACGCGCTCAGGTTACAGAGATGCCTAGATATACTCCGGTTGAGAAAAAGGCACTGATTTCTGTCGTTCGCGTTGCTGACATGAACCAGCTCCGAGGTAATCCCTGGTCCGGCGGCGAGGCCCGTGACGAACCCATCGCAGAGCAGAAGCGCGAGGAGGACGACAAGAGACGGGAGGCGCGCGCGCCAGTTGTGTGGAACAACCCCGTGGTGGTGGTGGTGGGAAGGCTTTTCGGATAGTGCGCCTCCATGCTCGGCTGGCAGCACTGTCATAGTTCGGTACTTGAAAGATTCCGAGTGATTGGGAAGCGCGTGTAACGTCGCGGCGAGTCATGAAAACCATCAGCTGCGGTCTGCGTCCACACCTTTCCCGACCAGACGCCTCTGCTGCTGCTGCTGGTGCTGCAGCGGCGGAGGGGGCAGCGGCGCTGGTGCCACGAGAAGACTTCCCGGGCTGGAGAGGGAGGAGGCGGTAGTGACGACGCTGGGAACAAACAAAACCACCCGGCCCCGGCGAGAGGCGAGACAGCGCATCATTGGCGAACTCCCGCGGAGTTCTCGGCAACCGGGCGAGCGGACCTGCGACCGTTCGGGTTCGGGGCTGGAGAGTCCCCCTCGGATCCGAGCCACATGTTAGGCGACCACCGTGCGAATCAGACCGCTCACCGCCATGTTTGAAGTTTGGACAAGATTAACCCCACCGCGCATGCTCCGCGGAATTAGCTTTATTTATGAAGGTACCGATTTCGCTAAGATTTCAGTGCCGGCGAGGAGGCATCTGGGGCCTGGTATGGACGCCGTACGGACTCCGTCCGCGTTCTCCGCGCCCCCCCCCAACCCCGTCACCGCCGATCAGCCAGGCGCGTCCGCGCCGGTGCCCGCCGCCGACAACAGGACGATGGAAGAGACTTCGAAAACGTGACCCCCGCCACAAATCAATAGGTTAGGTTCAAATCAAAGCAGGGTCTCTCTTCTCCCTAATTCTTCTTCATATTGATGAGCGAGCTACAAAACTTGTAATAATGCAGGTTGCTATCGATCCCCGGCGCCTGTGTAACGTGAGACCTGCGAACAGGTATCAACTAGTGTTTGTTTCCATCGCCGCATTTCCGATGAACCCGAGTCCGAGATCACTTCCATCTATCATCAGACTTAGACAACGTTTAATAAATATGAAGCGATCGGGGCTTGAGGGAGTCGGGCCGGCTTCTACGGTGCACTCTTTCTTGGTGTGGCTACGACAGGTTTGCTTTTTCGTACCAGCTGCGTTCCACGTAACCAACCGAATCATTAATATAATTATCGTGTTCTGCATCGCCGGCATCACGCGTCCTCTTAATTATGGTCATTGAAGGTATTGTCTTCCGATGCTAGGCCCCCTTCGCTAGGATTTGTGTCCTGCTGAGCGTTAGAACTTCTCGGAATCTATCACCCCTAGTAATTTGTTTCCTCCAACAAGCGTCACCTTCCGTATTGTTTTGTTAGATTTAATGTGGGGAGAGGGGAGAAAGAAGTCCTTGGAAGGTAACAGAGGATTGGGGTTGGGGGAGAGTGAGGGATGGGGGAATAAGAACGACACAGGCGGGCGGACAGGATTAGCACTGAAAGAGATCGAGAGAAAAGCAAAATTGAGACAGGCGGACGAAATGAAACGAAGACGAGGACCGAGAGTAAAAGTCAGGGGATTGACGCTGGAAGATTGAGAGAGAGAGGCGGGGAGAGAGAGAGAGATGACATTGGTACAGAGAGACTGAGAGAAAGAGAGAGAGAGATGACATTGTACAGAGAGATTGAGAGAAAGAGAGAGAGAGAGAGATGACATGGTACAGAGAGACTGAGAGAGAGTCGGGGGGAGAGAGAGACTAAAGAGAGTCAGAGAGAGAGAGAGAGAGAGAGTCGGGGGGAGAGAGATGACATTGGTACAGAGAGATTGAGAGAGAGAGAGAGAGAGAAGATGACATTGGTACTGAGATTGAGAGAGAGAGAGAGTCGGGGGGAGAGAGATGGCATTGGTACTGAGAGATTGAGAGAGAGAGAGAGAGAGAGATGACATTGGTACTGAGATTGAGAGAGAGAGATGACATTGATACAGAGAGATTGAGAGAGAGAGAGAGAGAGATGACATTGGTACTGAGAGAGAGAGAGAAAGAGGCGGGGGGTGGGGAAGACGATGGACGCAGATGGGCGAAATAAAACTGAGACGGAAGGAGAGATGAAATTGAGAGGAAAGCAGAGAGATGGGAAAGTGGGGAAGAAACGAACTAACACAGACATTAGGGAGAGGGGGATTGATTATTAAAAACTGGAAGAAAAAAACAAGGTTGGGGGGTTAGTGGGTTAAACCCTTAAGGTTTCCGCTAAATTCAAATAGAGATAAACACTGTTCATCAATGAAAGTAGGTAAAGATTTGTTCTTCCAATCTCTGATTAGACAGTTGAGGGTTGAGCCATCGCTCGGTGCGGAGGAAACGCAGCGCGTCGTTCCGAGCAGAAGACACTCAGTTGATCAGGGTCGGCTTTTTTTGCGCGCGCTCTTCGCGTTCTCAAAGGGCTCGTCCGATTAAGATCTGCGACAAGGTCGGCGGTGAGACAGACCAGCGATAAGATGCTGCAGCCCCTTTCCTCGAAATATACCCGGCGTCGGTCCTTAGGGGGCCGACGTTTGAAAGAGGACTTCGGTCAGGTGTTTGGGTGGGTGGGAAAACAAGGGCGCGAATGACCCCGACGATGCCGATAACACGAACAAACGGGGGGGGGCAAACTACACAGCAACAGTAAAAAGGGCGACGAAGGACGTGTTGTGAAAATGCGGTGACTGGGCGAGGCGAAGCAGACGATGCGAAATACGAGTGGAAGGTACTGACAGGTGTCACACGTGGCTGAACCGCTCGCTTAGGTGATGCATGACGGCGCAGGGCGACTGGGGTGATATAACGGGACCAATCCGACTTGTTCTCGGCCCCGCTTAAGACGGCCGGACCGACAATAAACGTTTCTATTTTCCTTTTAATGTCTTCTAAATTGCCTCTTAACAGTTTTTAGGGGTTTTTTTAAATTACCGCAGGATATGATAAAGTTTATTTCGTTTTAAAATCTCTTTAGCAGCAGGCGTTATTATTATTATTATTATTATTATTATTATTATTATTATTATTATATTATTGTTGTTGTTATTATTGTTGTGTTGTTATTATTATTATTATTATTATTATTATTGTTATTATTATTATTATATTATTATTATGATTATTATTATTATTATTATTATTATTATTATTATTATTATTATTGTTATTATTATTATTATTGTTGTTGTTATTATTATTATTATTATTATTATTATTATTATTATTATTATTATTATTATTTTATTATTATTGAACTCTGTTTTGTCGAGCGTTCAAATTTTAAAAAAAAAGCCCTTGAGAAAACTTAAATCTCTGATCCATGAAATGCGCTGGAAGAGGTAAAGAGGAGGATACATGCGTCGCGTTGTCGTGGCAACCCCCTCCATACTGCTTACAAACAAGTGCTCGTTGATTTAGTTGCACGCGCCAAGCAAACTTTCTTGCATAAGATGCTAGGATGCGTTCAAATGAAACCCGACCGGATACCATCACAGCGATGCTATTCCATCCGGGTTTCATCTCTGGATGTATCCCAGCATCTTCGAGCCTGCCCGTGCGCATTCTTCCCGAAATCACGTGGGGCGGAACAGGGTTGCAGAAGTCAGCCACACGCTCACCGCGGAAAGTTTTATAATCATTTTTACTTTATCGAATCTGAATCAGATGCTGTTTAAAAACAGCGCGGCCCTGATTAACATTCTTTCACTGGTGGCTTTTGTTTCACAAAGTTTTTCAAATTTGACTTTAAGTAGGTTTCTTATTTAAACATATATATTTATTATACATTCGACGGCTAGAAACAGCGAGTTGGCTCAAATTTCGCTTAAAGATTGCAGGAACGGACCTGTTGGGCGGTTTGTTATTGTAATTTAGAGTGTCTGCTTTGCTATAATGAAGGCGATTTACCGGTCGGCACTGAAAACACAAAGAATGGCTGACCAATCAGAGTTCACAATCCTTTGCCCTGCCCACCGATCAGCGGAGCGTAAGTCAATCAGTTGAACTCTAAAACCGTCCAATAGAAAACAATTTCCACTTTTTGGTGACTGAGACTTTTCTCCGACTCAAGTTCTTCAGTAGCGCGTACCTTTGTGCAACCTTGAGTAGCATTTCATTCAAGATGGACAATTAAGGCAGATGCCCTTCGCAGTATAATAGAAAATTTCGAAAATCGAAGTGAGGCCTAAACGAAGCTTTTGATTAGGTTTTTTGAGGTGAATACGCCAGCTTCCGGTTGCGGAATAGCTCCTGCACGGGACTGATGTGCGCGAGGGAGGGGAAGAGAGAGAACGAACGCTACCAAACAGACCTACAAATAGGTCTCACTTTTGAAAACCGTACATAAAATGTATTATTGATAGGCGATATCATTAAGTTACAAGGAACTTATTAGTATGTTGCTAAAATATATGTGTATGGCAGTTACGAGAGCAGCATAAAAAAGTAATTAGGTTAATACGCCACGACTGCGTTGATTAGTCAGGCTGCTGGGGATCCAAAGTAGAAAGCAGCGCCCCCTTCAGGCAGAGACCGGAATTACTGCCAGCTGGTGTAGCCGGGTTTACGTTTAATATTTTTTATCGATCTTTGAATATCAAAAATTTAGAACTGCGCACTAGATTCTGGTCGAAATCGCAACGTTTGGTAATCGAGATGCTGCGGACGTACGGCTGAATAATGCGTTGCGCGATCTTTGACATCTCTAGACCACAGAGAGTCGGAGTGCTCCCAGAAGGCAGTTCCCCGGATACAGCAGCATTAGGGCTATGTTGGAAAGGTCTTACCTATCAAGGCAGCCGGCCCCAGATTGTTTTGGAGGCCCGGTTCGAGCTGCCGAGGCCGTGGTTTAAAGCACGCGAATGCGCTCGGTGACATTTCGCGATGTCCAGAGAACTTTGGAGACATCTGTATCAACCACAGACCACAAACGTTGATCGATCTGCTCCAGTTTTCTTCTCAAAAGCCTATCGCTGTCGTGCGGTTTTAGATGCCACCAGGGCGAAGGATGGGACGCCTCGCCTAAAAGCCCAGTGGTCGTTGCCTCGTTCTCGTCCTGACCAGTTGATCTTTAGAGACGACTTATGGACGAAACAATTGAAAAGAAGTTAATACACAAAACAGCTCCTAATTTACATCTCCAGATAGAAACCTTTAGTTCGGGACTTTTGAAACACGGTAATTACCCAAATTCTGTACTACTTTCCGGATTGAGACTTTGGCAATTAATAATTTCGGGGTAACCGCGCAACACCTTCTGTCTGAAATATGTTTCTGTTTGTGGAAAATAAAAACATATTTCTAAATCATAAGTAAACAAAATTTCAAAACACACATATGTTTTTATCAGAAATTAATTCTTTTTCTTCAATAATTATTCGATCAATTTAGGCCTAGTGAATTATTATTATTATTATTATTATTATTATTATTATTATTATTATTATTATTATTATTATTATTATTATTTCAAATTCCTGTCGATTTTCTTTTTTCTTTTTGTTAATTATTTTCTGAACAATTAATTAGATTATTTCCGTGAATTACTGGCTTAATGTCTGTTTCTGATGATCAGGAAAATAAGACTATGACCGTAATTACAAATCACAGCGGCCCCAGGGAAATTTCCAGCTTTTTGTATGAATTTCCAACAAAGTTTTTTTTTTTTTTGAGAGAGAGAGAGAGAGAGAGAGAGAGAGAGAGAGAGAGAGAGAGAGAGAGGAGAGATGGGAAAGAGAAGAGGGAGAGAGGGAAGAGAGAGAGAGAGAGAGAGATGGGAAAGAGAAGAGAGAGAGAGGGAAGAGAGAGGAGAGAGAGATGGGAAAGAGGAGAGAGAGATGGAGAGAGAGAGAAAGAGAGAGAGAAAGAGAGATGGGAAAGAGGAGAGAGAGAGAGGGGGAAGAGAGAGAGAGCCCCCCACTTTTTTTTTAAATAATGTAAATGAGAAAACAATTTCAACAATTATTGGATTTAATTTTACCCGAGTTTTGTTACCTGACAAAGAAGCGGCGTTTAGCGTTGTCAGGTAGGCTACTTCCGTCGATCTGGTAAAGGGAGAGATTAACCCGAGGTGCTAGACAACTTTATCGGATCTCTTGCGCTGGTGGGGCTTGTTTTTTTGTCTTTATTTCGAGAGGAGAGCGTTATACCTCATCAGATTATAGACGTTTATCCAAAGATGCTACTTTCGGTCGTCGTGTTCCAGGCCCTACAATTCCACCCCGACGACCCCCCCCCACATTCCTTCCCGTTTCAGCTCAGAGACCGCTACGAAGAGAGCGGCAGCAGAAATCGATGTTTGCGCCTCTGGTTTTCCGTTTCCTAATCAAAGAAAAACTCGTAGGTACATCTTCGCCGTAGCGACTGCGGGCGCGAGAGCCAGACGGGGAGATTTTTGGACGCATAAAAGCAAATTCAAACGATCAGTCGTGCCCACTTCAGTAGGCCAACAGGGCAGCCAAACGTTTTTACTTCTAATCAGCCGTGCAAAATTATCCCATGATTTCCGACAACCCCGCCATATTATTATTACTATAGGCTGACGAATACAGTGCTGTTGGTTAGGGGTGATGAATAATGGCTGCTAATGCGTTAACCTAATAGTTTAATAAACATACCTTTTCAATCAGAACTTTCTTCTGTTTTTCTTCCAATTAAAAAAAAAAATTTTTTTTTGTCTTTTTAAATTAATTAACCCACTCTACGCGGTTTCTCGTCTTTGATACTTGTGTTCTGGGGGCTCTTTAGACGTGAAAATGTTTTAAAAAACAAGAGGGGGGAAAGACGTCGGCACCCATAAAGACGGCATCAGTTGCGCGCCATTTTGAAAAGCACTCGATTCTTTATGATCTCTTTGACAGGAGACCTATGGCTTTGCCCATACATGCTTGAAAAGTAACGGAAATCTATATTTGCGAAAGTGCTCTTAAAATGAATGAGATAAGTAGGTTATTTCGACAACAAAGGTTTTTAGTTACAGAGTAAATTGAGTTATTGTTCCTTTAAAAGCTAGAGTTTAACCCCCCCCCAATGTCACGTGACGCCGGTAAATCTCTTTCTGACGTGGAATAAACTGCCTGAAGAACGCTCCTCATTTAGTTGAATTGGTTGAAAATAGACGATTTTTTTTGAAAAGCAAAAATAAGCTAAAGAAAAGCTGCCTCGAAACTAGTTGCGATTAGTTGAGGAATTTCTCACTATAGTGTTAGTGGAACTGACTGAAGAACCCACAAAACTTGGGCGATTAAACTTTGGATTAGGACTAAACAAACTGCTTATTAAGATGCTGGTGTTGCTAGAGAGGCAGCTGTCTTCGAACTCCCCCAAAATTCTGGTGACAAATTCAACGTATGCAAGAAACCCATTCTACAGAAGTCCCATCTTCCACCTTCTAACGTTTTACTTGTGGAGAACTAAGAATTGCTGGTGTCAAAAGCGATAAGAACACCAAAATCCTAGCAGCTGGTAAGGGCAGTGCTACTGTTATAATTAATCAAAAATAATTTCAGAGCAAGAGACAAGAACGTCTACGAAGTGTAAAACATGAAAATCTGTCCAACATCATCCATTAAAAGGAGACAGAGAGAGAGGAGTCGCCTTACGTATATTGTCTTCCAAAGATCCACTGGAACTCATAGTTAGTACGTTGTATTGGATCACTAAGCCTGCTTCTGGCAAAACAACTCCAGAAATTTTGACATCTTTAGCTGGACGTAGTGTCTCATACATTAAATTCTTCTTATTTCGTAGACATCATAAGGAACTCTGTTGTGTAACTTGGAAGCGTGCTAGTCAGCTTTGACGTGGAAAGTCTGTTCACAAAATAGTTAACAATTACAAGAAACGGACTTGAACAAGGTACTATCTTGAAAAGTAGAACTAGCGTACGTATTGAGCATATTATGGAATTATTAACCGAAGGAATGGCTATGGGATGCTTTCGTCTACTCTTGCAAATATATACATGAAAAACTTTGAAGAATCCGCAATAACACTGCAGATAAGAAGCCTAAGAATTGGTTAAGATACGTCGATGACACCATCCATATCTGGCCATATATCGGAAGAGGTCTAGAACAGTTCTTAAAACATTTAAACGACATCTACCATAGAGTTGAAAAGCGTCGATTAACTGCTTTTCCTTGATGTTATGGTTTTCAGGCAGCAGGATGAAGATGCGTCACCGGAAATGGTCAGGGATCAAGAAAGGGATAGTCAAATGCAATTCGAGAAGAGCAAAAATAATATGTCGTGACACAGAACTAGAACCGGGAAAGTAACGTAGCTCTGTGACGAATAGCTACCCCGTTCGATCTGTCAGGAACATCATCGAGTCAAGCCAACCGCTACCAAACGGAACGACAAAGAGATACTAGCTGACAGAAGGTTTAACTATCTAAAAACGTTCCATGCATCTGCGGCGCAGTACGGAAATAGAACCACCCACTGAAAAACTGCAGAGGTCGAGTCAGCATCACAACTGGTTGCTTCTGTTTCATTATGCTTTGACTATCAGGTAACGAACTGAAAAATTGTGCAGTTAGTTTCTTTTTCTACGGCTGAGGGGAGAGGGGATACATCAGACAAGAGAACGCTTGACGGTGCTATCGGGCCGACCACTCATCGAAGGAATTACGAAGGTGCCGTGGGAATGCCCCGCACAATCTGCGAGGTTATCGATCACGGGTGGCAGATCGCCTCTATATTCGTTTACGTTTCCCCATTGATACACCATGGGAAACACGTGAAGTGCATTAGTAATGGTGCAAATGTCTGGACCCGCCCTACTGGGGGTGGCGAGTTTCACGACCAATTTCCTTTCTCTAGAGAACGCTGCGCGCGAACTGAAGTCGTCTTTCTCAGCATCCGTGAACCAGAAGGTTCTTGGAGGTTGTCAGTAGTCGCGATACATCGTTTTATAAAACTATTTATTATTAATTAGTTCTTTAATGGAATTTCGGTTCCGAAAGTTATCAAGGTAATTGGAGAGCTGGCTTCAAAGGTAGCTGCAAGCGGGTAAAGTGTGACGCTGCATCTTGAACCAACATCTTGCTAACGCAGCATCTTCCCGCTCAACAATCAACACAGTACCTGTTCCCAAACGTTAGTGCTGTCTACCGTAATTGCGTTCATGACACCATTTTTCGTCTCTCCAAACAATAAACTTTTGTTTTTATAAGATAGGCCCCCATAGAGGACCACTCTCGGACGTAGGAAATGCAAATTTGAAACCATACTATTGGTCTCTTTTATCTCTATCAATCAATCAGCACCAAGAATCAAAGGTTCCCACGCTCTGGCACCATACTTGCAGTGGTTTAAAATCGAATTACAACGTACGACTGTGAAATATCTGGTTCCTTGTCTGCTTTCTTCGTCCATGCGGTTCACATTTTACTTAAAGATTGTAAAGGTCTAAATTAGTAGGACAGGGGGGGTATTATTGTAATCTCGAGTGTTTTCCTTCCTATTTTGCGGAGAGTTTACCGCTCGGCGCTGTTGGAAGCATCCTTGTTGCTTGTATTATGCAATTCTGTGTCCTTTAAAAAGTACTGACTCAATAGAGGGAAGCACAGGCAGTTGTTCCTGACAGTTTCGGGTTGGTGGCTATTCACCGCGCATGCTCCGAGGAAGAACTCTTCCAATAGACTCAAATAACACGTGACAGAATCACATCTCACGTGTTGACGTGGTGCACTGTGATTGGTTGTCCTGCAAGAATTCAGAAAATCCCACACCTGCAGAAGACTGTAAAAGTATAGGCAGTGACATCATTGTAGTGTGGTGAATACTATGGCTCCTGGGAAGGAAATATCACGTGACAAAAGTATAGAAATCAAAGTGTTAGCCAGTGAAGGCTGCTCCTCTAGCCGATTGCAGCCTCACTTAGTGTTTCAGAAGGAGCTGTATGCAAGACTCTTAGGAAAATGCACAAAACTGGTAGAGTTGATAACAGACGCGGATGATGAAGAAGAAGGCCCAAACTCTTTAAAAAATATGCTAAACACCTCGGGTTATGTTCTCTACAGGATAGGTCATGAACCAGTAGAAATCTTGCAAATAACACAGCTGCAAATACGGGTGCCAATGTCTCGAAGTGGTCTCAGTGGATGTATAGCTGCCCGAGAACCTCTGCTGAGGACGGGCAACCAAACGAAAGAGCTGAAATGGGCAGTTGAAACAAGACAGTAGGATGACCGAATCTGGAAGAAGATGCTCTTTACAGATGAATCGAGTTCGTACTGTTTGGCAACAATCGATGGCAATTTGTTTGAAGGCGGGCGGATCGGTAAGCGGTATAACAGTCTTCGTACAACAGCTACAGTGAAGCCGGAGGGGATGAAAGCCGAGAGTGTTAGAGATTTGCATAAAATCAAAGGTATATACTGACTGCTGACAGGAACAGGCAGGTTCTCATCCATGTCATTCTCTCAGGAAGAAGCCTAATTGAGCAGGGATTCATCTTCCAACATGACAGCAACCCTAAGCATACAGTCAATATGATGAAAAACTATCTAAAACGTAAAGATGCTGATGGAACATTCGCAAAGATGCCTTTTGTCCTGCAAAAAGTCTTAATATAAAGATCATTGACGCTATACGTCGTTATACGGACAGGATATTTGGAACGATATTCCGCAGCCATACACTGATAACCTGTCTGGGAGCATGAAAACAAGGGGTCAAGCTCTATCTAAAGCGAAGGGCTCGCACACCAAATGCTAATGCACTGTACAATGTTTTCTTTTTTTTGTATATTTTCTGTAACAATGGACTGTGTATGTATTACATCCGTCTCTCAATTGCAATCGCTCATTATTTGTGCACATCTGGTGTGTGTTTCCATAATTATTTCCAATACCGCGCACATATAAGCATAGGAATTAGTTTGAGTACATTACTGCTAATTAATTTGCTAAATGCCTAAAAAAGTCTTGACCCCCCCATTATTTCCCTTTTCTTTGTTCTGCCCACTACACTTAATAATAAAAAAAAACAAACGTAAATTAACATTGTTTAATTCAATTTTTAAAATCACATGATACGGCTGTTTACAGCATAACGGTCACTTATCAACGGCGTCGGTGCGAGATGAAATAATAGGACTAACATATAATATGTGTGTGTGTGTGTGTGTGTGTTCGTTCGTTATCAGAATATACTGAATATATGTAATGAAGGAGAAATAATTAGCAAGAAACGGAATTAAATTAAAGAAACGTGAAATAAATCTCTACCCTGACGTCACTGTTGGATAATATATCGAGTTAAAACAATTTAACTGCCGATAAATCGGTTGTTCTCTTTAAAGTTACGGCGCTTGCTTGATAATATTTAAAATAATTTAAAAAGTTCACATGTCGTTAATTTTGCTGCTGTAATTGAAAATTAAAAAAAAAAAATTAAATAAAACGGGACTTGATAGTAACTTGCCGTGAATAAAGAAGTGTGCGTCATCGGAGTAAGATGATATCTTCATCTTTCGATGGCTGATGTATCAATTGTTTGGTTAATGTATTTGTCGGTCTTATGTTAGTTAACTTTCTTTCTTTGTTGTTTTTCATCAAAATAACCGAACTTGTCAGGTTTAGATTGAAATAAATAATAGCGAAAATAATTCTAATTGAATTCTAGAAATTGTAATAATAATAATAATAATAATAATAATAATAATAATAATAATAATAATAATAATAATAATAATAATAATAATAATAATAATAATAATAATAATAATAATTGTTATCGTTAATAAATAACGGGAAAGATGCGAACAGAAAAGATAGTAAAATGTTTATTAAACACTGATTGAAAATTGATGGAATATGGTCAAGAACGATAACTTGCAGCAACAAGTTAAGGGAACAGCGAATAAAATCAATAGAACAGAAATATTGGTATAGGCTGAGCACAGATTTTCCTTCCACCTGCTGAATTGCCCCCCCTCACCCAGACAAACGCATACGCGACCTGTGTTAACGCGATCTCGTCTCTTGAGAGAAGGGAGGAATCGCCACTAATGGGAGCCGTACGAGTCCCTAGTCACCCTTCCCTAGACGCCTGCGGAAGAACCTTCGTGCTGTTGACGATGAGGCGGCAACACTTTCCATTTAGACCCACGGCTCTGACCGGGCGCCTTGAGCAGCAAGACGCACTAATAACTCCTTCAGAATCTCGTTTTCCACTCCATCCTTCACACCCGGCTCGGTTGATTTATTATTGACGTCACGGGAAGAAATTTTGCATAATTTCTATTAAAAGGATGAACCGACCAGGATCAATAAGTTTTGTTTGGCTCAGATAAAAAAAGAGAAGCTATTGTTAGGGATGCATACAGCTCGAGGCCTTCTCTCTCGTTCGCCCGCATTTAGTTTAGTATTTCGAGTTAAGGTTATTAACCGATAATTAATTTATTCTTTTTTGAGACAGAGAATAACATCTCTAATATTAGAACAGCTAATACAATAACACGCATATATACGAATAATAAATTTCGCGATTATCTCTCTCTCTCTCTCTCTCTCTCCTCTCTCTCTCTCCCCTCTCCCCATCTTCCCAACACAGAGCAGCATCTTTCCGTTATTCGAACAACTTCGGGCCCAGTTCTTTATCTTTGATTAGAGCCATTATTCACGACATGGGGGAATATCCGTTTTTCTGAGGGATCTTGTTCGTTCTCCTGCAAAGAGCAACTTTGTACCGCTTCGGTCTCGCAGGCTGCTTCAGCGGCAAAAAACCACCGGCCGTTCACCTGATCTGGAACTTCTTGGTTAAAAGAGAACAACGAACGGCGAAAGTCTCTCTCGCGGTCTGCGAGAGTGATGCGACATCCGATATGTTTAAAACTAATCCCCTCCGAGATAAGTAGGCCGTGTAGTGATCGAATTACTCTGATTAATTGGTTTAAAGTTTTGAAACGTTGGTGATCGTCACTGTCTCGCCGAGAAGCGAAAATTTGTTAAATCTGAAATAGCTAGAGTTGTATTTAACAAACGTTCCACACAAACCTCCTCTTCGTGTGACACGACTTTTATGAAAGACGTGAAAAAATGGGCTCTGTCCGGGTGTTGTGTCTTTTTCCTTTTTTGAGGGACACCGTTAGAAATGGGTGGCGGTACTCGTTTGGCAGATTCTCCAAGGTGGAGATCTATTGGTAGGACGGAGTCCGGAGACCCAGGTGGCGAGATGGCTAAATGTGAACAGGGGTGTGGGCTTCTTGGCCATGGAGACAACTTCAGATGCACGGAGATGTTGTTTGAGGACCAGTTCGAGGTCATGCCGCTTTAAGGTCGGCAGAGCAGAACTTCAGCCCTGACCTGACTTGTTTCTGATCTCTCTGCAGCCACAGAAGGTGCGAGACAATCCACCGCCATAAACGACACAAACATTACACGGATTTGCATGTTTCAGGGAGGTACCCCGGCTACAATGAGGAACATGGCCGAAATTCTGGATCCGTATGTCAGACAAGCACAGATGCAATCAAAGATGATTTTATTTTAAAGCACGTGTAATTGGCCAAGATTTTAAGAAACCATTGTTATTTGATATGGCCGGCACATTCTCCTGAGATAGATCTTATTGAGATTGATTAGGATGCTCTACAGATACGTACCGCATCACCCTAACCTCCCTCCAAGAACCGAAAGCCTCTTTGACTTTTCAAAGCTTAATAAATAGTCCCATAATATTGTTGAAGTAATTTTTCCTTCTAACCTTTACCTCTATCCGAATGAATTTCAATCTAAGTAGTTCGATTGAGTTGCTTTAATCTATCTATGATCAGGACTTCTCTTAAAAGCACTCTGGGAACGGACTAACGTCATGTTTTTTCGTACTACTACATTTAACAGGGAGACAACTCCGGTGAGAAAGCGCGTTGCTGTGGTTGTTCACTAGAAAGCGTTGTCAAACCTGCGCCGACTGAGGCTCTGCGCATTCAGACCGTGGCAGACACATTTCTACGAGAACTTTCCATATTCTAGATGCAGGAGGAAACCGGAGGGTGAAGGAAATTCATGAGGCCGATTAGTGAAGAAGATCGAGAAGAAACTATGCCAACGGAAGTACGCCAAACCGCACCAAATGACCATTATTTCAGAAAAATTTCTTATAGTTTAAATTTTCTAAACCATTCGAAAGTATGGGCAACGGCCACAAACAACTTCACATGCATCATAGTTGTGCAAGATGGCGCTTGAATGGGTTCTGTCACGATCTTTTCTGCTCTCAGTTAAAAAAATCTTCTTAGAAAATCAAAAACAACAACAACAACAATACAAGATGGCGGTCTCTAAAATACCCACGTAGTAATAATAATAATAATAATAATAATAATAATAATAATAATAATAATAATAAATTAATTGTTTACACTAATCATTTGATGATCTGTAATTAATAATTTAAGTATCGACACCAAAACCTAAATAGTAATGATATAAATCAAAACTTTGTGGACGTAAGTGTTCCTTTAGATAATGAAAACGTGACTGCGTCTTAAAATTGAATAAATAGAAAGCATAAGACCGAGAGGAAATCAATAAACGACAAAAAAAAAAAATAATAACGAGAAGCAACGCGTCAAGATGGCGCTAAGGTAAACTCGGTGACACCATTTAAGGTTACTTTTTTTTCCGTACTAGATCAGGTGGCAGCCTTAAAACTACTGGAGGAGTAGGGAACTGGGTGGGAGGGGGTTATGGGCAAGACTAGTAATAATAACCGTGCCACCTGAAGGGGCGACAACTCAACACGCTTATTTATTTGTTTTAATATTGTAGCATCACCGCGCCCTGGTGCTGGTTCGCGAGCTTCTCCGTTTCAAATAAAATATCAGTAACAAGTAATAACTATCGCGAACAGCCGCTGTAAGGTCCCAAACAACCAGGCGAGTGGAGACCATACCGGTAACACCTGTAAAAACGATTACGTTCGGCCTAGCATCCGTGTCGTCCGATAGCGCGAATCAGAGCTCAGCCAGTGCGCGATTCCGCTTTGGTGTTCACGGTCGATTGTGTTACTTTCACTTTCACAACCGTCAAAAAACCAAATAGATGGTTTACTCGGTTTCACACACAAAATTATCACCACCACTGTTTTCCTTTCACTGCACCGTACATATTTTTCGTTTTGTTTCGGGAGCCTTCCATCACTACTTGAAGATGGTCTTTCATAGACGTTTCGAGAAGAAATCGTTTCCCCTCGCCCTCTTGAGAATCGCGTTTAGCTTTACATACCTGACTTTGAGATACAGATATTTCAACACTCGGGGTCAGAAACTGAGTTTTTATATATATATATATATGCACTAGCAGCCATAATTGTAGACCCACAAATGAAATATTTAACATTTCATATATAATCAATTTATTAAAGTGTATAACCTAATTGAATGTTAGCGTAGGACTACTAGAAAATATATGAATGTCAAATGTTTATCTTTACATCAAAATATCGTTCACTGCACATTACACTGCATTTAATGATTTTTCCTAAATCCCGCTGTTCTTATCAATAGCTAGCAGAGCATCGACAGCTGTTCCGTTTTTGCTTACAGTTTCTCCCATTAAAAAATGTGGTTATTATAACCACTTTAACCATCCTAGTTTTGTTACGTCTCATAAGCTGTCAGACCATCTAAAAACAAGATAACCGATGAGCACAAACCTCGTTCTGAGCAAAGGTAGGGGAGATAAACCACTGCGTGAATTTGTGCGCCTGCGTGTTAAAACCGTTATTTCTTTGTATAAAAAAAAAAAAAGAGATTAGCAAAATCTCTTAGAAAAGTTGTGCAGAGAACCAGTCGAATTTCTGGTGAATCCTGTCTTGACTCTTGTGATCTAAGGTCATATAACAGCAGTCAATTGCACACACACACACACACACACACACACACACACACAGAGAGAGAGAGAGAGAGCGAGAGAGAGAGAGAGAGAGAGAGCGAGAGAGAGAGGAGAGAGAGAGAGACAGACAGATTTCGAAATAATTACAAGAGAATTCGTACTAAACGAAAAGTCGCGTTTATTTCATCTTTACTGACTGTGATAAAAGTCCATCTATACGTAGTGTTTACATGACTTTAAATTCAAATGATAGTAAGCACCGTGTAAAAATGGCCTTTTGGTTCTTTGTCAATGATTAACGATGAAGTGAAGATGACTTTTCGTCCATTGTTGTAAAAATAAAATAACATTGTCAGTACTGACAAACCACAGCATTTTTACTTAATAACATTTAGAAGTGTAATTGTTCTCGTCTCGTTTACTCCAGGAAACCAGAAAGGTTTTCAAAAAGAGAGTGTAAGTTAAAAGACTTAGTTCTTATTGGCCAATTGGGATTACACTACTGACCGCATAACTGTATATCACGTGTTAAAACTACCCAATAAGAAGTCAGAATAGGATTTAATGACCACAGTGAATATCTTCGTAAACAACATTGATAATTGTATAAATGGCTAAGATACAAAAACTCTTACAAAGAACACGGGGGGGGGGAATAATAAGAAATCTAAAACAACCCTAAATATCGCATTAATTCAAAATAAAAACTTAGATTATAAAGACTATTTGAGCAGCCAGAAGTAATCTCTAGTGATTCCAGTCAATCCACCACTAATAATCACAGGTAAGTCAATAAAACCCTTTTAGAAAATAAAAGGAACCAAACGGCTCCGGAAATAGCAAAAGCATCTTCATTACAGCGATTTTTTTTTTTTATATATAATAACTTCACAGGACAACTGAAGGAACAAAAAGAAGAACGACAACAGTATGAACTGGAGTCTCAAATGCCAAATACTGAGCGCAGAGGATAACTAACCGAAAATTTGTCGAAGTGGCTGCTGTAGACCACAGTGAATGAGAACATACAATCGCAATTCTATATATATATACTTCGTTTCGTCACCCATCAGCGTTCCGAGCTTCAGGACTTTTAGAGATGTCTCCCCCTTTTCGGATAATCTGCTGCCCTTTCCTAGCTCGGAGGAATGTCTCGATTGAAATTAGAAGAGAACATACGACTGCGCCGAATGCCAGCGGTTGTCTGGTGGAACTAGCAACACATCGAGAGTGGATTAATAATGTTGTCTGTTGCGTCTAAGTGGGGCTCACTTTGTCCGGCCGATAGAGAGATCTAAACGTATATTAAGAAACCGAAGGATAGTTTATCCCTAAGTAAATTAGCGCGAAAATTAAGAGGAGAGAGAGAGGGGGGGGTGTAGTGAGGAAATCGATTTTTATTCAAATGGCAGTCGTGTTTAAAGAACTTTTTTCTTTTTTTTTTAACCCTTTGCTCGTAAAACTGACGAATTCAATCTCCAGCGTTATTAGAGTTCCACGTGCCGAGGTAATTAGCTGACAATAGAGCGGTGAGCCTGGAGCGAGGTACGCGCATCTTTAATTCTTCCCATTTAATCGCGTCCACTAAAACCATCTCGCGGTTAACAGTTGGGGGGGGGAACTAAAGAACGCCTCATCGTCTCCGCATTGGACGTCGTTTGCAAACGTAGCGTTCAGATGACCTCGCAGAACGGGAGATAACTCTCCTTCGCCGGAAGAATGCCCCGGACCGGTGAGAGACCAGCTAAGTGGGAGCGGTGAAGATTCGGCCCCGTCGCAAATTGCAAATGATCAAATCCATATATATTTTAAAAAAAAAATTACGCTCCGGTTTTTATTCCAAATACTTTCAAATTGTTGCTTTAAAAAAATTATTAGAAGTTGTTTTTTGTTCCTTTTCGTGAAGCGATCTTCGACCGTTTGTTTTTTCCGCCTCGTTTTCGACCAGGGAGCGGGCATTAAGAAAGATGGAGATAATTACAAAATATCATTTCTAAAAAAAATTTAAAAAAAATAAAAAAAATAAACTTAGCTTCAGTTTGTCAATACAAACCGTTCAGTTAGCAACGCTTCCAGAACAAGCAATTTTCGAATTTTTGCATTTCGAGATCAAACTGAAGATAAGGAAATTAAACCGATTACCGATAGCAGAAGTTTCCGTTTCTGATATTCCCGCTTTCTCTTCAAAATAATAATATTAATAAATAAAGTATTTTTATTTTGGTAGGAGGCCACGATCATTTTCCGTATCCATGGTGATTGTTGTTATTGTCTAGATCTGCTCTGAGCGAGCATCTTTCAGTTGCTTTCCCTTAACCCTGAGGAAGAATAATCCCTTTCGGTATTACTGTCGGAAACGTTCTGATCAAATGATTTTTGAAGTAATCGTTTTAATCAATAAAATTCGTCGATATATTTTTTATAAAAAGAGGACAAGGCTGCTGCTATTAATAGGTGTGTACATAATTCGTGTACGTGATACTAAGCATATTATGTTAGGAAACGATTATTATTTTGACAGTATATTTCAGTGAAAAACCGTGATCTTACTTAAGTCCATCTACACAAGTCTTAGTGTAGTTTAATTTCAGAAGTGGTAATAGATAATCTCTCATCATTTTAAGTCTTTTCTCTCAACAACGCCTTCTTCAGGATGGCAGCCGGAACCCAGCATGAGTACACTTTTCTTGGCGACCCGCCCGGCCTCCTGGAGCCGTATAGGGTGCCAGCCTCAGTGACCAGACAAGAGTAACTCGCGGGACTTCTACCACACACACACCCGGAACCCTCCACGTTTAGATGCGGGGAGAAAGCGGAGAGAGTCTGGAAGAAGCCGTCCCAGGGAGGTGGCCAAACCGAGCCCCCAGGCCCTTGTTTACAGCTGCCAGTGCTTCTGAAAGAACATGGCGGCTTTTCTGCGGTTGGTACCTGTTCGGTAACAAGCTATGTTGTCGTGTCTGGCAGATTTAATGGATCTCTTGTGGTGCGATCAAGCCAGGATCGTATTCTACTTTGATGTACGCTCGAACGATCTTGCTTCTCCATTCCATTTCCCCCCCTTTTCTTTATTTTATAGAATTTTGTAGAACCGACATTTAAACGAAGAACACGAGACCATGAACCCGAGACAGGTTTTAAGAGCGCACCAGGGAGAATTTTATCGACCATCACCCTGTCTTCTTACAGACTCTTCGTGCGGAGAAGACGAAATCTCGGTCAGTGGGCCAAAACCCGTTTAAAACGATCTACGTTCCGACTTTTTTTTATAACGCATCTTCGATAATCGGCACGCAAATCTTTACATGGCGTTTACTAGGTTTCATCTTTAACGGATACGAGGTAAAGATCGTCTTTACGTCAGGTATTAAAGATAATGTAAAGGTTACGTTTCGTCCGTACCAGTCAGTAGTGGGTTTCATATCTGTTTGTGCCTCCCTCCCCCTTTACTAGACCAAAGAGACGCCGCCGTCCCCGCTATACTCAATGCGAGGATGTATAATCAGCAACGAAAAACAATCGTATGTCTGTCTCGTACGACTGATAACACAAACTGATCCAAAGGTATTTTAAAAGCAACAACAACCTTTGCCTCTTCGCAAGTATTTGTCCCTCCCCGAAATTCTTTTTATCAGATAGAGGGAACTCAGTGTAATTACCCCACGGGTATCCCACGTGTATTTTCTCAAACAGCCGCCTAGCCAGCTCCGACATCCTGAGACCCCTTCTCCCGACGCTGAAGCCCTGTTTCCGGCAATAAATATTCAAGCGGATGACAGACGAACTCGAGGTAGATAGAGTTCACGTATGGCTTGGAATGTCTGTGGAACGGCTGAAGTAATCAGAGAGAGAGAGAGAGAGAGAGAGATTGGCGGAGAGGAGGTACCAGGGAAGCTTCGATCTTAACATTTTATTTCATTAAAATTATTACTTATTTATCGCTTGCGTGTAGATAATGACTTCCACTGGTCAGTGCACAGGAGATCCCTTGTGGCCCATTGCCATAAAAAGAGAGCAGATTATTTTCCCCAGGTCTATCGCCTGCCAATCATCAAAGACCGGATATTTCACAGAGTCTTAGATCGCTTCAAATAAACTCCCAGTTCTTCTTTTTGTTATCTCATCGCCTACTCTGTGACTTTTTATGGCGATCGGTGCTTTTTAGAAGTTTTGGTTCATTAATTTTTGTTGGAGTTTCTGCTTGTTTTTCTAAACAAATATTAATTATTATATTTCAGAAAACAGGTTTCTCTTTTCTTTGTTTTGATTCTTCGTTTTACCTTTTTAAAGAAAATAGAACAATTTTTAGAAAGTTTTAATTTTAATAAACTGCTGGCCGAACTCAGAAACTTGGCAATTGCTGCGAGCCAGGAAGGCAAAAGTTGTTACGTGACATTTCACAGTTAAAGAAAAAGGAATCTCGCGGTCTGTCAGATCTCGAGCCATCACGAAAAATTTCAGATCGTCAAAACGAGGCTATAGGTTTGCATAGCGTTGATCGGCGTGATGGCAGCTCTAGATGCCTAGCCAGGAGCGGTGACCCACTGGACCTTCTGCACCGGCACATTTTGAGTGAGTTTCTCCCGGGTACTTTGGTTTTTTTTTGTTTCTCTACAAATCAGAGAGAGTTCTGGTCGGTTCTTTGCTCGCCGAATTTGGCGATATTAGATCGAGTGGTGCGAATCAAGTCAGAAACAGCGAACTTCTCAGGCCGCCCGCCATTTTGCTATTTCCGGCGACTCGGCTCTTTGTTAAAACGTCTGGCCGCCGTACTTCTCGTTCGGTGATCGGTGCCCCCCCCCTCGTGAGACTCCTCTCCAGACTTTTGCAAAAACCGGTAAGAAAATCTCCCGCCATGCAGTGACAGTTACATAAGGTATTAGATCTAAGTTTTAGAGAGAGTAATTAATAACTTCTCCGTTCGCCATTCAGCTACATCGTGCAACGTCGCGCTCATTTACATCAAACCAACTGATAAACGGCCTTGACCGCTTTCTGCGAGTCTAGGACACATAACTACGTGAAACAACAAGTGATCGGATATCAAAACAGCTTGTTCGCTACTTCGACTTCTTCACTTACCTGTTCTTACGTTGACACCAAAAAAAACACCTTTAAAAATTGCTACTGAAGTGTCACAAGAATCCATGTTCCTTGAAGTTTAAAGATTTTTAAAATCGTAATTATTACAGAGACATTTAGCAATTTAATAAAGCATTTAGACGGCCTTTGGTCCAGTGGTAGACTGCTGGACTGCCGTAGTTGAAGGCCCGAATTCGAATTTCCGTTGGAACGGCCTTGGCTTTGCGTAATACCTACCCGAGCCCGTGCGTAGGTTTCTTCTCACACCTAAAAACAGAAGGTTTTAGTAGAATTTCCGGGTTCGCGTGGTGAAAGTCCCGCAGGTAACTCTTGGCTGACTCGTACCGTGGACGCCACTGAAAAGCTGCCCTTCCTACCTGGGTAACTTGTTTGGTTCCGATCCTGAAGACCTCAGAAATCAGGAAGAAGATTCTCGTGTATAATCTGCATTTATTCTAAAAAAATTCTTGCCAAAGCTTTATTTGGTGAAATTTGGTGAATATTCTCGGAGCAGAACCTGTGACCCGACTTTTCCACGTTTCTTCAATGTTCACTCATAATGTAAGAAACCTGACCCTTTCCCCGATTTCCGGGAAACTGCCAACCCAATCAAAAGAGAAATAGCTGAAGACCATAGTCATTTAATTATAAATTCCCCACTTCGCCGCTAAACTTGATCTTCACTTAATCTCCTGTCGATTTTTGTGAGTATTTGATTGTCTGATTCCTGAACGTGTCTACAGAGCGACTGTCCTTTCTGCTGGTAGAGAGTGCGATCATTATTGTGAAACTCTCCGACCTGTACATTTTCCACTCGTGAAATTAACCCTTCCCCGTCCTCCCCCCTTTTTTTTTTCGTGTGTGAAGCCTTTAAAAGTAAATCTGAAATATAAAGATGTAAAAACGGTTAGGCCATTCCTTTCCATCTCAGTTTCCAAGTTCAGTTAAAGTGCATACAAAAACTCGCTATTGTGTAGAGTGCGTACTTGAAGGAATTAGGTGCCGAATGAATCTGAATTTCATAACGGCAGATGTTATTAATAAAGCCGTCGTTGGCTCAGCCTGACATTACTGGGTAAACAAAGTCTACCTCGTTGGTAAGACCGCCGGATATGAGTGCATTCATTTCTCAGAACAGCGCCGTCCAAGCGATCAGCTAAACGACGATTCGATCTGAACACATCAGAATTCTTCGGGCAAATATTTACGTAAATTAAAAATAATTTTAAAAAAAAGGGGGGGTTCTTTTTTACGCTAGTCAGGTTAGACAAAGTCAAAAAGCATTTATCCACGGGGGATAACTCGAGAGCCGGCCGGAAGTTCGGAAAGTTTCGAAAATTTGCACGCGCGTAATAGCTTGTATTTTTCTCCGCGATTCGAACAGATAGTTCGTCGGCTGTCCGCCGGGTGGTGCGACGATCGTACATACGCATCTTTGTTATCTTCGAGAGAGAGAGAGCCGAGGGAGAGAACGTGTCTGAGCGACTCGTTGATTTTTGTATACCGATGTACTCGTATCGAGAAGAGGTGTCCTCTCTCACCCATGTTTGTGGCATCTTAACGTACTCACACCCGCGGGAACTTCCAGCAGATGACAGCTGGCGCTGCCGTCGTAGGCGGTTTAAAACAAAAGGAGAAAACATAGACCTGCAGTCGGTAGAGTCTCTGTTTGTTTTGGCAGGGTAAAGGCGGCCGGTTAGATGGGTTCAAGTCTGACGCTAAACAATTTTATTTAATAAAAAGACCTCGTTATTTTTTATAGTGACATTAACTATACAAAAGAAAGTAAAAGAAAAGAAGCAGGAAGACTGCGAGGGGGTTGCAACTAATCACAGTCGATGTTCAGCGGTACTAACGGGACTCTGATTTTAACCTTTAATGTTCCTTTTATAGCTTCTCGAGTCTGGCCACCAGGCGGCCTCTAAATCAAATCGGGTCGCATATTGATTACGTCAAACATTAATTTTTTTTAAAAAAAAAGTGTCTACATTTTCTCACGTATTCTTCGACGTGCAGATCGCGAAACGTTTCCATTCATTCTCTCAGCACAAATCTAAGGGTTCGAAGTCAGGTAAGACGTTCAATTATTGTTTTAATTTGTCGGTTTTAATGAAGGATGTGAAAGCTGGCGAATTAAAACGAAAGACGACGTGCACCTGCACATATCTGCTTTATTTACTCGCGCTGCTCGAGAACCAGACAAATGTATATATGTTGTAGGAGCAGAACCCAGAATCTGAAGACAGTAACTGCTGGTGGAAAGTGGACTGCTAAGGATAAAAGTACATAGTATGCCGTCACGAAAGAGCGTCAATCCACAGATATTGGAATGCCGGTCGCTGTCATCTATAAGGAGAAGTTTTTGACGATTAACCCAAAATTTTGCACTAAATAAGAATATTCTTAATAGTAATTTTGAAATTGTTATTTTATTGTGTTTTATTTGATGCATGTATTGAATAGAATTAAAGCTGACTTATCGAGATCCTCCAATAACCTACATTTTTTAGGTCCAGGCGAGTAACGTTCACAATCTAAATAATCAGAGCTACTGTTGGTGACGACAAAAATTGTTTTAGAATACCAGAAAATGGGAAAAAAGATCCTCGAAACGTTAAAAATTAGATTTTTTCTAGAGTATTGTAGTCAGTTCATTAAAATGGAACATTAAGCAATATAAAATTTATATTTATGTTGTTTAAGGAATCCCTATCTGTTTCTCGCCTTCCTGATAAAGATATAAAATGGGCATGAATAGTATTCCACGTCCTTATTCAATGCAGTTTTTTTTAAAAAAAAATGAAAAAAAAATTTTTTTAACGAGTTATTTATCGTAAAAATTGATAACTGGTAATGCGTTATTCTCAAGTCAGCAATCACTACTTTTCTGTCACCAGAAATGATACAGCCGATTTTTATGTGATGTGAGCTTACCGCAAAGCTCAGACACGAGAGGTTCCTCGTTATCACTTCTGCTTAATGCAGGAAGGCAACATTCCTGAAAATGGTTTTCGAGGAGGAAAGATAAAAACTTGATCATCGACAAGTTATTGATTCATTTTTTAATAGTATAGATTTTTGGTCAGCTTAAAGATATTAATCTAAGTAAAGCAACATGTAACAATCGAAAACCGATTTATTGGTTTACATTGTCCAACGCTATAAAAAGAGATTTACTTCACGACATACTTCGCGACATACTTTACGACATACTTCGCGACATACTTCACGACATACTTTACGACATACTTCACGACATACTTTACGACATACTTCGCGACATACTTTACGACATACTTCGCGACATACTTCGCGACATACTTTACGACATACTTCGCGACATACTTTACGACATACTTCGCGACATACTTCACGACATACTTCCCGACATACTTCACGACATACTTCACGACATACTTCACGACATACTTCGCGACATACTTTACGACATACTTCGCGACATACTTCACGACATACTTCGCGACATACTTCACGACATACTTCACGACATACTTCACGACATACTTCGCGACATACTTTACGACATACTTCGCGACATACTTCACGACATACTTCACGACATACTTTACGACATACTTCACGAAATACTTTAAGACACTATTGTAGGTAGCCATCCGAAATAAATGACTAAAAAAAATCTGTTCATTTTTTAACAAAAGAAAGAAAATGTACTTTCTAGAAGTAACCTTTTGAAAAATTCTATAATAAAAAATTGGCATATTTTTAAATATTAAAGTACCAAAGAATTTTATAAGAATAGAACAACATTACGGCAAGGCGTGCTTAAACTGTTGAAAGCAATGACCAGATTTAATCAGTTCGTACTACCAAGCCCATTGACCCTTTCAAGCCCTGAAGACAATTTGCAGTGCGTGGGAATCGTAGATGATGGTAGTGGTCCCCAACAAGCATTAGTTTAAAATGTATTTATTTAACCACTAGAGAATTTATTATATAATTTTAATGTCAAAACGTAAGAAGAAACATTAACGATTTTAGAAGTAGTTTCTCAATGGCTTCCTGTTAAGGCTTTTGCAAAAAAATGAATCCAGCTAATCCACTGATAAATTTTGATCTCCGAGATAATTAGGCGGTAAGGCGGTGAATGGCTGAGCGCGCGGCGGTTGAGAGTCCACGCTCGAACCCCGCTGAAGATCGTGATTCGGTTTGTCGAACCTTCCATGGCATAGCTTCTTTCCGTTCTTCTGTACTGGTCCGTCGGCGTAAGTCCGCGCCCCTTCCCCGGATACTGCGATTTCCCCTCCGATAGCTCAACAAAAGGAGCTCCGATGCGGACTTATGCTAGTTCACGAAGTCGGATTGCATCAGACCCAAACTCTCTCTCTCTCTCTCTCTGAGGGGAAAAAGATTTTACTGGAACGACGCCGTGTTATTTCTAGTCCAAGAAGTCTCTGGACGGGGGTCAGGGAGCGCAGTAACCGGGGTCGGGTCACCGAAGCTGCCCGGCTCGGAGAGACACTCCGACCGAAGCACTACTCTTTCAGCGTGGTTCACCGCTGACCCGTAGTGCGCATGAGCCGCGACCTCTCGGGTAAACGAAGTTCCTACCGTCTCCGCGCTCTTCCTCCGGCGGAGAAAAAAAAACGTTTCTCGGACGCATCAATATCTAAATTATTTATATACAAAGAGATCTGTCTTTTCTCTATAAATAACCTTTCATTAAGATATTTGAATCGGATATATTTAGATTTCATTAAATCATTCACCAGCCAAGTGTTTTTTTCTCTCTCTTTCAGTGACGTACAACAGAGCCAACCCCGCAACTCTCGTTTTTGCGCGGACTATCTACAGCTTCAAAAGGTAAATCGTCCAACAGCCTCCGGATATGAAAACGTTGTAATTATTACGTTAACTCGTAAAAGAAGTCGACCGTGAGTCTTTCAATAAAGTATTCATTTGCGATTAACATTTCTGCTTGGGGGGGGGGAGGGAGGAGGGAGAAAAAGAGAGATGTCATTTGTTCCCTCACACAGTTGATTAAAAAAAGATCCTTTGACTGCAGATAACATGTTGTACAACTGAGTAAAACCGCCCCCTGGTGGAGAGACAGATAGTTAGGCGGTTGGAGTGTCGAGCAGACAGTTAGAAACAATAGAGGCAAATTGGGGGAGCATTTGCCGTTGGTTTATCCCGCTGCTATTGATTTAGAAAGCTGGGGAGGATAGAGAAATGAAAAAGAGAGCGAAGAGAGGTATAAAAAATAATAATAAAAGGATACCAGTGTAAATTAAAAACAAGTCATACTAGAAATACTTTGTATGTAACCATCTAAACTGGTCGACATCTTTTAAAACGTCTTGTAGTTGATGTTCTTAGACATTGGAATTCTTCCGTGTTTTCTTTTGTTAAATGTTTTCCATGTCCCGTGTTTCCATTGTCAGTGGGTTCGAGTGGAAAAGGGATGATAAAGCATCAGTTAATAGTGACTCTCCAAATCTGATTTCTCTCCTGGGATTAGTGAACGCCAAGCGTATTTGGTCTTCACCGTATGATCAGCATCTGGATAAGTTTCTGTTAGCTGAAGGACACAACACACACACACACACACGCACTTTCGTTTTCTCTGAACTCTGAGCAAAAATCTTTGACGGCAAGAAACACCTGTTAGAAAATTATGGAAAACCATTTAGTGGACACGTTCACCCTCTGCGCGCCCCCTCTACTCCGCGGTGCCCATCGCGACAACAGCCAATGTTGCGAGTTTTGCACCGCAAGCCCTAAATCGGGCCCCCAAAACACGACGTCTTCTAGCTACAGCCACGAAATATGCGACGCGTCAGAGGTGTGGCAGGCTGCTCCGCGCTCTCCACACCAAAGAGCCGATATCCATCAGGACGGATGGCCCCTCCCCCGGTCGATATGTTGGCCCTATCTCGGTGCAATTGAATAACTCCCGAAAGGTTGTGCCATAGAGTTGACGTTAATTTAAAATTCAACACACCACTTTCATATCCTTGAGTAAACTGAGAAGAACCTATATCTGAAAGACCAATTTGTCCAAAGAAACTCGACTTCGTGTTTCTTCTCTACCCAATCGATGAGCGACTTGGAAATAACTCGGCTATCTCACGTTTCGGGTTTTTAAGCCGCCCGGTGCTGCTAATTGATGTCCACTTTTCTCCCCAGAAAAAAGTTCCCGTGTCGAGTGATTAGGGAAAATCGATGTGTCAAAAGATCGCATCGCCTCGGAACTGAACAGCTTTGGTCTGCATCGCATTTTTTGATTAAATCGCCCAAGTATTTATTATAAATTCTAATTAGAAGAAAAGTTATTTATTCATGCGGACCTGGGCTTCGAGACAACAGAAATTAATCAGAATTAAATGAATAGCTGTTAGGGGAACTCATATCTGGGACAGACTCCACGTTCTCGGTTAAAGTACGGTATTAATTATGCAACCCCCCACGGTTCTTCTATAGTTTGTTTATCTATTTATTTATTATTATTTTTTTTAAATATGCTTGTATTGTTTTTAATTGAGTCAACAAACTCTTTATATTGTCAAAAAAAAAAAAAGAATAAAGGGACGGTGGCTGTTTCCGCCCCTAAAGAGAAATATTTTCTCAGGCACCACCCAGCCATCGGGGAACCAATGCACCTAGGCGTCTATGGCCGACCGCTCGGTGATCGATGGTCTGGTGTCTCGCGCTGAGCCCTGTGCGTCTCTGGCCTGGAGGATAACAATACGGCGTCCTCCAATGACCGATCCAGCTCACTTCTTCGATGGCGGTCACCTGAGAATTCACCCTGGATCATCATGCCTGGGGCGTGTATCGGTATCGATAACCAGCCTTGCGTCAGGTTAGTTCACTAGACCTTTTCACGGATCGGCTTATTTAAAAATCCGCTTTTAATTATCGCAAATATAAATAGTTTAGCTGAGATTTATTTACAAACGGTAGGAGGGTGCATGACATCAGTTTACCCCCGCCCCCTTTTCAGCCACTGGATAGCGAAGACTCCCTCTTTCCTTTAAACAAAGCACTAAACCCCGTATTTGATAGCGTTGTGACGTCACCAGTGTGCACTGCCAGGTAGGTGCCGCTGTCTGTTTGCATGCGCTATACGCTCGGATAACAGAGATTGCCTTTTAAATTACACCGACGACTGTTGTCTGTAGGTTATCGGAACGACGCTTCTAGCAACATCGGACATCTTCAACGACCGCCATTGAGAGCCAGAAGGGGCCGTCTTTACTAGCACGTACCTGACACTAAATATGACAGCCAGTGAAGGTCGGGGTTACCACCATCACGAAGGGCATCAGTCATTCGTGGTGATCTATAATGTTTCTCTCACTGATCATTAATTTCAGAAAATAAACAGTGAATTTATCTGAATTACTCCCCCTGCACCCAAACGTTTATTCAATTAACCTGTTGTTCCCTAAACACAAGAAAACCAGCGTACACACACACACACACACACACCCTGTCTGCATAGAACTTAAAACTGATTTTCGACTATTTTTGCCGCCATTATTTTAATGGCTGACGGTGGTAACAGCCAGAGCGGTTTCTAGTATCCCTATCTAATTCATACCAGTTGTTGTTGCTGTTGTTTTTTGTTTTTTTTTTTTTTAACAAAAATTTCTTGTCTCTTTTTTAAAAAAAGGACCTTTCCGAGAATCCATAAACTTACCCCGGACAAAGAAAAAGCATCCCGTGTTTTCCTTGGCGACGTGGTCCAAGGGAAGTAAATCTGCAGCGAGTTGCCGTGTTATCCAAGGGACAGAACACCGCTACCCCCAGTAGAAGATATCTGACCACGTGATCAACAAGTTAGTTAATAGTGATAGCATAATCCAGTCTATCAGAGTAGTTTACTATCATATATTAATTATTATTAGCTATTTCTCCTCTCTCTCTCTCTCTCTCTCTCTCTCTCTCTCTCTCTCTCTCTCCCAGGATGCTTTGTATAAGCCATGATCGCCTTTTGCCTCAAACTAAAGTATAAAAAACATACACAACAACAACAAGCTTGAAATAGATTTTCTTGACCTTTGACAGAATTTGTGCCATTTTCTTCTCTCTGCTAGTGATTCTTATTATCATTTCTTTGTCCCCTGTAGTTCACATACATTTCTAAGTTGTTAGTTTTTCTTTTTAGAAGTCTAGCTCGGTAAAGATAAAAACAAAGGTAGCATTTAAAAATAAATAAATAATCTGGATTAGAACTAAGAGAACAATTTTATTCAGTCAATGAATCGATTGTTTCAGTTTTAATTCTCGGCTCTTGTCAGTCATTAGAGATAAAGTAAAGATTACTTTTCATGACATCCATTTTCGCCCCAAACCGTTGCTGCACCTAATGGCTCTCTCACAAGCATAATGACGTCACGCCAATAATTTTCTGACATTTGCATTTTTAACGACCCGCTCAGTTTTCCTGTTGATGGACTGATTTCTTCTTCGATCACTCCTTTCATAAGAGTGGGATGCGTTGCACCGTCGTCATGCGCACTCTGGCCCACTGCATCCGTCTTCAGCAGTGGCTTATTCTTCAGACATTTCCTTGTCATAGGAGACTTGCCTCTGTCATGGCTATAGAGCACGTCCCCCCCCCTGTCCTTGGTTCATCTGTCTGAGTGCCTACACAGGCCAGTCTCCAGCAGCAACTGAAGCAATGCCAGTAAAGTACCTTGCTCAAGGGTCACAACAATGTACCAGTAGTGGGAATTGAACCCAGGACCCCTAGATTCTGAAGCCAGCACACTCACTACTGAGCCACATTGCCTGGCATGGACCGATTTAAAAACCACACCATCAAACTAAAGATGTCAGAAAATACCTCCAGGATAAAGTATCAGTAACTAAATTCTGTACTAATACTGTATTTATGTTACATCATATATAATTGATTTTTAAATATATAATGAATCGCACATGTAAAATAATACCCAATATATTATTTATTTTTGAAAATTGCTTTCTGTCATATTTCTAAATATATTATGCGGCAATAGAACTTTTAAAAAAGAAAGAGTGGCCGTGGAGCTAAACAAATGTAATAAAACAAAATCTATAGCATTTAATATTTTTAAAGTACAAACATAGCCTTCAAATAAGTAATAAAAATGCTGATAGTAAATATGATGAAACTAGATTTTTTAAAAATCGATTTTCGAATGGAGTTGCATTGTACATCACGAAATTTTAAACTATGACGTAACCCTAACACAGTACAGAACACAATGTTCCACAACTATGACATAAACACAACGTCATAGAGAGCGCAATCTTTCACAACTATGACGTACAGTATAAAATCATGCAGCATTATCTATAACAATGATGGATGGCTGTCATGGATCATTATAATGAAGTTTATTTGGAATTCTTTTGCAGTTCATTAATCAGTAAGCGGTTGACAAACGTCACCAACATCAGCAACGTGACGTCTAGCATTTCCCATAATAGAAAAAGGCATTTGAATCTCTGTTCATTTATTCAGTTATTTCCACAATATTCGCGATGCACAGAAAGATGTTTTTGCAGATTTCCACTTAACGCAGAAGCGGATCTCATGCTTTGGAATGGCACTGGTTCGTTTTTAATGCTAAAATTACCATTTTTGAGGACCCAGATATTTCCCCCCTTTATGCGTTTTTTTTAAAATGAAAGAATAGAGAAAGTAGTCAGGTGTAAGCTCATGCAAACGTCATACAGCCAAATATTTTGCACATTTATGACGTACACAAAGTTGTTTGTGGTTTTTATGACAGAAGATTTCAACACATTTGTTTTTTAAATATCTTTTTTGTAAGAAATTCTTCAATTGTGGGCGGAATTATTGAGGCCACGGTATATTTATTATCTTCACACAAACGCCCGCGCGGTGAGTATGTTATTTGTCATTAGGGCTACGATTGTGTCACGGTCGGGGAAATTACGGATTTGAATAAAGCCCCTACCAAATATTGGAAATGGCTGTAAAACCAGGCCAGATCGGCGACCTCCATTATTTCCTTTCAAAAACTGAAAATACAGAGCCGCACGATTTACGTGGTTGCGGCTGCGCCCCAGTGCACGCGTGGCTCCGCAGGTCGGTCAGCCAATAAGATTCGTTCGTAGCCGAGCGGAAGCGAGTAGTGAGAAAAATGGCGGCAGGAAGTGGACCATCGGCCAGCAAAGTGGCGAATATCACCGTTAAGCGGAGAAGAAGGAAAAGTTCAAAGAGAACGTTTACGAAGGTGGTGGCTTGATTATATTGTACAGCTTGCAATGTTCCCGTGGATTGGATTACAAGCGGAAATCGAGCTGTGGCGGACATATTGATAATACTTCACATAAATGGAAGCCACAAGCCATTGAATCAAAAACTAAAATACCAAAAAAAAAGAAAAAAAAAGAGGGTCAGTGCGCTGTCTTTTGTAAAAAAAAAGATGAACAGATGCATCGTAGTAGAGACGTTTACCGATTTACAGAGACTTTCTGTACCATTAATATTCTACTTTTCGTCCGAGAAAAAATCCTACTATGAAAAGCTTCCTGGAAAGTTCTGTAAATGACCCGACCTGAAACAAATAATAATACATGTGTGTTAAACTTTGCCTTGCAGCAGACGAAACGACGGATGCTGAGGGCTGCTGTGTTTTAAATAGAGTAGCAGTGACATGTTACTCTTTTGCTGGTAGTTCAACTTTAAGCCCGAAAGGGGAAGGGGATTTGATACTTAAGTCTTTTTGAATAGACTCCTAATTAAAACCCGTAAACTTTAAGACTGGGAGACAAACAGTAGAGGAAACAGTTTAGAAATGTAGAATTATCCTTGATAAAATTCTTGCTTTTGTCAGTAAAAATACTGCATATGTGACCAAAACCCGGAAAGGAAGTCTCACAGCGCTTTTCTTGAATGCAGTGGATGTGACTTGTACTCTACATCTCCTCAACTTAGTCAACGATAAACAGAGAAAAACTTTTGTAAAAATAAACGAAGTTGTCATTTCTGTAAAACGGGTATTTACCGTCTTCCCTGCCCCGCCCTGCCCACAGGACAGTCCCGTCAGCCACTGCAGGAAGGGGGAAAATCGCCGGCTATACCATCCTCACCGGTAATCACAAGGCAGAACTACCAGCCACTTCCGGGATAATGTGGATTTCACTGAAGAAGAAGAGTGTGGGCGAAGCTGGTGCTAAGCAGTTAAAGAAATGGTCAGCTTAAGTGGATTAGTAATAGAAGCGTTTGCTAAAGAACAGAGTCAAATCTTAATGCCTATGTAAAACCAAAAACCAGATCACAGAGAGGGGAAAGTGATTTGGCCGGTCTTCCCATGGTGTGTATCCTCTTGATCAGCTGCCACAAAACAGTAGTAGTGAAACTGGTGCCGTGAACATGTGGCTTGGACACCACATTGCTAGATCCATGTTCTCTTTACTGATGAGGCGAGATTTAGCCTTCAATGTGACTCATGGCATGTATTTGTCTGCGGAGAATGCGGATCACACCACCAACCACCGAACATCATGGAAAGGGATCACAACGGTGGTAGTGGTGCTGTGATGGTATGGGCAGGAATTTCGTTGAGTGGGCATACAAACTCGCATGTATTTCAGAGAGGTACTCACACTGCAATGTGGTATAGGAACGAGATTTTTTATCCCTATGTCAGACCATATTCTGGTGCAATTGGAGTTAACTTCATTTTAATGGACAATAACGCCCGCACATACAGGACAAGTGTAATCGACCAATATCTGCAAGATCAAATCATTACTGCACGATATGGCCACAGGCCATCATGTTCTCTTGAGCTAAATTCTATTGAGAATGATTAGGATGTTTTACGAAGATGTACTGCTTTCTTCAACCCCCTCCAAGAACCGGAAACGTTTCTATGGTTTTAAGCAGGTCAGAACTGAGGAATATGTAAAGCCGTCAACATCACAAGTAAATTCTTCGATACACGTCGAAGAACTACGGAAACTGTAAAGCCCCACGTTACAAATAGATTCTTCGATATACGTCGAAGAACTGCGGAAAATGTAATACTGTCAACGACTCAAGTAGATTCTTCGATATACTTCGAAGAACTGCGGAATCTGTAATGCCGTCAACGTCTCAAATAATTTCTTCGATATACAATGAAGAACTGCGGAAACTGCTGTAGATAGTCTTTTAAAAAAGATTAATTCTGATTTAGCTCAAATTTTTTGGAATAACTGTCTTTCAAATTTTTCACAATACAATATCTTGTGCAAACATGAGAATTGAAAACAAAGTCAATTTCTGTGTTGAAGAATTGTATTTGACATTTTCCAAAAGGTGCAGTAGTCCTCTAAATGAAAAAAATATGCTGCCTGGATTTTAGTGTTTACTTCAGAGAATTCATTAAAATGTAAGTACAACGCGGCTGTTTAAAAGGTACAGTAAAACGCACACTGAATATTGTTGTAGTACGGCAGTCTCACACGTCTTCTTTCATTGCCATCTCTGAGCTTCAGTCTGAGGAAACAACTAATGGGATTTAGTGTTAATTGAAAATGCAAGAAGGTTGAGAAATATTTCCCATTGGATATTTTGACACTCCCCACTTGACTATAGAAAAGAACAAGGTTGTTACGATGAGTTAATTTATAGCAGGCAATAAAAGTCTGACATTTCTCGTGGAAGTCAAGGAAGTTACAAAACTTAAGAGTTGTCGAACACTGCTTATCTACTCTGCTGTATATGAACGCAATCTGAGGTTATTTAGGGAACCACAAAGCCAGTGGCTTTTCCATATTTCAGTACCTCCGTAAGGAGGCGAATTTAGTTTTAGTGCTCTCTCTGTAGGAGAAGAAAAATTGACACTCAGTCTTGTCAAGAAGAACATTGCAGGCTTTACGGCAACCCTGAGAATTGATCGAAGCCTGGGGTGCTGCTGTTTAAAAAAGCAGCCATCAGAAGAGGTAGCGAGAAAGTATGAGTAGGTTACTTGAGAGTACGATGAAAAGCACTCAGCCCCACCCTACTACTATACGTAATCGCCATTGGCAGGTGCTATTCGAATCTCCGTCCCTCACTTCTTTACAGATATAAGCTGATCTCCCTCATTCATGGTTTTCAACTTTTAAGTGTCAGATTTCCAGATATAAGCATTTCTACTGGTCTAAAATTGAAGCAGAAATGATAATATCTGACAAGTTGATAGATATTATTTATTTTTCCAGTCGATATTTCTACGCAATGACTTAGAAACAAATGCACCTCACTAAAGTAAGTCCATTGCAGTTGTCTTTCTGGTAAGCAGTAAACGTTTCTTCAACAATGCATCAGCTGTTTAAGAATATCTAATTTTCTTTCTCTTCTGTGTTTGATTAATGCCTTAATACAAGAGTGCGATAATAAACTGAAATAACTCTGCCCTATTTGAAATGTAAGAAAAGCACCAGAAAAACACAATGAAAAGAGAAAAAGCGATTTCACAAATAAAGTGAATGTTTGTTTTCAGTAGAACTTCCGTTGTCAAAATATCGTAGACTCATTGACTTCCATAATAAATAATTTTCTTGATCTATGTTTATATTTCCGCAGTTACTGCTCACAGCAGCATTCATCTGACATAACGTGCATCCTATCAACGACACTAGCGTCTTCTACAAACTTGATACTTCACATGGCTCTCAAAAGTTTCTCTACTGGACGACGGTAACTCACGATATGTATTATTAAAATCTTCATACCAGTGGTTCACTAAACGAACCAGTGAAAAATTGAACGAGAAAAGAAACCACTGGTTACCTGAAATATTTTCTACTGTTAGACATAATTTTTATTTTGACTAATTGTCCAAAAATTTTTATTTTATTGCTTCTTGGCGCAGTATTCTTCCAGTGAGTATTAAAAAAAATGTTCATTGTCATCTTCTTTTGTTATTTCATAATAGTTCACCAAAATGTCAAAAAAAACACTTTTTATTTGCTTAGCTCTTTCAGATCGAAATTGTATCGAAGTCCAGTGTTCGAGATTCTAAGTCAATCACATGGATCGAGTTTGATCTGTTGTGTAGAATTGCTTTAGTACTTTCTTGGCTTTAGGTTAAGCAGACAAAACAAAAGAGGCGGGTTAGAGTTATAAGTGCGCTGTGCTGGTTTAAAGTTTTGACATTTTCCAGTTATTTTATTCAGTGTAACTTACTTCATCTTCTTTTAAGTATTTCAGCTTCTCTCCCAGTTTGTAAATCTCCTGCTGCCTTTCTTCGTTTATTTCCTGGAGTATTTGCAAATCACTGTCTTGCTGATCAATTAGTCGCGCAAGTTTAAGCATCTCCGCCATCAACTGTTCGTTTTCTTGCTCCAGACACTAAAAGTGATAAAAAGACAATTCAACAAGCACTAAAAATTAGAAATGTCATGATACCAGGATTTCAAAAGACATCATCAACAACAAAAATTAAATAACATCTTTATATCGAGTTTTTGTTTTTTTTATCTCTCGCTCAAAATAGATAAAAATCAAACCATCCTTAAAAACGGTGCAGAGAAAGTTTGGATAACGTGTGTGTACCGCCGACCACGGTACCGTTCTCAGAGGGGTTATACCACTTGAGCGACCTGAACTCGTTCGCACAGTGTAACGATATCTTGCTAATGCTCCAGAAATGGCTCTGCAATGAACATTTACGACGAAGCAATGGCAGTCCGCTTCATCCCGATGACCTGATTCACATCATTCAATGCCAAATGACGAAAATGCGTCTTTAGAATGACTTGCAATACATGCGTAGCCAGTTTATAGTGGAAATGGTAGAGCTGTGTGCAAAGATGTACGCAGATCACGTGCGAGAAATGATTTCCACATGAGTTTCCAAAGACGCTTAATTCTGTAGAGGATGACAGTAAAATTACACGTTGTATTGGCAATGCCATGTTTGGGTTTATTCATTTAATATGCAGATCCTTCTCAATCACAATATGAATAAAATCCTATAGAAGCCCTGCTGACTTCAAAATTCTTGTTGTTTATTTTTTGTGGGTTGTATTTGCAATCGGCGTCACCAAATTTCCTTGTATAAATATATAATTTTTCATAATTACGCAAACAAAAGTTAATCACGTTTGTGTTTATACTATTAGAATGCAGTTAGGTGATAGCAGTTGTTATGTGGTTGGCTAGAACCTAACTGTAGTACTGCCTTCATTAAACGAGTGCTTTCCATTATACTTGTGTTTTATTGGAGTCGTTAGGCAATATCAATGAAACGTTCACGTCTATTGATTAATTTTTAAGGCTGAACTATTTTCTTCAGAACATTATGAAATCAGATAAAGTATTGATAATTTCTGAACACTAGCCAACCTTTCACAAGCTCCACATATTCAACTCTTTCTACGTTACCTCGTTTGCATATTCCACATCCATATTGAGAAAATCTGAAACAGAAAGAAAACAGAACACGTTACCCGAATCATTCTCTAAGTTAGCACGGAATTGAGATCAGTTGGAGGAGAGTGGATACTTTCTGGTTGTACAGAGATTAGTTTGTCTATCTTCTTTATTTTGAAAACAGTATTCAATTTAAAGAAACAATAAGCTGATCTATTATCAATATATCTGTACTTTTTATCGTTAAGGTAGCAAGACTATCGGAGATAAATCGTATAAGCTGGTCTCACACGACATTAGGGCAGATCAAAGTACATATTTATTATGTGATCTGAAAATACAATCGAAATAATCTAGACAAGATTCTAATTATTATTACCTGCTTTATAGTCGATGTAGTGACCTTCAAGATTCCATAACAACACTATTGTTTTTTCAACAGTGATGACGACTTAATCACACAAAAACCAAAGACCATTTAAGAATTCTCTTCCGCCAGAAAATACCAGTGTAAAACAGGTGGATGCAATGAGAATGGAATCCTGATCATTTGGAATTTCGTATTAAAAGTTGGCGAGAGACATCAGACTTAATAAGAGTAAAACCCTAATATTCTACCAATTCCTTTTATTAAAATCAAAGAACTCTTTATAAACAGACTAACTTAACTGAATAATCTGACACTTTTCAATCTTACCTTTTGTACCTATTGGAGTTGGAAATAAAGAATATTTACGAAAACTTAGTTTGCATTAAACACACTAACAAGAGCGAAAGGAAATTGATAATTGTGTCCTTTGTGATGTCAGTGAGTCTGTGACCAGCGTCGCTGTTCAGCGCATGCGCGGAAAAACATTTTCTTTTACTTACTGTATTTGCTCAATGTTTGAATGTTTCATTGGCATTTCTTAGTTTCTGAATATTTATATTATTCGTAAATTTAAATGAATATTCAAGTGATTTTTCAAGTTTTCACATTATTTTTCCAAAATCGTCTATGGCGTAGGGGTTTACTGCGATAAAAAGAACACGTGACTCATTCGTGACGGCACAAAGTCTTAAACAGAGGCGTGTAAAACCCTGCCTCTGTTTATCCATCAAGTTAACTTGGAAGAGGGCGGATCGCTTGCCTCTGTCGGCAATTTTGAAACGAGAAACAGAAAATACGAAATAAACCATTCTCTGATTTCTACTAGAAACACTCGGGAAAACTTATTTTCGTAGTTGTATGTTTGCCATTATTTCAGAGAAATTTGAAAAAAACATGCCTGTTTCTTCATTTTCGGCTGTGGTGCGAGTTGGTTTCAGTAGGTACGTGTTTTCTCCTTTCGCATGGGGAGAAGGTCACAGAAATGCCCACGTTAGAGAACTTGACCTCATTTCTCTCCTTTCATTACAAATGTACATGCACAATTTGTTTAGAACAAACTCTTACACGCTAATAATAGTTATTTTAGCAATTACAAGAAGATACCATGGTTTGATTATGAGGCCCAAATGAAAGAATAACAATCAGTGCGATCAGATGAACCTTTACCAGGGTTGCACTTGAATTGTTGTTGGTCCAGGTTGGGTCACTTTGGCAAGCTGTAACAACGAAAATATAGTTTGTTATCTGGTGGAGGAAAACTCCTCCTCTTCGTGTGCTTATGGTGTCTTTTCTTTGTGTTTTCATGACCATATGTTGAAATCTCAGCCATTTCACAGAGATGAGACCAGGCCATTGGTTCACCCTGTGGCGAGGTTACTTTCTTACACAATGGTTGGAAGTGTCCATAGCCGACCAGCCCATCTCAGGAAATATTTGGTTAAGGACGTCAGAAGGGAGGGTAATTAGTAAGATTTTTCCCCAAATCTGCAACATTATGTTGGAATGAAGTCAGCAATGTTTAGAGAAGCTGACACAGGCTTTTTGAAGTGAACATACAAGGAAGACAGAAAGCGTGAACCAGTCGTCTTTCCATTGATTCTGTTTTAGTTTAGCTCCATCGAGTTTCTTATTTGGTTTATTTTCGGTGTAAAGAGAGGAAAGCAGTTGAAACCGGTTTGTTGATTTGGTTTGAGTCCACTTAGCTTTCTGGCATAAGAAATTCTCTCTTTTCTCCAAACTGTCCAGGTTACTTGATCTGGATGAAAGGGGTGAACCGAATAGATTACAGACTGTATCCTTGCTGGTTCCATTTCTAAGTCTGAGTAATTTTGTGTTTTTTTCATTCATTCCTTCCTGTTTATCCAATGGGCTTGGCTGTTTAATGTCACTACTTCTGTTCTTTCATTTGTTTTAATTCTTGTAATATATCCCTGCTTTATTTATTTGTTTTGCAACAGATTTGTATGGTTGTAAATCCTGTTTCTCGTGTCGCCCCGCTGCCTCTTTCATACATGTATTTTACCACGAGCCTTTTTCTGTTTCGTGTGCCATTGATGTCAGCCAAGATTTCTTGTCTTTATTTCTACCTTTGCTTTACTTATTCTCGGGTCCATTGAAGTCTTTATTATACTTACAGCTTTTGTCTTCTCTTACTTGAATTTCTCTAATACAGAAGTTATTAATATATGTAACTTAATGGCCTTGCTATACATATATGCTGCAGCAGAGCTCTTCCATTTTCTTCACCATTTCCTCATTCTACAGTTCTCATTTCAATGTTAAACCATAACGAAGGCTACCTAATTCTGTGTAAACACCAAACTGATAAGACAAGCATTTAAAATTCTCTGGAAAATCCAGCTTTTTTGTTTTCATTAGTCCTGTCTCTACCTCTTCCATCACTGTTTTTGCAATGCTGTTGTCTTTAGAAAAGTCATCAATCGCATCAGTTGCCGTAACATTTAATCTCCATGGTAAATAAAAGAGCATACTTTTTTCTTCGAATTTTAACGTTAACACTATCGAGATGATTCCTACTAATATCTCTACGTTTCGTGGCTTGACAGACTTAAATTTCATGCATGATCACGATACCAATTTCTTCAGCTGACTCATGAGCTACCATGGTTTCTACAATTGCCTAATGTGAGGTCATCCATAAATATCCAGATTAGAGGTTTCCTTACTTTAGACATCATTACTGGCACACAAATTTATTGTTCGAACATAATGACATCGTTCATGGCTGCCTGAAATAGGCAGACAGAATCTTTTTAACATCGAATCCATCTGGTTGTGTCTTCCACTGTCTGAAGTATAATATAAATGTCTTCATATTAATATACTGATTCTTAGTCATTCCTTGTATCTGTTCTGGGAAGTGACGTCTCTCCACTATTTTAATAGTAACTTGCGTGGTAGGGATCAACGGAATTTTCTAGACAAAGTCCTGTGTTTGGCCCCATTTATTAATTGTGTTATTCTGCTCCAAACCCCCATTTTTTCTTCACTGATATGTCGAAGAATTTATTTACCCAGAGATAGATAGTCTGTTATTCTGTTTTAAAAAAGTACAGAGAGACATTTTGCTTTCACACTGAGTAGAGATAATATTCTAAATTATGTTACTAAACTTCATCTCCTTTCTTTCGAGGCAAAACATCTTTTCTTCCAGTGCCATATTTCTAGGATTTTATTGTTGCTCTACAACACCTGGAATATTTTCAGAGAGGTCTTTACTTTTGAAAATGTTTCCTGAGTTTCTTTGGTAAACCATTAGGGTCTGGGACTGATGCTGCTCTATCTTTCCTAATAACATTTTACATTTTCTTCAGGTTGGTTCCTCGTAGACTGATGATGACAGATGAAATGAAAGCTCGATATTTATGAGTTCTTCAACAACATCCATTTCTTCTTCTCTCCATTCATCACTCTGCATCTTTTGTAAGTAATCTTCAACCAGTTTTACTGTGTTTTCACTCTTACTTCCATTTCATGTTTATATAAATTGTTTTACAAATTTAAATGGGTATCTTTTATAAATGTTTCCTAAGTTATCTTCTTAATTTTTCTTTCGTTTTTTCATTTCTATGGAATTTACTCCTTTACGTAATTGATTTTGTAGTCTTCTCATTCTTTTTTTCTTCCAATGTTTTAATAATGACCTTAATTCTTTGCGGATTTTTTTCCAATTCATGAACTTCTATTCGTCCCGTCTTCTTTTTTATTTTCTTTTTATACAAAGTCTCTTTACACCCGTGTGATATACAAAAGCTGAGATGCCCAGTTCTTTCCCGAACTCTCCTTTCAGTACCGCTACCAGCAGCACCGTAATTTCATCGTCTGCTTTCTGCCACCCTCAGCTATTTGCTGATGGCTAATTATTCCTCTCTTTCTTTCCCATTTTCTTAGAGGGTCACTGCTATTTTCAGCCTCTCACAGGAAGTGATTTTATTTTGGATTTTTGTTCCTGGATCAGCTTCTTGTTAGTTTGTTTGTGCTATTTGGAAAATTCTTTTACTTCCACTGTGTCTGGGAGGCTTCGCGACGATGTTCCTGCTTCCCTTTGTTGTTGCATTCTCGAGCAGCCATTCGTGTCTAGTGTGTTGTCAGCTCTTTCCGCTCCTTGCACACTGTTTCATATCTATAAATCATTTGGGGCCGTTCATGTCGGTAATCTCTATTCAAGTCATCAAGCTTAATGTTTTCAAATGAATATAAACTTTTGGATTGAATTTCATCTCCACAGCAGTTCACATTTATTTTTATGTTGATATAACAACTACACGGAGAAGTATAATGCATGGCGTAAATCTAAATAATTTAAGAAATATTCATAATCAAACAATATTTTAAAAAAATTTAATTAGCTAGTTCCCTTTTTTTTGGTTTTACTTTTGTGGATATTCATATTGAATTTACTAATTTTAACTGTTCACTGACTTATACCGTAAAAATTTCATTTGTGAAATCAGTCAAATGAAGCTCGCAGCCATGATCCTAAGTCCCAATCCCAGTGACAGCCCTGTAATGTGATTGTTTTGGAATAAATAGCAGACCATTGCCTCTGGGGGACTTATTCAGAGCAAAAATTAAGGCTAAGGCTTCTTTTAAAAAAAAATTCAAAATTTGCGATGTATGCACATGGTGGAGTAGCAGTGTAACTAACGACCAACTGTTGCAGTGAGGTTTATCTCAGTTGTCGAAACTCGTCACGCGGTTGGAACACGGCTCAGGTGACCGACGAAATGAGCAGTGTGTTTGCTGGATTTAGCCTCACTTATAACCTATTCACGCGAAAGTAACTCCCGGAGATCTCATTAAAAAACCTCTCCAGTTACTTACAAAGAGCGAAAAGGTCAGGTAAGGGTGCACTGGCAGTCTTAACTGTGATTATTCACGTATAGGGCTTCGGATTTGTCGTTTGATGATGGATTCTGTAGCGGAACACCATTTCTAGGATCCCAGAAGACTGGACATATTTTAAGACTGCCCAACTATTAAGGCAAGAAAATGGGGACTAGAAGATGTGTCGTAAAAATTGTGATTCTTCATCAACTTGATCCGATTGCTGCGACTAACATATCGTTTCAGGCGTTCAAAAACCTAAAACAAATTATAACCATCTTTGGCTTTCTGTTTTGAATATTCAAACAATAGTCGAGGCTGGCATTAACTTTTCTGAGATAGACGCACTGCTACAATAGCCAAAAAACGTATTTGACGCAAGGCCGCCATTGCAATGTTCATGGAAACGACGCAAGGATCCATAATTTGACAGAAACAAGAGATAGATACACATTCTTCTGTAAATAAGGAGTGGGAGATTGGAAAGACGCTTTGCAAAAGTCGTATATTTTCAGTTGGAACAAGCCTCTTGTTGACATCTCAAACATCTCTTGGCGTTAATGAGAGACAATTCTGTGACTATTAGAAAATAGGATTTATGCTTTCATTATCCGCGCCTTTTCACTTACAATGACAAAAATTAAACAGCAATAAAGAACGACCCATACTACTATATAATGATATAAAGTGCTCGGGTTAATGAGAAACCATTCCTTTTAATGACTTCAACACGCGCATTGGCGGAAACGACAAGTATATTGTTGTTTGAATAGGAACCACAAGCTGTCAAATAACAAACATTCTTTTGGATCTCGGATGAACACAAAACCTTCTGCATAAAGGCATCCTTGTTCCAATCTGTGGCATCTAATTGACTGCGTATAACGCGCCAACAAGACGACATGCAGGACGTCTGTGGTCTTGATGAACACCAGACTGATCAGCAGATTATCATGTGCAAGCTTAATTGGCAGACTTCTCTTCAGAGAAAGAAAAATATTAAATGATTGAAAACGACATCTCACGCCTACAGGACCGCATCAGAAGTGAAGAAATCGAATGAATCATAAAATCTTGGATGCCTTTAGTGACTCTTGAGTTCAACGTCGAACAGCGTTAGAACTTTATAAAATTTGTCTGCCCATCAGCAAAAGTTACTGTTGGAATTATTTAAAAAGTGCAGCCACGAATATTTTATCAAAAATACTACCGTATTACTTCAGTCAATCCGCTATTGCGCACTAACCAGGGTGGCGCATTATTTGAGAAACACATTCTTTAATCTTGGCCAGGTCCGATGCCGCCATGGCTACAAGGCTGGCTCGGACCCTGACATAGTCCACAATACAGGAAGTTTTTCTAAACAATCGTAAAAATTGAAAACAAGTCGACGACACGTGGCCACGAACTCCAGATATTATTCCAGTGCTGAACTCTTGAGCTATCGTGGCCGCGCAATGGCTGAAGGCCAAAAACGCTACCGGAATTTCACTGTGGATTTCAATTTGAGGCCGATCGATAGATGGTGTAAAGTTGGGAAAAATAACGAGAAAAGTGCGGGTGAAACTCAGTGTCCATCGCCCAATGTTTCTAAAATGGATTTCGAAAGAAGATGAATTACGTATCTTGTCTAACAAAATAGTATATTACGGGTTCGAAATCAAAAGGCGCTATGTTCGCTTCTAAGACTGAGTTATCACGACATTCCTTCCCACAGATTCCAGCACTGGAAATTTATCCACGTGGAAATATTCTGCTAGTTTTACAGAATCTTTACCTCGGTTAATGCACCATAGCGGAGAGACTGAAGCAATACGGTACTCATATGATATCAACTACCTGGTAGGCCCTATTCCACGAATTGCGAAAGAGTGTAACCTCTACTTAGTGTAATAGAATACGAGTGGTGGCAGGACTCGCATGAGATACAAATGCATGCAAATCTCCATCAATACAGGAACTTCTTGTCTAAAATCTTCGATAATAAAATGATTGCCGTGCTACGAACAGAACCCAGCAGTACCTCAACAGGCCGATCTGTGTGACCGTGTTCATCCCAGGCTTCAGCAAGAGCCTGGTATGTAACTTCATCTGAAGCCGCTTCAGATGCCAGCGACTACCCGACGGATCAGCTGCTTTACAGCTCCGCCAACGGCACTACGTGTTGATGGGAGAGAAATCCGTGAGGCTAAAGGCGTGAAGAGATGCGTGGTAAAAAGCACCTCCGCCATGAGCAGTACAAGGAGGCGCTCATGAGAAGAAAGCTGTTTCACCATGAGCTGAATATCCTCCGCAGGTGGGGGCCACCAGCCTATGGCCTTCACGTGACAAACGTATTGCTCTCTTCTCGCGACACAAAAAGAGGATCGTGCCGTGCACACGAAAATAAGTATTCCAGTCCAGCGTTGGAAAGTGAGACCGCTTGTCTAATCGACAGGCGGCACAAGTGTTTCGAGGAAACTCCAGCAAGTTTTTCATCACAAATGCAGGCTTCTTATTCCCTAACAGTCAAAAGACCACCGGCGAGCCGGGCTTGGCGGCAACCGCCTGCTCTAGTCTGCATTGGCTGGGAGATTAAAGAGGGTAGGTCGCCTGACACACTCATTCTCAAGCTCGCCAGTTGACAGACTGACGAGCCGGAGTAAAGGGCTTCTGCATCACCGCTCTAATCTCGACGGTGTCAGCAGGGTCTTCACCCGTTAGCCGCCTCATTTCTCGGTATGACTCCTATCAAGGCGATGGAAAGGAACAGTGATTCTCTCTCCTCGATTCTTAACTCGCTGAGCTCGGCCGCGCTTTGGGAAATGCGCCCCGTGTCTATTTTCAGCTGGAGGGCGCTGACGGTCGGCGCTCGCTACTAGCGCCTTGTAGGCGGTAGCCTGGCTTTGGTCTTCAAATGACTTTCTCACAACACTAGTAGGTTCGAAAATACGCAATGCAGTAAGGGGCCAACTCACTTTTCGACAAAACTCTGATTCTGGAAGCAGTCTGCTGGGCACCCTTTCCAACTGTAATGTTGAGATTGAGGCGCAGCACGCAGGCGGAGATAAAGCACTGGCACGGTGTGTGTATACGAAACGATCTTCCAACAGGTGAAAAGTAGCCATTCTTAGCCGGCCCGGCACCCATTTGGCGGTCTCGAAAGCCCGTTCAGACGGTTTCTTGCACCTTGACATTCCACCCGCCGCCTGTTGAGTTTATGCAGTAGAGTCCGACTCTTGAGAGCTTCCCCGCGGCCGGCGCCTTACGCTCACCCGGTCCCACACCGCACCACCAGCGAGAGTGTGAAATAAAACGAAATGAAATTTTGCGTATACACGATGGCAATTTAGCAACTGACCTACGTTTTTTGCGGCTAGTGTAGAATTGCAGGACGAAAGGATATTTACGTCTATGCAACTGCACCCCAGTTGAATAAAAGGGCACAGACCATTTGGTTGCCGCTCTGGGCCAACGGGTAAGGGTCGCGAACCCTGCCAGCCAAATTGAAGACGGACGTGTCGCCTGATAACCCCGTCTCGAAGCCCGACATCATCACGTGACTGACTGGTAAAGGCCGGTATTTTGGAGTATCAACACTGTGGCAATACCGGTAACCGAGACAATAAAAATTATAGAAGTACTGCGAAGTTCAGGGTTTCCAGTCAGTACCTCAACGGTGTTGTTTGTCCAATAGAAAACAGAGAAAACATGTGAACCCTGACCAAACGCTGAGTCAACAAAAAATCAAGCAGTTTCAAATTCAATAAATAGCCGAGCACTATCTTCCAGGACTTCATCGCTGGCAGCTGAGCATCTTACCTAGCAGCTATTAATATAATAAAACCCTTAAAGTGGAACCCAGCCAGAATAAAATTAGTCTCATTAAATAAATAGAACAGCTCCGTGTTAACCACAAGCCCGTGTTCAGCCTATCAGATAGAGTCGGTTACATGTTAAAAATACGCTTTACGGCAGGTGATTAGGATCGATATATCGCTATTTACAAGCGGTCGCTTGGCTGAACAATCGGACTATGGTCGAGGTGAATGGCGAATAGCGCGTAATCTTGGACGCGCAAATGGGTCTATGCATACAAAACATTGTCAGCATTTGTCAGGCAATCATTGAGAAAGGCGGCAATCAAAGGTTTAGGAACTCAAAGAAACGTTGTTTGCCAGGTGAGGTTAAAATAACACAAAACTTTTAGACATAACCAACACTGTATATGTGTCACACCGTAGATCTCATCGTTATTTGCATAAATCGGACTACAGTGGACGCGTATCTCAGCGAAAATATCTGCTCATGGAAGCCGGTTTAAAGCGCAGATCTGTATGGGTTCAGGAAATTATACAAATATCTATTACATTTTAGATATTTGTTTTGTTGATAGATGAGTCAGGGTTTGATCAATTCAAATCGAATGAATGGACATTTGTAGGAACAAAGCAAGTCAAACATTTTGAAGGACTCCTTGCAATAAACAGTTCAACACGGTGCTTTTCTTCTCGAACTATTGGCTAACCAAAAATCTCTGTAATTTTTAGATGCTACTGCATTTTTACTGCAAGATGTTGCAAGGGGACTGACTACAGCTGTGCTATGACTAGCATGTCCTGTTTTTAATTTATGTAAAGGATATTAATTACTGAACTGCATAATAAGTTAAAGCAATATACTGATAGTGTCTAACTGTATAGCAGGCTGAATTCTGAGTGTATAATCAAAAAGACTTAAATAACAAATGTGATTCCACTTCTCTGTGCGTAAACGTATTCAGGAAGAGCGCTGAGCGTGAGTGGTTCTGTCTGTTGGCTGATGTGAAATCTTTTAGTATTTATTCAGTGCAACCAAATGGTAATTAGAGCGGGCATAATACTATGATGGTTAAACAGAGCTATTAACGCAAAGATACCAAAAGCCTTTCTACTGCTATTTAAGGTTTTTGTTTGCTCTTGTTTATATCCGTAACATGGAAAAGACGATTACATAAAAATTAGTGCAATGGAGATTTATAGTAACCGAACTAACAAATGAACATATTTTTAAATGGATGATTTAATATCATTAGTAGATATTATATTAGTAGATTCCATAAGTGCTAAATAAATAAAACGCATGTTTCCCTAGATACTGTAGATTAGTTTTCCAATAATCGTGCAGTTTCTGTCTGGGATGCCCTGCCCAGTAAGGTATCTGATGCAAATAACGTAAAAGGGTACACGAAAGTAGGCTTGGTTTATATTTTTTTGAAAAAAGGGAGCTATATAAAAATTGAAACCTTTCTGCCTCTCTGACTATCTGTATCTTTCCTATGGTGTTAAAAATTTTAATGATCCAACCTAAGCAAAATATGATTCGTGAATAAAAAATACCACACAGATGCGCAAACAGTCAGTAATAATGAAGAAAACAAGCCCAGTTTACGATATTTAATCAATTATTCGATCTTTGGTAGAAGATACATAAAAATACATTACTGTATATTTTAACACAGAAAAACAATAAAATAAGGCCTGGCTATTAAGAAAGCTGAAGTGATGGAAATACATTCTAATTTCTGCTCACAAGTAGTTGTCATTGTACGATCAGATTTTGTTTCAACCATATTAATCTGCAATAGGAATATAAGAATGTTAAACTCACTTATTAGTTAATGGTATTCCAATCATTTATCCAATTAATTAGTTATTTTCTTTTCCCTTTCTACTGAATAAAACGTTTTTAAAAATATTTTCACAAATAAGTTCTTTTTACTTTTAAAAAAGGGAATTTGCAAATCTTAGGCTTTGTGAAACTTTGATACTTTTTCTATCAGCATAAGAAATTTTCCAAATGAATCTTGACGATAGTGCAAACTGATGAATTCAAGAGTTTTTCTTGAAGAATGTCAAAATAAAAAGGTAACAGAAAACGTTAAACTAAATTATTTTATATCTTCAGCCCCAGTAAATAACACGTGGCCAGTAATAATATCTGTTCATTCCTAGATTAAGAATTTTATTTTGTAGCAAACATAAGATATTTTTTATGTGGCAGTGATGAAAATCTGAACATTACTTATTTTTAACTCATGAAACGATCTTTGGTCTTGTTGGTAACTTACCGCAATTTTTTTAACGTTCCACCGGAGCACTGTATTTCCATGTTGTCGCAATAGGTGATCTTAACTCTGGAAGCAAAGAGATTAAAAAGGCACAATATTTAAGCAATACATAAGTTTTACATTTATGGAAATATGCAGCATCCATCTGAAAATTTATTTATCGTAATAAATATAGCCAGAGAGAGTGAAGTGAATTAAAATATAAATAAAGTTTAAGACTGCTTCTAAGTATGATGTTAATATAAACTGCTTCAGTTGTAATAGTAAAAAAACTGATGGAGTTTACTTCTTAAAATAATTGAATTGAGAAGTTTTTGAAACTTTTTTATAATTCTGGTAAAATCTTAAATGAAAATAAAATGTCAACTATTACGGAAGCACTTAAATTTCCACTGATTTTTATCAATAAAAAATACTGGCTTATGATTAAATGATATAAGCACTTTATATTATTTATTCAAAACCTAAAGCAAGTAAATATTTTAAAATCAAAATGCAAAAGTCTAGATTTTTCCATAAATCATGTTGTTTTATTCTCGTTTAATGATTATTCGAATCAGGACTATTGTGCACGGACATAATAAAATACCTAAAACATTGGTTAGTTGCAAAAATATATTACTTTACTCTTTTTCCGAAAATAGCGGTATGGTATTAAACAGATGGATGCCACCATTACTGTATCATTTTCAAGAAAAATATAAATGTAAAACTTGTAGTTAATATAAACAAATATATCAATGACTGTGAAATAGTTCCACAATTTTATGAGATAGTAATTCGCTATCTTATAAAATAAATATGGCATGAGTACGAAAAAACACGCAATCAAAATCTTTGCATTTAATATCCAAATGAACCATTTATTCGTTATTATGAATCACTGCAGTATAGCAGTGTGATGTAGTTGGATTCCAATTATTTCACTTCTCCTCATAGTCATTGTACGAGGTCTGTCGAAAAAGTATCCGACCTTAGGCTGGGGGAAAAAATTACGTACTTGGTGAGATTCAATTGCTAATCTCCATCTAAGTAGGCCCCTTGTGCCTCCACACACTTAACCCAGCGATCTTTCCATTGTTAGAAGCACGTCTGGAATGCTTATTCCGGAATGACTCTCAGCTCCGCCGTCGCATTCCGCATGATGTCCTCTCCGCTCTCAAAGCGGAAGCCTTTCAGTGGCATCTTCATTTCTGGGAACAACCAGAATTCAGAAGGAGCCGTGTCTGGAGAGTAGGGAGCCTGGTGAATGAGTGAAATGCCTTTCCTTGCCAAGAAACCTTGGATCAGCTGCAACGAATGAGCCGGGGCGTTGTCATGATGCAGCTGCCAGTTTTGCGAGGCCTACAGATCCGGTCTCTTGTGCCAAACTGCATCACGAAGACGTCGGAGGACTTCCTGATAGTACTCCTTTGTAACTGTTTCTGCTTCTGGTGCGTATTCGTGATGCACAACGCCACAGTAGTCGAAGAAAACAGTCAGCATCAACTTGATTTTTCTCCGGACCTTGGCGATGTTGGGTGCTTCCACTATGATGACTGAGCTTTGGTTTCCGAGTCGTACCCATACATCCACGTCTCATCTCCAGTTATCACGGTATTCCGGAACTCAGGATCCCTGTTGGCAGTATCCAGCAGGTCCTGCAGAACCTCAAGACGAAGTTGTTGTTGTTTCTGAGAAAGCAACATGTGCACAAATTTCGCTGCCACTCTGTGCAAATCCAAATCCTCCTTTAAAATTGCATGTGCAGAATCTTTACTGATCCCAACCTCATCATCAATTTCCCGCACCATCAAACGACGATCCTCCATTATCAAGGTCTGCACTTTCTCGATAACAACTGCATTTCGGCTTGTTGACGGCTTCCCGGAACGCTGATCACTCTCCACCGATGTGCGGCCATCTTTGAACCTGTTGTAGCATTCTTTAATTTGGGTAACACCCATAGCATTGTCACCAAAAGCCTGTTGAATTTTGCAAATTGTTTCCGCTTGGGTATCTCCAAGCTTTTGGCAAAACTTGATGCAAGATCGTTGCTCCACACGTTCCGACATCACGGACGAAATGAAAATGCGACGATTAAGTAGTACAGCACCTCACACGATGGCTGCCTGACAGCGACTGACGCATCCAGCGAGCCCGCCAAAAACCACGCATGCGCATGAAGGCATACGGCTCCATTTTGCACACTTTTGCCTCCCTAATGTCATTACTTCCCACGGGAAAAAAATAAAGTCGGATACCTTTTCGACAGGCCTCGTATATCACTGGAAACAACATAATGAGCAAGCTTTCCATGATAAACTTTCTGGGTTATTAATTTAGTTTCTTTACACCTTGACTCAATTATAATAGATGTAGATATACGCATTTATCTTTCACCCTCCGTTTTTGACAAAAGAGACAATGCAGTTTTAGTTTAATTGCCTTAACGTCAGTTTAGAAGGAAGATAATGGATGGTATAATGAAAGAACAAAATTTCCATTAATTTAGGGGACAATAAATCCTCTAAAGACGTCTGGGTTGTTTTCAATCTGGAATTCCTGCCTAGATTTAGGGAGATTTTTGGAATAACTTTCTAGAAATCTGAGAAGGGTGATAATATTGAAGTTTTTTATCTAAGATTTTTTAAGGTTTTCCATTCCAGACAGACTTATAGAGAAAGATGAAAGCGTTTGGAAATTGGAAAGAATCTTTCAAAATAAGGTGAGAATTGTGTATATCAGGGAATTCTTTGCTCTATCATTATTCCACTGAAATGATTTTATTTTCTTCGAATAATATCTAGTACGTGATATATTAGTCGAAAACTTGTCAGTAGGTTCAGCTGATGCTGACTTATCCCTAGTTAATATGTTCTAAACTTTCCACATTATTTTGTTTTGTACCATTTGTGAAATTTATCATTTCAGTGATGGGGAAAATACATATTTAGTTGCAAGTTGCTTGAGATTTGAAAAGAAAGTATTACCTTTTCTCTTGTGTGCTGCCTCGCTATGGATGTTGTTGATTCTAATAGCATTGCTGGACATGGTCTTAGTGAGATTAAACTTATGTGGGATTCGCCTCCTCTGACTGGCATTCTTGGGACAAATCTTTGGAATACATTAATTAATAACCCTGGTACACTTCGTTTAAGTAATATCCTTGGAAGTATTTTTGGATATGCTTTTAATGATGGCCGTCTGTGTGATACTTCCTTTGGCGATCTTTTTTTTGATGACTCAACTATAATAATAAAACCCTTAAAATTATCAAGCATATATAAATTAAATACTTCATGATCAACGGTCAGACAAATGAAAAAGAGAAATTATTTGTAATTATCTGTTTTTCACTGATCGTTGTATTATATACCAGTCTTAATACATTGTTATTACATACATTTATCGTCTAATATAACATGCAGTTGTTTGTCTCATTTACCACACAAAATGAAAGTAAAACTAGCAATGATTTTTTTCTTTCAGTGTCAGGCTATACAAATAGCCATAGATTAATTTGTTTAAAACATCGTATTTGGTAAGAAACAGGCACATTTCCTGGATTTTACCAAGATTCAAGACAACAACACCCTGTTCAGTTTGCTTTACATAGGTAGACACTTATTTATACAATTTTTTTAATGATTAAACTAAAAGTCATGTATACAGTACAATTCAAATTACAACTGTGACAGAATATTGTGAGAAGAAACCAGAAAACATTATAAATGTAAACCTACACACATGCATTCGTTTGTTCTTTCACATTTGTGATTGAAGGATTGGTGGCCATTTGGACAAAAATATTGGTTCAAATGATCATGTTAATAAAGCTAATAAAATTCACTGATATCTTGATAGTGTGTTTACATAAAATAGTATAACTCCTTTTCACAGAGAAAAGTTTCAAATGTGCTAGTTTAGAATCTCTGATGTTATGGAACAAAACGTGCTGACATTGATTAGACAAATTGTACGCAGATAGATAGAACAATGGCCTCGGATGAAATCTGTGATGCATTATTAAAACTAACATGTGCACTGATATGCTATCCTTAAAATTACTTCCTGTTAAATCAAAATAAATGAGAAGTTACTGCCAAAATAAATAAATAAGTAAAGGTAATGCCACCTATGCTTTGAAAAAACTTCAAAGTGGGATCTTAAAAATTATGCATGTGCTAGCTTAGAATCACTTGCAAAGTGTCATCCATAAAAGAACGGGAGATTTCAACAATCTTATCTAGAAAATTTGCTGTGTAATATTTTTCTTGTTGTTGAAGGATAACTGGAAAGAATGAAGTCAAAGCAATGACAGGTTAATGTGTTCATGGAGGCATAATTGTATGGTGGATGTGCAGTTGTCAAAAAGTACCTTCAAGATCTATTTAACCACTATAAAAGTCCTCAGCCACTTGGTATACTGTAGCAGCCAAAACACAAGATGCATGGATTTAAGATGACTGCCATTGTTAAAACAAATTCTTTTACTAACAACTCTAAACTGTGATTGTGGTATGTAGCCTACAAATTGAAGACACTATCTTGTTTGTACCATCTAGGTAGAAAGGCTTTACGTTGGTTTTTTTCTCTTGTTTAATTAAATGAATTCCATTTATTTGGTAGACCAATATTTGCAGGTGGACAGCATTAAAATTAATATGCATAATTGATAAGCAAAGTAAGATATCTAATTGTAGTTTTATGATTTACCAGAAATAGCATCTCAAATATCACAATTCATTCAAAAATATACTCAACCAAAATCTACTCTTAGATATCTTATGTTCCTCTGCGTTTGCTATATAAGTACTTTGGATAATCATGAATAGTCTAACTGTAGTTTATTTTATGATGATTATTACGTAAATAGGTGCTGTATTTCTTAAGATTTCTGCTCATAGATGTCTATAAACATTATCTTTCGAACATTCTGATTATCGAGGATGCAGGTGATGAATTTCTCAAATTTTTTAATATGGATTTTCCGAGAATATTTAACAATCGATATCTTGTTGTACGATTTCCAAGATGTCTTATTATCTAAAATTTTGGTGGTGCATTTAGAAGAATGTCTGAAAATAAATATCGACATGATTTACACCATTTATCCTTCATTTCTCCATGCTGTTCACAAATTCAAAATAACTGAGACTGAAATTTGTTATTTTAAATTCTTCCTTTACTGTTTCTCTCTCGTTTCTATTATAGTTCTGCTAGGTCATTGTCTTTTTTACATAAAATAAAAATATTTTATTGTTCATTACAGCATGTGAAAAGAATTGACGATGATCAAATGTATTTTATGCTTTGAGAAATTTTTTCTAGGCAAAGTGTGAATATACTCCAGATTAGATGCATTAATTGCATAATATCAATTAATTCTTAAAATTAGAAGGATTTAAAGATGAGAACAATTACACTTTTAAAAATGGAAGACTAAAAGAGAATGGAGCAATAAGAACTACATTTATTTTCAGCTTGTTCTTTCACAAACAATCATTCATAAAATAAGTTCATATCCAAAAATGAGACAAAATGCTATATAGTTTTAACGACAATAGTGTACGTTAACAAGATAAATGTATGGCTTCATTTATAGTGGAAGGAAATAAAGTTGAGAGAAGCGACTTGGCATTCACATCTATGAGGAAACATGGATAAAAGTTACCTGACAGCAAGAGAATTGGAATAAATATGAGTTAATCTGTGGTAGGCAGCAGTATCAATGTTTTGAAAATTAAAGCTCTTAACAGATAAGTGAACGTATTTTTTCAAATAAATTAGTATTTGGTTTAAATGAGAAATTTGTTTTCGAGGAACATTGGAGATGAACTTATTGGAGTAGAGCCAACTGTGGTGAAATGTAAGAGGGTAAATTTAATAAGAACTATTTGTTGAATTAAGCATTGCAGTGCCGAAGGGAATTAACGTTTCTATCAGATATTCAGTTGATGAAAGCCAACAGAGTAATTCCGTTCAACCTTTCTTTATACTGTCTTAAAAGCGAAGTGGTATAATGTGGGGTGTTTTTGGCATTTTAGTATATACATAGGCACAATGCTGTAAATCTGTTTGGCAGGGTTCTATAAATTTGAAGCTCACGCGCACAGTATTATATTCTCTCTCAACGTTTCGGTGAATCTTTATATATACGTATTAATAGAAATCAGATTTTTTTTGAAAATCATAGCAGATATTGTGAAGATAATTTCATTAAGAAAAAGTCATTATGTCTAAATAGTAGAATTCTTGATTGTGAAAATTGCCATACAAAATGTATTATACTTATTTGTTTTGAGGACATTTTTAGCAGCATCGATTATTGATGGACCAGCTTCCTGGACTTCTGCATAACCTTATTAATCTAGAGCAAACTCTTTTTCTAGAAAACCAGTCACTTAATTAAATCTTATTGCAGAATGATGTATGATTTTGACTTGCCTAGTTGTTCAGATGGAAGGATGAATCTTCCATCTTTTTATATAGAGAATGAATCCCATAATATTCAGTTTTGACATGAAACATCAGTTATGACTTCGTTACAATTGTTTCGGTTATTAAAATAATAAAGCTAAACATAAATTCTGATTTTTATAACTTATCAATACCTGAAATTTCGATCTATGTTTGGTTTTCTGATACTTTAATTAACCTTTTATTTTCTTGGTATCAAGTAGATTTTTACATATTTTTAGAAAGTGTCATTTCTTAATATCTTATTTCAATGATTATAGATATAAAATATATATATTTATTGGAAAGATTCTTGAGATTTAAAAAAAATACAATGTTACCTCTCTTTTTTGGTGTGAGCTGCCATGCTGGGGGTCTTGATTTTGGTATGTGGCAACTACTTAAGGATCCAATTGCTATTAATGGTATTAGTGGGGGTATCTTTTTGGATATTTTCAATGGGTCCTGACTCGATGGTGCAACATCTGATGATTCTATTATAATAATGAAAATGTTTTTAAATTATCTTTCAAATGTTAAATAAATAAATAAAGGTCAACAGACAAGAATAATAAAATGAAAATCCATAAATTATTCAAAAATCAAGTTTTCTAATTGTAGTTAATTATTGATCAGAATCAGCATATCTATTTCAAAATTCATTTTTCAGAATATAGTCAGCGAAAATCTATTGAATATATCTCTTGCAATCGTTCTTCTACATATGTTATTTAAAGCAATTGTTTTTCTTTATCGTCGATGTTGAAACTAAAGGAAAGCACAGCTGATTTTTTCATGAAAACAATAATTTGTAACAAATGAACTTCTCAACTTGTTTAATATCTGGGCGTTGTAATTTCAGAATCTTAGTCATTTGACATCTAGGTGAGATGTATTTCTCAGTATTTCTAATTATTAACTATTATGCTATGTTTTTTGGATGTCTACTCTTTAAATATCTAGGAGCTCAATTTCAGTAAGTTTTTATTAATTTCATTATCGATATACTGTATTTTTGGAGGAAGACGATTATTTACTATCCATCTGCTATCTTTATCAGATTTGGTTATTAAGTAAGTAGCCTTTTAAAAATGCTGATTTTTAATCTTCATAAATAGCAGCAAGTACTGACCTAGTTGGTCCAATGCTGTAATAGTATTCTTATTAAACGCTATATATTATTGTACATATTTTTATAATTTCATTTGACAATTTTATCAGTTCAAAGATGCTATAAATATATATTTAATTGAAATTTGTTTGAAATTTAAAAATAAAATATTACCTTTATCTCTTGGTGTAGTCTGCCCTGCTGGAGATGTCATTAATTGTGATAGGTTTGACATTGAAGAAAGTAGTGTTGTTTTATGTAGTTTTCGTGATGTGTAAATTCCTGAAATTTTAGGTGCGAATGCTGGCAATGCTTCGAGTATTTTTGGAAGTATTTTTAATGGTGGACTTCCTGTTGATAATCTTCTTGGTGAGGTTCGTCCTGATAATCTTCTTGGTGAGATCCGTCCTGATGATCTTTTACTTTTTGATGATCTTCTTGGTGATGTTCGTCCTGATGATCTTTTACTTTTTGATGATTTTCTTGGTGATGTTCGTCCTGATGGTCTTCTTGGTGAGGTTCGTCCTGATGTTGATAATGATCTTCGTGAGATTTGTACTGATGATATTTTTCTTGGTGATGATTTCCTTGGTGATGTTCTTCCTGATGCTGATGATGTTTTTCTTGTTGATGATTCTCTTGGTGTTGATCGCCTTGGTGATGTTCGTCCTGATGTTGATTTTGATCTTCGGGAGATTCGTACTGATGATGTTTTTTTTGGTGATGATTCCCTTGGTGATGTTCTTCCTGATGCTGATGATGTTTTTCTTGTTGATGATTCTCTTGGTGATGATCGCCTTGGTGATGTTCGTCCTGATGTTGATGATCTTCTTGGTGAGATTTGTACTGATGATGTTTTTCTTGGTGATGATTGTCTTGGTGATGTTCTTCCTGATGCTGATGATGTTTTTCTTGTTGATGATTCTCTTGGTGTTGATCGCCTTGGTGATGTTCGTCCTGATGTTGATGTTGATCTTTGTGAGATTTGTACTGATGATGTTTTTCTTGGTGATGATCGCCTTGGTGATGTTCTTCCTGATGCTGATGATGTTTTTCTTGTTGATGATTCTCTTGGTGTTGATCGCCTTGGTGATGTTCGTCCTGATGTTGATGTTGATCTTTGTGAGATTTGTACTGATGTTTTTCTTGGTGATGATTGTCTTGGTGATGTTCTTCCTGATGCTGATGATGTTTTTCTTGTTGATGATTCTCTTGGTGATGATCGCCTTGGTGATGTTCGTCCTGATGTTAATGATGATCTTCTTGGTGAGATTTGTACTGATGATATTTTTCCTGTTGAAGATCGTCTTGGTGATGTTCGTCCTGATGTTGTTGATAATAATCTCCTTGGTGAGATTTGTACTGATGATCTTTTATTTGTTAATGATTTTCTTGGTGATGTTCGTCCTGATGATCTTTTTCTTGTTGGTGTTCGTCGTGATCTTTTTGTTGGTGATTCTACTATAATAATAAAACCTTTAAAATTATCAAGCATATATAAATTAAATACTTCATGATCAACGGTCAGACAAATGAAAAAGAGAAATTATTTGTAATTATCTGTTTTTCACTGATCGTTGTATTATATACCAGTCTTAATACATTGTTATTACATACATTTATCGTCTAATATAACATGCAGTTGTTTGTCTCATTTACCACACAAAATGAAAGAAAAACTAGCAATGATTTTTTTCTTTCAGTGTCAGGCTATACAAATAGCCATAGATTAATTTGTTTAAAACATCGTATTTGGTAAGAAACAGGCACATTTCCTGGATTTTACCAAGATTCAAGACAACAACACCCTGTTCAGTTTGCTTTACATAGGTAGACACTTATTTATACAATTTTTTTAATGATTAAACTAAAAGTCATGTATACAGTACAATTCAAATTACAACTGTGACAGAATATTGTGAGAAGAAACCAGAAAACATTATAAATGTAAACCTACACACATGCATTCGTTTGTTCTTTCACATTTGTGATTGAAGGATTGGTGGCCATTTGGACAAAAATATTGGTTCAAATGATCATGTTAATAAAGCTAATAAAATTCACTGATATCTTGATAGTGTGTTTACATAAAATAGTATAACTCCTTTTCACAGAGAAAAGTTTCAAATGTGCTAGTTTAGAATCTCTGATGTTATGGAACAAAACGTGCTGACATTGATTAGACAAATTGTACGCAGATAGATAGAACAATGGCCTCGGATGAAATCTGTGATGCATTATTAAAACTAACATGTGCACTGATATGCTATCCTTAAAATTACTTCCTGTTCAATCAAAATAAATGAGAAGTTACTGCCAAAATAAATAAATAAGTAAAGGTAATGCCACCTATGCTTTGAAAAAACTTCAAAGTGGGATCTTAAAAATTATGCATGTGCTAGCTTAGAATAACTTGCAAAGTGTCATCCATAAAAGAACGGGAGATTTCAACAATCTTATCTAGAAAATTTGCTGTGTAATATTTTTCTTGTTGTTGAAGAATAACTGGAAAGCAAATTAGGTAGATAAATAAAAAAATTAATTTAATCAATTTGTCTGAAATATTAACCCAACTATTTTAATAGAAGGAATATTGCATTATGGATGTGCAGTTGTGAAGAGTAATCTCAAGGGTCGACCAAATACCTGTATAGTTGCCTGATATACCTGTTAAGCAGAAGTATCTTGAGCACAAGTAATGCATGGTTGAAGGTTATCTATAATGGGTAGGACGACCTTTTTTGTTGACGTGTTTGCAATATTATGGTGGTATCTAGGCGATCATTGCTTGCTGATATCTAAATAATAATAATTACGTCAATAGGTTTTTACTAAATGTCTGGAGTCTGCTTGGCGGAATTCAGTTTAGAATGCGCATTTTCTGCAAGCTTTCTATGGTAGTTTTACAGTAGTTTATTGTCATATATCATTTTTAAAATCCCATCTGTGTAGGTGGCCATTTTCTGTAGGTACAGAATCTAAAATGTATTTTTATAATTTGAATACAAACATACTTTTTAAACTTTTCGTTCTTTAACTGTTAAGATTAAGCATATGTACATCACAGTTTACTTCTGAAAACAAGTCAGCCCTAATCTACTGCAGAAATAATTTATCATTGTTTTCTTTGTATCTACTATTCAGTACAATGATTTTTATGGTCAATTGTGTCGCAAACACTAACAAGGTTCGACATGAAAGAAAACCAAAGATTTATTTATTTGTTAACGTTTTGTCTTCAACTACAAAAAAACAAAATGTTATAGCTTGTAATTTTAGAATTCTAATTAAATATCTGGAATTAGAAGTTTCGAAACATCACAATAAATAATGATTGTTCATGCTGCTGTTTATTTTTTTGAATTTTTTGATTATTGAATATCGGAGTGCTGCATTTATCCATTAGATATATAGTTGAAGTATATCTCGGAATTTCTGATAATTAAATAAGACTTCTGCATTTCTTAGAATTGTTTGTCATTTAAAAAGTTAATGTAATTTACTATTAAATGACTGCATAAAATATTTCTCAGGATCTCTGAGCATTGAAAACATTAGTTCTATATTTTTATTGTTGCCATGAAGTATTCGGGTAAAATACTTTACAAGATGTCTGATCATTAAATATCTAGGTGCCATATTTTTGTAATTAAATATAAAGGCGAAATCATTTCTTAAAAATTTGAATATCAATTATCTAAGTGTTGAATTTTTACATATTTGTAGTCATCAATTATGTATATTGTTTTTATTTTTAAATATCAAGCTAATTTTTTTCCATTAAATATCTAGTTAAGGAATCTTTAAAGGTGTCTATTCATTACGTATCTGCTCTGTATTTATTATGATTGTGGATAATTACAGATATAGATTCTGTAATTTGTTATTAAATAACTTGGTGAAGTATTCTAAAGATGTTTCATTATTAAATAACTTTTATTATTTCTCAAAATGTTTTATCATTAAATATATATGTGCTGTATTCTCCCATTTAACATCTTGAGTTCTGTCTTTCTCAAGATATGTGATCGTAAAATATTTGGGGGGGAATTGAGAACATGAAATATATGAGTACTACATTTCATAGAATTGTTGATCATTAAAGGTTTAAATACTATGTGTGAATATTAAATATCATCTTGAAAAATGTTTCAAGATGGCCCGTTTGGTTTTATATGTTAAATAATTGTCAGTTTTTGTATATACGTGATGCTTTTTTGCCAACAAAATTTAAATACAGTTTTTTCTCAAGAAATTTGCTTATCATTATATATCTAGGTGCTCTATTTTGCCCAAAAATTTTAAGGTAAAATCTTTTTCTGGATGTTTGATTATTAATTATCTAGTTGAGGTTTTTCTCAGGATTTCTAATAATTAACTATTCTATTTATTTTCTTATAACTGTCAGGTATTAATTATATAAGAGCTGTTAATTTCCATTAATTCGTACCTGAGGTATTTCTCAAGATATCTGTGGTTCTGTGTATTGTATAAATTTATAGCCATTAAATATCTAGGTGCTATATTTGTAAATTAAATATCAAAGTGTAATTGTCTCTGGGTTTCCAAACATTGAATATGTAAGTTTTATATTTCTTAAAATGGTTGATTTTTAAATATATAGGTGCTCTAATTTGACACTAAATACCTATGTAAATTAATATTAGTTTTTTGGTTTCTTTTTCATAGGACTTAGAGGAGCTATCAGGACATGCATAAATAATGAGTATTTGCAACAGCAGGACAAATATCATACATGCACATTGCATTATTACAGGAAATATACAAAAACTAAGTGAACAGATTGTACAGTTCATAAGTATTTGGCTTGTGAGCCTTTTGACTTATAGGGAGCAATAGAGAAAACCTTGTTTTAAGGCTCCATTGCAGGACATCAATGTATCTCTGTGGAATTTTGTTCCAAATATCCTGTAACATTTCCCACAATTAACCAAAGGTGTTTGATTGTTGTCTAAATTTTTCAGTAGCCTCAATAATGTCTATATCAGGGATTTGTGCAGGACAAGTCAATGTATGTCTGTGGAATTTTGTTCCAAATATCCTGTAACATTTCCCACAATTAACCAAAGGTGTTTGATTGTTGTCTAAATTTTTCAGTAGCCTCAATAATGTCTATATCAGGGATTTGTGCAGGACAAGAGATCTTTGTGAGTGTTCAATCAGCCTCTCTATATTACAGATATGGTTTCAGCAAAATGACTGTATCCTTGGTGTCATTTTCATGTTGGAAGATGAAACCACAGCCAAATAAATGTTTTTGAGGGAGTGGAAAGATGGATAATTACTTGGCTGTACCTGCTAGCAGTCAGTATACCTGACACACTTGGCTAGTATGCAGTTATAATCCACCTTTATTTTATACTGTAGCTTTTGTACAATAATTGTTATACTGCTACTCAGGACACTTTCAAAAAATTGCCGTTGATTATTGACAAACTATTCAAACTTGGACTCATTTGTAAAGAGCACCTTATCTTCTTCCAGGATTGATCATTCCTCTGTTTCTATAATTATTTCCCAGAACGTATATATTAAAGAATTTTTTTGGTTGACTGATTATTTATTATCTACGTGATATATTTCTCATGATTTCTTAACATTAAATATATGGGTTTATTATACCTTAGGATTTTTTATCATTAAATATTTAAATGCTTCATTTTTTCATTATATATCTAGTTGATGTATTGCCAAAGATATCTGCAAATTAATTATTTATGTGATGTATTTCTCTGGAGTTCTGATCATTAAATAGATAGGTCTTTTGTTGTTGATAATTAAATATAAATATTTCTCAGAATGTCTAAGGAATTTTTTGAAAAAAATATTTTTTCAAGATTTAAAGACATTTTAAAATTATAGATGAATAAACCTTTAAATCAAGTTCATATACACAAATTTGCTTTCCGATTGCTTCAACAGTCTTATCTATTTTAGAAATAATATAATAAATGTTGAAACATGAACTTTATCTTATTTAATTCAGACTTTCTCATTTGAGATTTTTCCACTAAAATTCAGAAAAAAAATCTTTTTGAAACACCTTTTAATCATAATCATTTATTAGCAAGGTATTTCTCATAAATTCTGGGTTTTTTATATATTTGAGTTCTGTATTTGGGGGGTTTATTGATAAATATCTGGGTTTTCATTTTGCCATTAAATATCTATTTGAGGTTTCTTACAGAATTTTTGATTATGAATTTTTTGTATCAGCTATTTATAGAGATGTTGTTCATTGAATATCTACGGGAAATATATCACAGGATATGTCTTCTGATCACTGACTATCTGACATCTGTATTTCATGGGATGGTTGATCATTAAATATCTTTGTGCTGCATCTTACAATGATCAGTCATCAAAAATATATATCGATCAAACACACTAATGAGTACAGCAGCTATATATTTAATATATAATTAATTAACTAAATAATGAATTTCTCATGACTTCTGATTGTTTCAGAAATGGGTTCTGTATTTCGTAGTAATATTGATCATTAAGAATATTGGTGAAGTTTTTTTCCGAATGTCTAAACAGTAATTAGCTATGTAAAATGAAGACATATTTTAAAATGAAATTATCCATCTATAAAAAGTGATTATGTTAAAGAATCTGCATGATTAAACAAGAAAATTTGAAATAATTATTCCCAAATATTTTAACCTTAGAATACATCCATATCACAGCCATTTTCACAATTTAAATCTATTTAGAACATAAAAATATCTACTACACTTCCTGCATTTATTTAAGATTCATCAGAAATAATCAAATCTGATAGAAATTCTTTAAAAAATGCTGTTGTTCAAAGTTAAATATTTGTCACAAATGCTCAGAGAATATAGACAACTAGATGTGGATTATTTATTTTGATTTATACAGGATTTTCAGCTTAACAAAGTGGCTGAAAAACGGAATGAAACTGATCATTCTCCAAACAACGAGAGTGGTCTGCTGATGCGAAAATGATTTGTATAATAAAATTGAATACAGATGATGTCATTCCTTTTTATCGTGCTATGTTCAGAATTTTTTTTGCAAATATTTAAAAGTCATTGATAAGCATTCATCTTTTAACTGTTCTCGCTTCATTTGCTCAAATCGCTAAGAATAGAGATTTCTTTGTAGATATGTATGCATTCTATTCGCAACGATTAAGATTGGACAAAATGAATATGAAATAATTCTTATTCATTATGCAAATAAAATTTTCTCCAAAGAGCATTAAGATAAAATGGTATCCAAGAAAAACATAATATTTATCGAGCAATCAAACTACAACTGTATATCATGTAATTTAAAATACATTATAAAAGAAGACGAGGTGTTCAATATGAACGGTTTACCAGACAGTTACACATATGATTAGCAACAGGGAGTACTCATAAGTACTCATACCAAAACAGAAACTAGAATTTTTAATTTTGGACCCGCATTAATATCGAAATAAATAAGGATACAACCCTTATGCCTGAGAATTAACTAGGACACAAGTTCTAGGTAAGTAAATACTAACAGGCTTCCAATAAGTGTCCAATATTAATTATTGCAGGAATTCCAAGTGCATTATCTTTAGTAGTGCAATTCTGTCTTTTCAATTTTCATTAAAATAGTTTAAGTAAAGGAATAACTCGCCAGTTGACACTTGGTTATGACAAAGGAACTTACAAGGAAGTGCATAACAATAGTGACAAACTGAATCATTTATCTGACTACATCAATGTTTATTCCAGACAAGCAGATATTGCATACTTACAATGCGTGGCCAGTGGAAGACGATTATGTAAAAACAGTAGGTGATGAAAATAATGTCATGCATGCAAATAAATCTAAAGCGCATTTACAGATAAATACTAAATAAAGGTAACAAAAATTAAGGTTACTAAAGTAAAATGTTAATTACAGAGAAAATGGCTGTCTTCCTCCTTGAATATTTCACTGGATCATCATCATTATACCTTCACTTCAAACACAAAAACACTGAAAATGTTGTCCTTCCCTCCGATCATCTTTTTTCAAAATAAATTATAAAGATTTCTTTATCTCCTGATCTCAGCTTTTAGGGAAAACCAAGTGCTCAGGCTCCGAGCGTTATTGGTTAAAATTAAATTAATTTCGCATCAATTAACTGAATAAATGTACATATAATTTATTGAAATGATACCATTAGCAAAGAATAGTTTTGCACTGCCAACCTGCTCTTCTAATATATGATGGTCTCGTATTGCATTGCACAATATTGGCTGCTAACGGTGTCTTCATCAATCCGCTTTGGTGTTTAATCACGACATTTAATCTGTCGATATCAGCTTTTGTCAGTTATTCTCAAGGCTGGTTCTTAATTTGTCAATAATCACAGATGTTACATCGTTGATTATTACCCGAAGTTTATTCGTATCTGCGATGTATCGTGCTGACTGCCCACAAGTTACAATTTTTCCATAAATTTAAAGTAAAAATATAGAAGGTTATCTTTACGGTGAAACGTTTTGTCCGATACGCAAGGACAGAAGATAAAGATGAGTAACTCTGGATTTATTACAGAACCAGCTTAGGTTCGCTTTCTTCTACACGGGCCGAGATCGCCACAGAAATTATAGCAATTGCCGAACTATCGTTTAGATAAACATCAAAACAATATTTGCAGGCGAAAATGATATTTAAGAAACAACAACAGGAGTAATCACTTTGAATTTTCTACAAAACTTAGATCTTGTGATGTTTGTGTTTTCTTACACATCTACAATGGAAATAGTCATGTTCTACAAAGTATCGACATTACTTAGTAATATAAAAATGTCCACAAATAAATAAAGTAGACATCCCATATCAGACCAATTGCATAACAGAAAAACGAGTCAAGTCAACAGTGAAATCATATTCACAAACGTCATAGTTACATAAGCAATACTGTTTTAAATAGATATTGGCGAGCACCAACTTAACGTTAGCAGTGTGCAGCATCATTAAAGTATTATGCAAATAATACACATGAAAATTAATTTTATGAACATTTTGAGATTTTTTACCCAAGTGTAAGGATGTTCTTCTTTCAGGCATTCGCTTTGCACTTGGTAATGGAAATAAGCTTCTTATTGCGGACTTGTCTTTTGATGGATGTGTTCCTGGGTGAAACTTCGGCGATGTTAGTGCGGCTACAATAAATATTATGAAAAATAAGGAATTATTCCTTTGAAAACACATCTTACGTCACAAGTTTTACACATTTTAATGAATTAATCCATGTATGAAAAGTGATTAAGTGGAATGTTGTAGTAAAAACAAAGAAATTTGAAATAATTATTTCGTAATACTTAATCTTTCAAACGATGTATATACCGGCTATGTCCTCCCATGAAAATCTACTTTTACAATAAATATATTTAACTGCACTTTCAGCATTTATCTCAGATGCATCAGAAATAACTAATCGTTTTAAAATTTCAATAAATAATTTATTTTCTATCAATGAGGATAAATAAAACTAAAACGGAACCTAATATATGAGCTGTCATTTAAAGCTTATATACCTTTAATTCACAACATTTTAAAAAAATATTTATTTATTACAGTATATTTATTTCAGATTTAGTCAAATAATTTCCAATATTGTGCCGATGAAAATTTATACACAATAGACGCTATCACTACAGATCATTGGATAGGAGATTCATTGTGCTAAGAGGGGTCAAGTAAAATCCAGGCATAAACCATCACAATCATGCAATTTCAGCCAGATTTATTTGAATGATCCTAGTATTAAACTCATTTCAATTTAATTAAATGGCAATGAAATGATTTAGTTGTTGGTTCATAATTTAAATATACAAAAAATGCTGTTGTTCAAAGTTAAATCTTTCTCTCATCGCCTCAGAGAATATAGACAACTAGATGTGGATTATTTATTTTGATTTATACAGGATTTTCAGCTTAACAAAGTGGCTGAAAAACGGAATGAAACTGATCATTCTCCAAACAACGAGAGTGGTCTGCTGATGAGAAAATGATTTGTATAATGAAATTGAATACAGACGATGTCACTCCTCTTTTTCGTGCTTTGTTCAGAATTTTTTTTTGCAAACATTTAAAAGTCATTGATAAGCATTCATCTTTTAGCTGTTCTCGCTTCATTTGCTGCAATCGCTAAGAATAGAGATTTCTTTGTAGATATGTATGCATTCTATTCGCTACAATTAAAATTAGACAAAATTAAAATGAATAAATCATATTCATTATGCGATAAAATTTATTTCGCAACATCTTTAATATAAAATAACATCCAACAATGAGACAAAAGCATTTATCGAGCAATCAACAGTCTGCAAAACTAACACAACATATCTCCTTTGTTTTTCTTTGCATTATTATCATGATTTAAGTTACATATTTAAGTGGATTCTTGTTTCATATTCATCAATATTTATTGTTATATATGTAGCTTATTTGTTCTTGCATAGTTTTCAATAATATCGTTACGTATTTAGATGGATTGGTGATCCATAATTTCCAAAATCAACCTATGCATTACGTTGTGTTGTTGAGTAATCATAAAAATTAAGGTTACAAATTTGTGTGAATTAATGTTGAATAATTTTCAAAATTTTTCGTTTCATATTTTGGCGGTTTTTGATTGCATCAAAATTAACGTTAGGTGTTTAGGTAGATTTTTCATCAATAGTCTTCAAAATTAACACAACTTATTTCATTTTTTCGTCGCATTATCATAATTATTAAAGTTAAATATTTAAATGGATTCTTGATTCATATTCATCAATAATTAATGTTATATATGTTGGTTATTTGTGCTTGCATAATCTTCAAAATTATCGTTACGTATATAGTTTGACTTTGTCTGCTTTTTTGCATCAAATTAAAAAGAACTTTTAGGTATTTAGGTATATTTTGGCTGCATAGTCAGCCAAATTAACGTTACGTGTTTAGCTGGATTATGGATCCGTGATTTTCAAACTTGATGCTACGTATTCAAGCTGTTTGTGGGTGTATAATAATCATCATTAATGTTACATATTTAGGTGGATATTTTTGGCTGATCAACAAAATGATCGAGTCTTATTTAGGCTTATTTTGGCTGCATAATCATCAAAATTATGGTTACATATTTTAGCAGATTTTGGATCAATAATGTTACAAATTAACACTACGTATTCAAGTTGATACAAGTTGCATAAATATCAAACTAAAAGTTACATGTTAAGATGAATTCTTGTTTCACAATCATAAAATTTATTTATATAGATAGGTTATTTTTGCTTGAATAATCTTCAAAATTAACGATTCGTGTTTATGTTGAATCTGTTTACGTAAACATCCAAATTAAAATTACATATTTAGGGGTTTCTGGATACGTATTTATCAAAATTAAGATTACATATATAGGTGGATTGAATCATTATCTGCCAAATAAACCTATGTATTTAAGTTGTATGTGGTTGCATATTCATGAAAATTAAAGTAACAAAAGTAAGTGGACTGCTGTAGCATTTTCATCAAAAATGATGTTACGTATCTAGGTGGATTTTGGATGAATAATCATCAACATTAACGCTACGTACACAATTGGATTTTGGCTGTATCAACAACAAAAGTAACGTTATTTATTTAGGTGGAATTTTCTTGCATAATCAGCAAAATTTAACGTTCGTTACGTATTTGGGTAGATTTTTGCTGAAAAACCATCAAAATTAACGATTCAAATTTAGGTGGATCTTTGAATCAAAATAATCAAAATTAACACTAGTTACTTAGAAGGATTGTGACTATATAATCTTTTAAATTAATGTTACTTATTCAGTTTGATTATGGCTATTTTATCATGATAATTAATGGTATCTATATTGGTGGATTCTGAATACGGAATCATCACAATTATTGCTACGTATGTTTATGGATTGCTTCTATATAATAAACAGAATTAGTGTTATTTAAATGGTAGATTTTAGCTGCGGAATCATGAAAATTATAGCAATCATTTAAATGGATTGTGGCCACCTGCTCCTCCAAATAAATACCAAAAAATTTGATTTTGGATAAATAGTAATAAAAATCATCAATTCCTACATAATCATTAAAATAAATTACACTTACTGACGTTGATTTTGACTACATAATCATCCAAATTAACGTCACCTTTAAAGGATCATCGTTGCTGACAAATCATCCAAATTAGCGATTTGTATTCAGGTGGATTGTGGCTACATATTCATCAAATTATTGTTTCATTTTCATGTAAATTTTGGCTGCATAATTATGATGATTAGCGATTCGTGTTTAGGTGGATTATTGTTACTTAATCATTAAAATTAATACTACGTATTTAGGGGGATTGTGACTGAAAAATACTTAAATTCAATTTATCAATCTGGTTACATTTTGGCTATATAATCATACAAATATTCGCCAACTATTTAGGTGAATTGTGGTTGCACAATCACCAAATTTAACGTTACGTATTAAGGTGAATTTTTCGCTGCATAATTACCAAAATCACGGTTACTTATTTATCATGGCTATGGCTACATAATAATTAAAATGAACGTTAACTAGTCAGGTTGATTTAGCTATATCATCATCAAAATTAACTATTCGTATATGTGTGGTTTGCGGATATATAATCATGAATAATTTCGCTACCTAGTTAGGAGGCTTGTGACTATATAATACTAAAATTAAATGTTCCTATTTTAAATGATTTTTTATATAATCATCAAATTTAATATTACGTATTTATGTAGACTGTAGCTACAAAGCCATCAAATTATAGTTACGTATATTTAGCAGGATTTTTGCTATGTTTTCAATGAAATTAAAGGTACGTACTTAGCTGAATTGTGGGTATATATAATCATGAATATTAAAGCTACGCATTAAGGTGGATTGTGGTTATACATTTTTGAATGTTGATTCGACATATTTAAGTGGATGTGGCGACATCATCATCATCAAGGCTCAGTAAATATTGTCTAATACACTGGTGAATCTCATAATAGGAACATTTAAACGAAACCCAGTTGGATACCAATGCAATTTTTATCATAATGGTTTTGTTCAAATATTACCATAATTCACAATGATATTTTTAGCATTACCATGGTTTTACTACACTGTAAGTTTTATTTCTTGTAATGTAAGCTTACGAATTAACTACATTTTTTGCAAGGTCTGATATTAAAATGTAAGAAAGTCTAAATGAGCAATAGCTTACCAACGATTACTAGTAAAGCTTCACTTGCCTTAAATATTTATTTATAAACTCAAAGAAATGGTGGGAAAGGCTCGTATAAGATGTAATAGCTTTGTGTGTTGTGCATAGAAGGAATTATTACATATTCTCACATTAATATTTTGAATTTAGAGACTAGACAAAAGCAGTGATACTAAAACCTATATAGCTCATTATCTTTCGCAATCATCACGCATAATCAAAGGGCTATGACACTATACACAACTATGAGTCCAACAATGTTGTTTGTAGTTTTCATGACAAGATAGTTATTGCAATAGCTGTATATGTTTGTAAGGTAAACTAAAGTGGGGCCAGTTGTTAGAGGGTTAAGTTTTTGCAGCCCAGTAATTCTAATTAATCTACATAATCATCAAAACTCTCTTTTTAGATTTCAGCTGAGCTCTGGCTACATATTTATTAAAAGTAACGTTCAGATTGCATCTGGGCTTCGGCTTCATAATTAATACAATTTAGTTTAGGTGTGCGGTGGTGTTTGCTACATAACCAAAAGATCTGTTGTTATTCTGAAACTTCTTGTTACACATAAAGAATCTCTTTCATGCCATTTTCTTGAATTGCATTTTGCATTACAAAATATACCTTAACTGTCACTGTGACAACGTTTCGCTGCTAAATCTCTTTTATTTGTTTAAATTATTGATATATGAATTGAAATTACTGTATTCTATTTCAAAAGTGCATTTTGACGTTAGTATACGTTGTCGTCTGCATTCAGTCATCATCATAAAATCTAGAAAATAGTTAATGGCTTCTAATTCTATCATCAGAAAGTTCTCAGTATTTCCAAAATAACATCTTGGCGCTACGTCAGCCATATAATATTTCAGTGCAATTTACGTAACCTTAGAAAATGTTAACTTTGTCGTGAATGTTTCTTGTAAAAACAGCTAGGAAGACAAATATGAGAACCGATAAGTTCATAACCCAACCAGCTTAGCATCTTTGTTGGCTACTAAAGAGGAGATTTATAGAGTGCTTACAGTTAATGGAAAGAATATTGGTTCAAGGATCATGAAACAATTTTGGCAGGATAGATGGCCAGGAAAATATTTCTTCAGAGCTATCGACCAAAGAAGACATCTTAATGATATGTACAAGCTGAGATCGTAAACACAAACTTTTTTCTGACAAGTCTCAAGATCAAATAAATTCTTTTTATACTAAGCATTCACAATAAGATTTCATAAAATGGAATGTCATCACTTAATTAAGTGGTTAAAGAGAAACAAATTCCTAATTAATAAAATGAGGCAGGCTAACCGTGAGACTTTGACTACAAATTCAGCAGAACAAGTCAGGTCATCATGTTGAAGCTGACTCAGCAGTTAAGTTAGAAGTATCACTATATATTTATCTCCACAAGAGTAAATACCATTAGATCTCTGACGGAGTCTAAAGTAAGGGAGTAAAAAATATTTTGAAGATGGGATACATTACCTGATGGACCACGAAAAAGACGCTTACGACTGAAACATAAAACAAAGACAATATACTCACTATATATGAATAATATACAAACAAAATGATAGAAAAGCAAAAAGTATTAACTTTAAGAAATCTCTTGTTTAAAAATTATGCATTCAGTTTATTTTTGAATAATCATTTGTTACTATCTTATTTCGTAAATCATTCCTGAAAAATTGAACAGAATTACTGAAAACATCTTTACAAAATATCTAAACGTAAAACTTTCATAAGAGTCCACAGGTCAAATTAGGCAACTAGATCTTCTGTTTTCTCCCTTTATGGTTGAGATGGTATATATTACTAAATATTCTAGGAATCTTTTTAGAAAATGTTTCCAACACATTCATCATACTTTGTAGAATTTCGACTTCCAGAAGAGTCTAACTAAACATTAATACTGGGAAGCTATTAGTTATGAAGATTTTCTGGTATGTATTTTTTAAACATTGAAATAACATTGGGTTGTTCAATGTTTTCTTTAAATATTGGTACTTTCCCATACTTGATTTCTACAAACGTTTGCCTAAAAAGAAAAGGACAGTTTCAATAATCTAAGCTTTATCTGTTTGTAATAAACTAATCCTAAATTATTTTTATTTTCTTGTGATGATTATATCAACAATGGTATTAATATGGAAGAAGTTCGTTTCATTAATTTGTTCTTAACTTTGTTTAAAACCAAAGATAAAATTGTTATTGAAGATATCAACTGTTTTCTGAATAGTACCAACTATATTAGCCCGTATTTAGTACACCAAACAAATATATGTAGTGTGACTGTATTTCTGTTCACCACAGTAATTTATTAATATTATTGTTTTTTAGATTGTATCCTGAATTTGTGTTACATTTTAAATGTTTCAGTACCAACTATTTGAAGAAAAAAGCCAAAATCTTAGGTAAAACTTTATATGGTTAAAAATCTCCTTATTGATAAAACTGGTGTTCATTACTACATATGAATTCAATTCTGGTAGGAATTATATAACAGTTCAAGAAAACTATTTATCTGTCACAGTATAAATTTGTGATGGTTTGCAATAAATATATTATGAAATTCTTTAAACCGAAATCTCCTAGCCAGAATACTGTCAATCTCAATGAAAACGACGCTGCCAAATAAATAGAAATATTAGAGAGTAGAGAATGTGTGGAGTTAAAACCAGAACCACCAACCAGTTCCACCCTGACAACCAGCCTAGACCGATAACCAGTTTCGAGGTTGGTCAGACCTCAATTCATAAGGAAAATTCACAAATTGGTTCAGGTACAAGTCAGGCAAGGGAGCCCAAACTCGTCTTGTTCATCACGATTTTAAAAGAGCGATAAAGGAACACGATGTTTACAGCATATTTTCCAAAGACAACATTGGCCATGGCGTCCTTATTCCCCTCATCCGCAAGAGGATATATATATGTACATACGGCACAGCTTTTCGTCCACCTGTGCATTGTGGATTACAAGACTCTTCCACCTAGCAGCTTCTACAATACTTCCAAGACAATGCACCAAAATATTTTAAACAAATGGCATAAAGAAGGAAAACAAAGTACAGCTAGTATTTTAGCGATAAAGGAAACCCACATTTGGATGTTGTGTCTAAACTGAATGATGGAACCAAGCGCAAGATTAAGAAAAATCCTGCCATGCCATTTTTAATAGGGTCTACTGCTTTGTTCTGCAGTACACATGACATCGTCCTACGCGGTATTGACAGAAAAAATTCACTGGAGCAGGGAATAGCCAGCACCAGCTATACATCAATCCACACGCAGAATTAGGTTATCCACCTGTATGAGGAAACTATTAAGGACGAAATTGTTGCTTCATCCAACAATGGCATTGCAGTTATGATGATCGCAAACGATACTGCAGAAACGTTGAGGACGGAGCAATTGTCAATTGGCGAACGTTTTGTTGATTTGAAGAGAGCAGATTTGTGATACAAGAGCAATTTTTAAGATTTGTTTTCTCGAATGAGATGAACGCGACTACGATTTGCAAACCAAATATCTGAAACATATAGGAAATTTGGTCGGTCTAGACGTGGACAAATTATTTGGGGGAAGGTGTATAATGGATGCACCAATGTTGATGGTAAAGAGGGCGGATTTACTCTAAAGCAACATTTGTATACTGTTCCTCACACAAACTGAACCTCATGGTCAACAATTTGAATTCTGTCGCTGATATTCCAGACACTTTTGAAACAGTCAAATTCATCATGAAATCTTTCCCGCAAAGAAGAAGAATTCCTAATGTACCAATTTTCTGTTAAAATTGATAGACCTGCAAACACAAGAGCATTACAATTTTTGTCGATAATTTTGAAAAAGTCTTTCATCAGTTAGACATACTGGCAGATGCAGCATCAGATACCATTTTTCAGAATCGCCATCAGTTACGATGTACGGCAGGAGCAGTAACCGTCCCGTTTTCGCTGAATAATATTATTAATTATTCGGAAATACCGCTCTACGCTGTCCAACTGAATATGATGGATGTGAGCAGACACATTTGTGAATTTCTTTTGGTGTTTAAAGATCTCTGAAGGGAAGTGGAGTTTTGTTTCACTGAGGACATGTTCGATAAAGTACAGACAATTGCAAAGAAGGTCGAAATTGAACTGGTTCTCCCGTGTGGACGTCAGAGATATCGGTCAAATACTGGAAGTTCTGATATCTAAAAATTATTTCCGCTACTCAATTTATGAACCGTATTTGGATTCAATCGCCTTGTCGCTTCAAAGCCAAATTACCGAAGAGGACAAACCGCACTTCTGCCTCCTATTATTTCATTCACCCCAAATTTTAAAGTTTGCGCCGAACTAATTTTAGGAAAAAGCGAGGACATAGTGTAAGATGGGAGCCAAGAAACATGAGGGATGTGGGAACTAGAGGAGGTTCTCAAGCACGCCATATTTATCCTGCAATGCATAAAATTATTCTAATCGCTCTGTGAAAAAGTTGAACGTCTATTTAGTAGCATGTGAATGCTAGAAACATAGTTTCCATCGACTATATCCGAAGAATGTGTATCTGGTTTGTGCATGATGAGTGTTCGTCATGAAAAGATCAATGCTAACCAAACTGCATTCATTCAGATGGTTATAAGGAAATTCCGAACTGAGAATAGAAGATCGCACCTTTTAATTGAAGTGTGAAATGGTAGCCATTGAAAAGCGCTGTATTAAAGTTTGAATTTTTAATTAGTCGTCTTTATAAAATGTATTTTTTGAAATTCCAGGGAAGGTGAGCAAATGCCCAATTCTTTGGACTTCAATTGTATCAGATTCAATGCAGATTCTTAAATTCATCCAGCATGTTGCAACGAGATTTCTCTGTCTTAGTCCACATAATGGATCAGAAAAGTAGCATGATAATACTGCATCAAGTTCTCAATAATACCATGCTTCATTGGTTGTATCTGAAATGTTTTCTTTGGAAAATCAAGAAAATTATCTTGATGTTCCGCTAAATAAAATGGGATGAATCGTACGGTTGTGGATCACAAACTTAGTTGTTTTGGCCACGTATGCGGCCTTACAGGTACGAAGTAAACGACGTGCTATCTCTACGGATGGAGTACCTTTATAAAGTCGAATGAATGAACCAATCAAATTGCAAGATTAAAATTAATTTTGAGCATAAAAATATATATATATATAAAAATGTAAAATATAGTTAAATTAAAACTTTCTTTAACTGTTAAGATTTATACCGTTTCGCTTCAAAATTCTTGATCGATCTACATCTGCCATAAACTAGAGCAACACGAGGTCATTACCATCAGCAGAAACTTTTCCGTGCAGATGCTGCGCCATTGCAGAATCTGGGCCAGTGACATTTGGTTTTATTCTATTTTAGTCTTATTGACAGAATTTGTTATGATTTTTGGTATGTATTTTTATCCAGATTATCTTTATCGTGGTTGAACACCACCAATATTATCGACATTGTGAGAGTACGGCCCAAGTTAGGATAAATGTAGACAGATCTGATTACCAGCTGATTGTGTTTAAATACTGACAATGTATAGAGTTCCTCTTAACTCACCAGATCTTCTAAACAAACGTGAATTTAGCAAGAAAATATTTCATGAACTATAAAAGGAAAAATGTACTTACCGAGGGAATGGTTTTCGTTTGTGAGTTGTCTAAAAGTATAAATATGATGAAAGAAATACTTTGTTATAAGAAATGCAAACAGTGTTTTACGATATTTGCTTAATTTCTATTCTTTTCTCAACAACTATCAAAATATATTTTTACCCAGCAATTCATTAATTTCCTGCTCGTTTCTTAGAAGCATTAAAATCGTCTTAATTACTTATTAGGACATTCTGATAATCTCTTTTTGCCACAGCAACACCACCGCCGTAGATACGGCGTTCATTCGGACAGTAACCACGCTGTTTATATTCGTCTACTTCTTAATATAGCGGATTTTCCTCGCAGTAACCAAACGGTTTTCTCATGTTTATGTTACAATATGGCTGAACAATTACGGATCAGTGCAAGATGGAAACACAGCAGACAGAAATATATTGGAATCAATGTTCTTAGTTTTGTGAAGTAAATTCTAGTTATTTGATAGGTGTATTTACTACCTATCAAGCTAATTTCCTTAGCTTAAATGTATAACTTTAATATCTTTTCTACCTTCTGAAAATATAGTCTTCGTAGAATTTTTAAATAACCCTCTAAAATAGAATTCTACTCATTTCTTAAAATAACACATCTGTCTTAAATAGAGCATATGCCGCTCAGATTGCACTAGAACGTCTTGGAGATATAATTTTGCACGACTTATGTGCCAGCTGCAATGTCAATTTTGGTGATCGTTTAAGTCTCCACAAATTTCTCTCGATGTGTCCATTGGATGTAATTAGACTCCTTTTGGACAAAATGTTGAGTAACACTTTCAATCTATTTCTTGTTAATATTTGGACGCGAGCTCTCTGATGATAAATGCAGACGTGGAAAGTTGTATCTTTGCTTAAACGTTCACAAGAAAGAGTAGGAAAACAAAGAAACTAAATATAGGTTTTGGAGGATAAGCTACGAGTTAAGGTGGCAGTTTCTACATCTCTGGTAATACAATATAGGTTTACATCAAAATTATTGTAATTTACTCTCGACAAGACAACGTTGTTGCAGTTTAGAGATATCTTATGCCAACTATTTTCTCCTATAGACATTTATACTGGTAGTATATATAGAATATACAAGTATATTAGAAGTTAATAGTAAGCATTTTCACTAAATGTTTAATGAAGTAGGTAAACACTATTGAGAACTATTTTTGAAATATGTACATTTTGAGTGGTCATTGTAGGTAACAGGTATCAATAAAATAATTTTAATAGAGCAGACAGATAATTTGTCATTTTTATTGTAGTTCTTTTTAATCCTAGATCTAGGTTTTCTCTTTGTAAACTTGCATTCTAACTGTTGTCTAATATATTGTTGATTATCTCGTTCTGGAGTTTAACAAAGATGGTTACCATCCACTGGATTTTTCATTAATCATAAAAGTAATATTTGCTAACATTTACCAATTCTTGGCTTTCATGTGAAACTGCAACAAGTTTTCAAAATATCAGATCCGTAGTTTCTAAACTTTTGCAATTTTCTTTACTTTATTAAATAAAAATCTCACATTCCACCATTTCATGCTGCTCATATCCCTACTTTCACAGTTGCAACAAAATATTTTAAAAAATAATTCTTGCATAGGCAAACTTTGGATTTTTGTTTCTTTAAAATTCAGATGGCTCGTAACTCTTAACAGGGATGCTTAAAATCTACCTTGGCTTTTGTAATTTTTCAGAATTTTCTTCCCTTTAAGTTACCAGGATAGGCACCTCGCCAAACCAAATTTCAACATAACTTGCAAATTTTAAAGGTCATGTCCTAGGTGAAGAAAGCCAAAGTGGTTCTTCCGTTAAGCAACAATGCCAGAGAAGCTAATAGCAAGGTGAAGTTTGGACTACATTTTTAAAGCTCCTCTCCCCAAAATTCTTCATGCTGATGAGCTCGATATTTTGTTGTTTTTACTAGGTAAAGGAGAAATAAATTAGAAAAAGTAATTTCATTATTTATAGAACATTTTCTTTTAAAATTGTCAAAATTTAAAAGATACACAATTATATGAATAATAAGTTTCCAGTTTTGATTGCCAAGATTTCCGAATGTTCTACGATTCTAAACAGCTGCAGAAGTAAAGTCTGCTGTTATCACGTATACTAACACATTTATGCGTTAATGCTGAGTGAACTCAGAAGTAAGCAACAGTAATTGAAGTGAATTTCCAATGAATGCAAATCTCAAAACTTAAATAGCACCGTTGTATACGAAACACAGTGTTTTATTGTGGATAATTTCTCTTTGTTTTAAACATGTAGCTGTTATTCTGATCCTTTATCATATCCTTGCACAATTACCCACTTTCTTTTCATTTGCTTTACTGAATTAATAAACATTATTTCTTCTTGTCATTTAAAGAAAATTAATTAATTAGATCTGGAGGAAATTTGCATCTACCTCAACCATGGCACAGACAAAAGAATGTCGCTCTATCTTCCCCAGCGTCTGTTGCTGTGTTTTAAAAAATCTACTATTGATAAACTGTGCGCAGTTAAAACACCACCTGTGAAGATTTTTTTAAGATTGCGTAAAACAATGTGCCTGTCCAGCCCTGAAGACTGAACGTACAAAAGTATTGCCTTCCTAGCATTCCACATATTTTTTTTTTACACCGAGTGGAAAATTAAATTAAATGAAAACGTTTAATGAGTTCATCAGTATACCTTTTGCTTTATCCTCTTTCTGGATAGTTTCTTTTTCAGGGAGTCTGCCTTAGACTCCAACTTTGATATTCTTTTTTCCATTTTATTTTTTATCTCCTTTAATAAAAACAATAACGACAAAAGTAATACTTTGGAATGGGAAGAAAAAGGATATTTTATTATGAATAAAAGTTTTTTTTAATATTTTATTACGGTAATATTTTAATTATAATGTTAAAATTTTGATAATTAAGAAAGTAATGCAAACGTTTTAAGAGTTAAAACAATATTTACTTTATTGCTAATTGAGACTTTAATGAGTTGGAAAGGGCATCTTTATTTGAAATATTTTAAACATGTCCACAGTTTATACATTCCTATATGATTCACACCTGGTACTTTAAAAGGCTAATAGGTTCGTTGCCAAAGTAGCTATTTATGGGATGAAATTTCCTTGGTTATCTGTTTAAGAACTTTATTACTGTATTGTGTTAAACTAAATATTATACCATTAAGTTTGATACTTGGTGCAATGAATGCTTTCTTTGTGAGAATTTGTTAATGATTTCAGCAGAATAACCTATTTCATGTCTCACTAATTTTAAATTCTTATTTTAACTAACATAACACTAACCCATTATAGATCTATTTAAATTGACTGCAGCTGATGATCGTATTGGTTCGTAAAATTTATCGGAATCTACTATGAGCAAAATAACTTCATTTATCCTGTAAAAAATTTAATGTTTAGTATTCCATAAATAATGTTTACTTATCAGCAGTCTGCCATCAATTTCTGTGCATGTACATAATTTCCTGATTGAGTTTGGAGAGGCCAGTGTTTTAGTGGTTAGGCTAGCTGGCTGATATGATAAAGGATTAAAGGTCCAATCTCGATAAAGACTTGCTCGATTTCGTGTATGTTCATTACATGGCTTTTTTCGCTATTTCTCACCATGTGGGACACTCTCCAAGCTTTCCAGGTTTCTCCCACATTTAAAAAACAGTTTTACTGGGTTTTCTGAGTACATGGGGTGAAATTTGCATGGGTAACTTTTGACTGTCTTGCATCTTTACTAACGTTCACGAGGACCTAAGCGTAACCATGTTCGTGATATGCTATAGCTGGTTTCTCTAATTATGCGAGTTATTTTCCTTCTATGTTGTCCAAGTTGATTATCTAAAGACCAACACCCAGTGTTACTAAGAATAAACGATGATCCACAATTAATCTAAAAAGGAAATGATTTGAAGTGGAAAACTCCTTGATTCTCCACAGAGAGGAAACTTTAGATAGTTGCAACCAGTGTAAGTTGTTAGGGCCCCAGTAATTCACATGACGTCGATTATAGCTCATCTTTGCTTTTAGTTGGGAATTTCTAGTGCCTAACAACTTTTCCCTATAACAATTAGCCACGGTTTCCCCAACTTCGTGACACTCAAAAGTACAAAACTATTGTCTACAGTCTTTCTCAGATGTGCTTTTGTATATGTGGATTAGACCATAAATGGAAAACGTCCAACTTTTACTAATAAAAACGGACCACTAGAAGATGTCGCTAAACACACTCAACTACCATATGGAACTCGCCAACAGTATACATGGAATCTTAATATGCTTAGCCTTTTCTTGTTTTCAATTAATAAACACAAATATTCTCAGGGGGAAAAATACCGGAGGAAACGGGTCCGATCCCCTTTTCATAAGCTTAAGTTGATGCAATGTCAAATATCAAATCCATCAAACGTCTCAGTCTTCGTAATTTTATGCCCCCCCCACCAATGCTTAAGTTAAGTTTACAATAATTGTAAGATATAACTCTTTGTATTTGCAGAAACTAAAATGTAATCAATGACATTACATTATTATTATTATTATTATTATATTATTATTATTATTATTATTATTATTATTATTATTATTATTATTATTATTTATTATTATTATTATTATTATTATTATTATTATTATTATTATTATTATTATTATTATTATTATTATTATTATTATTATTAAAGAAACAAGACACTTTTCTTCAAAGAAATGAGATAGATACACAAAAAGACTTTCATCAAGAGAGGAATAGATTTTAGACTTAGAAAGACTTCATATAGGTTTGCGTCAAGTAGTAGATTATCTACAAAAAATTTCAAGAAAGTATTTCCAAGAAAACATTGGATAAATGTGTCAAAAGATATTTAGTAAAAATTGGACTTAAATTTCATAACCGAGCTTAAAAACAAAACTTTATATTATAAAAAGACAAAAAAGATTACATTTTGTTATAAATATCAAATTAGCAAGTAAAAAATTGGACCAATATTTAGAAATAAGCGTTTACTTAATATCTTTTATAATCGTGAAGTTTTTAGATTTGAAAGAAAATTGGATAAAAGATCTAAATCAAACTGCAATTTATCAAACCAAAATCATTCGTAAAATGCCCACATCTGCCACTTTTTCTTTGCTAACAGTATAGTCAATTGGATAAACCCATCAAAACAAAGATGAAAGATACAAATTCATATTTAAATTTTAACAAAAAAACAGATATTGTAGAATTTTCTGACAAAATTTCATCATAATAGTAATATTTGGATTGTAGAGGATAAGGCATCATATCACATACTAAGGAAATCCCCTGTTGGTTCAAGAACAATAAAATCCATAGGCTTGAAATCTGGCATGCAAATTCTTCTGGTTTAAATTTAATTGAGAAAACATTGGCAATGATGGAGCAATATATTGCAATAAATCAACCAACGAATAACAGAAGAGTTGGCAGCAGTCATTACGGAGGCTTGGTAAATATTTCATCTTACAAGACATTAGCTCAAACAATATCAGGTGAAATGAAAAAAGTCTCTATAAACAAAAAATTACTGATCTAAATATAAACAAAGAAAACAAGTCTTTCTAGCTTATCTCATTTTTGATGTTATTATTTCCCTTCTTTTTAATTTTTTTCTTTATTGTTTTTTACAATAAATATGTGATAAAACCAAACATTTAAAACTGATTTTAAGCTTCCATGTTAAAAATTCCATAAATCATTGAAATTAACTGAGTAGACCAAATTGACTGGACAAGGATGTAAATTTTGGTTGGTGATAGACAAAGATTGTATTCGAAAGCTCCCCTGTTTGTTTGTTTGTTTGTTTGTTTGTTTGTTTGTTTTATTAGTTCCCGTGTTAGGGGTTTTCGCTTAAAATTTTCAATAGTTTTCATACAATTATGAGATCGAAAATATCAAATACAGATGTCTACAATTTTAACTATTCTCGAAATTGTTACGTACGTCAAACATCTCTTCAGAATAATTTATTTTCGACTCAAGTACTTTGATTTCCATTTTCTTGTTTTCTGCTTCGATCTCTTCCCTTCGTTTTCTTTCTTCCTGGATCACCAAGTACAAGAAGGATAAAGGTGCAAATATATTCATGTTGAAATGAAACTCACAGAAATGCAAGAAATAGCCAAATAGGTTAAAAAATTGGGAGGAAAGTTACACTCTTTTAAAAAAGAAAATGTATTGTCCAGACATCAAAAGAGAAAAATAAATCTGGGTTATTTAGTAATCTTGAGTTGTTCCAGGAATTAGGCTTATATAAGTGTTTCTTTTGTGAAATACTTGTAAACAAACATAAAATTCCTACAATAAATTGAATTAAATTATTATTTAAAGAAATGCAATGGTAATAAAAACACAGGTGTCAGTAGCTTCTGTATGGATACTGCAGAAGATCTGAAAAGTTTTGCATAATGCTTCAATGATGAAAATTTTTAAATAGAGAGAGGAGAAACCCTCTGGTTCATTTTGAAACATCCAGGATAGTTTCTTTTTAAAACATTCTTGAAATAGAGTTTACTGAAATCTAAACTGATCATTAAAAAATACAGATGACTGAACTGAAGACCGAAACCACGGTAGCTTTTCTTTTTCTTTTCTTAAGATTGTTAAGGGTTCATTGCTAAATTTCATCGAATTCTATTTGATCTGAATATTGGCTGTCTCGTAGCATCTTGTTCAAATTAAAAGTAGCTTATTGATTTTTCTTTACTACAGATAAGAATATTTGAAAACAGGTTTTCACGTACCCTCAATTTGGCAAAACATTCGTCCAATTCAACTTTCACTTTTTCGAGCTCCTGTTCAGCTGGTTTTAAATGTTCCATTATTTCTAACGTCTTACACTTCAGTTCCTCGTTTATTTTTTTCTCCTTATCCAATTCCTTTTGTAATGATTGCTGAAAATGGTCACAAAGTTTCATTTAAAATAAACAAGGTATTGGAAACTTGAAAAACTTATAATGGCGACAACCTTTATGTGTCCACAAAATGTCGCCGGTAGCTACTAAATAAACCTGTCAGTGTGTATTATTTTATCATGTAACCAATAAAGTAACTTAGAGAAGCTTAATGATAGGATTGAAGACGGAGCTTCACGTACCAAGGAAATCTTCAGTTTTGATCTGCTGCTTTCAACAACGGAGCATATCAGGCACATGGAAAGGTTATTTCTCAATACTATACGTCAAAATTATAAGTTAAAAGCGTAGTTAGAAGAGAAATTGGCATAGTTTCATGTGTGGTATCAGGGATACTGACATATTTGGTTATGCGCAACTTTATGTCCGAGAACGCGCATGTTTTGCGATACCAGCCTCCAAACAAGACTGTAAACGTAAAATGGTCCGCCATATTCTTTCGATGCGCTTTTCAATTGCAGAAAAACACGTTTGCTATTATTGTTTACTCCAGAAAGTGTGGTACTTAAAAGCGATTCCAGATTTTGGCAACTAAATAAATTGACTGGTTTGTTGTGTCTGATGCATCTTAGAAATTTGGTCTTAAGTCAAAGCCTGAAAGTGATAAGTCAAATAGATTGAAGGTTCAAATATAGAGAAGGATAAAAGGATTTATTATCTGATTTCGCTTTACAAAGTTTGCCAAAGAATGCTTTGAAAAGTGTTAAAGTTGTAATGTTGTTAAATAATTATATACTTTTATGAGAAGATGAAGAAGTTGGTAGTTTCTCTCTCTTGTGGTTTGCATCTCGGAAAAGGGGATACTCAAAATCCTTTTTCGTTTCTTTTTTTTTTCAAAGATTTATAGAATAGCGAAAAGAATTCGTCGAAATGCTCCAGCAGAGTGATCTCAGTTTTTAAAAGGTAGATGGTTGAAAGCTAAATATCATCTCAGAATTCGTACCAAATTGGTACTTGGAATTTTAGTTATGGTCGATATAACTCCAACAAGGAGGAGTTGAATTTTAACCTGATCGATAAGAATGGTCTCTGAACGAGAATGGCTCTTGTCACTGCTGGGTGATGGTTTGAGCAATATAATCACCATGCCTTTCGCCATCTAGGTATATATTCATTCTGGTAAAATACATACATTGTCATTAAGCTGAACACGCAAACACAAATACACACACCGAAATCTATTAATGAAGAACGTTAGTTAGGCTCTTCTTGCCAAATTTGGAAGTGCGTGGTCCCATATGCCGCAAGTGCTGCAACGATTCCTAGCGGACAACTGCGACATTACGCCCTGCTCCTGTGATTCACTACCTTGTAGATATAGGTGTACAACTCTGGCTATCGACACTCACAAACGGATGGCGGGCAGACAAACGTGCAACTCTCACATATTCCCGTGTTCTAACAGTGCCAGTTTTTATTAAAATATATCTAATACTGGTCGACCTAAGGAAACGAAAATCGGCTAATTACAGAAAACAGGCGAACACCTGGTTGCCATGACTATTTTACGGTCTAGGAGTTGCTGCACGCACAGCAGCCACACTTAAGTAGTGTAATCTGGAGGCGATGAACATCTGAGGAGACCAAACAACTTAATACCCGCATTCGACAGGTACCTGGAAAACCATAAATGGAAAAAAAATACTCTTTAATTTTCGATGTAGAAGGAAACCGGTTTTCTTGGTTAATGAAAAGGAGGGAGAAGAAACCATGATAATGGTTGCGCTACGCTACCCACAGCGTTCAACCTCTGGCCCTTCATCCTTATAAGTTCGTTAGATTAACCACTATCCCATCGTAATGACTACAACCAGTAGCTGATTTGTAAAGATTACGTAAGATACAATGTGTACATATTTTTAATATTTTAAGATTATTGGCACATATCAGTGCCCATTTATTCGTCGAAAAGGCAATTTTCAGATTTGTACCAAATGCAAGACCTGAAGCTTCAGTCATCTGATTCATGTCAATCGGGTAGCACTGTTTTTATCGTAGACAAAATTTAAAAAAAACATTCTTAATTAAAAGAGTTCTTTCCTTTTCCCCTTATGCAGCATCAAAAATATTAAAGAACTTTTGGCCAAATATCTTCAGTCATTCGCAGAACTAAATTTGTTTACAACAGCATACTATGTTCATTAAATCCTTATTGCCATCCAACTTCATGCCGTTGGCAAAGGAATATCCGGATTTTCATTTTCGAAGTGTAAAAGGAACGATCAGTGATGCCCAAACATCCAGCCTAACCCATCTTAACGGACTTTCTCGTCAAATCATCACCATGTAGTTTGACGTTGTACCCGTGATGAATTCGAAATGTCTGCTTTTGAATAGTTTTCTAATCGAATCACAAGGATTTTAAGAAATCACACATTTGTGTGCTACATTTCAAATTGTTACATTTTTCAGTTTTGGTCATTTTTAAAAAATTAAGTAGGTGGAAAAGTACAAGCGGTATGCACTTAGATACGTTAGCATTACAGCTTCGTACAAACTTAGCCGTCATGGTGTAACATTACCAAGCAAAATTAGAAAATTCTTTGAGATGCACGACCTTTTTCCACAGCTGTAGGTCTTTCCAATGAATTTTCCTAAATATTCTAAACCTGTGAAAGAACCTTATAAAACCACTGTTTTAGTGATGAATTTGTATGGCTTTTATAACAAAATTTAGTTACTGTTGCAACTGGTTGATGTGAATACGTGCAACCGTACACGATCCTGATCATTGAGCACCCATTAATGCGGATATTTTTGATTATGTCTACGCAAGGTCACCGCTTATTCTGGCCGATTCCTTAGCGGTTTAGGCATGGATGATCTCTTTCGCCATGCCTTGTAACGGGCCACTCTGTCGAGAACCCATTTGAAAAGTTTCTTGTGCAGTTCAGATCTCTTGGTTCAGATTCTCTGTAGAAGCTGGATCCTCCCCGTTTCGTGTTTTCACCCTTCTTTCTTTGATGGATTTCTACGGTAAAAGATTTTCAATAAACTTCCAGAAAACCACCTGCCTTTTTAACTCTTTAGCTCTACGCACATGCTACTGTCGTTCCCAATAGCACCACAATGACAATTTCTGTCCTAATCACCCTCCTGCTAACTTCCCAGTTACCTATCTTTTGCCCCTACTATGACGAAAACATCGTATTAAGGATTTTTTTGTCTCACAACCATCATACAATGATCACAATGTCTCAGATTTTCTAATTTTCGTGTACAATAATATTGGGTTTTAAGAAGAATCTAAAACTGAAGAACGAACCTTGGCTGACCAACCTAAAGATATTTGTCAGTATCATTTAACACTTCACAGCTATCTTACCATAAATCCACACAAATTTCTCATTTTCAATAATTTTTACCAGGTAACAAATGTTATCATTTGCTGCTGCTCAAACGCACTAAAAGTAAGTGCCAAATAATTTAAGGCAACTCACCTGTGATCTGATCAAGTCTTCTTTATTCATTTGACCCGTCATGGCCTCGAGAGCTGTTTTTTCAGTTTCCATCAATTTTATTCTTTCTCTGTTTTTTACTATTTCGTATCCGTACTGTGCCTCTAAATTTAGACAAATCTTGCTTTTCTAATAGAACAAATAAAAAAATGATTTTGTGGAGAGCATTCACATGAATCAGATGCCAATGAAATCTTCATCAGTTAGCGAGAATAAATAAATATTATATATAAAGTATATTATTCGGAAAACTGTTGTTCGACATAAAATTTTAGCTTGTATAGTTATTTTGCTTATTAATAATTTCAAAAGGAAAGCAAAAAGTAGAATACTAACAGAAATAATTTTTATTTTTAATAATAAAAATAAATCCTAGAGAGAGAGAGAGAGAGAGAGAGAGAGAGAGAGGGTCTACTATGTGTTTTCTGGACGATCAATAAAGCATAAATTTGAGTAATTACAACATCAAATGAAACCGCATAATTCTACAAAATAAAAATGTATTCTTTATTTTCTCCATTTAAAGATTCGCATGTAAATATGTTTTCAAAATTGTTTAATATTTATTGTAAATGAAAAATAAGAAAGAGAACCGTGTTTATAAGAAAATCTGTAAAATTATTCATGTAAAATAATATTAAAAAGCAGCATTACAATTATGGCCATAGTTTTGCATCACATTAGATCAGCAAAAACAAAATCTATCCTCAAATCAACTTCATCGATTGACAATATGCATGATCACTTCCAAATGTCTGCTTTTGAATACTTCCAATTCAGCCCCACCTGTGGTCGTGATTCATAACACCATTTCCGAAGCCATCTATTTCATGTCACATTTCCCATTAATTATTAGAAAATGCAAATCAGTATTCGAATCAGTTCGTTAATCTAAAGACATTATGAAAATTCAGCAGACGCAAAACATCTGTCCATATTTCTAGTTCGTCTACATCTTTATTCGGCTGTCCAGGTGAGTAGTTCCTATTTAAAGACAAATGTTGGTTTATTACTGCGAGTTCCGCGTGAATTTATTGAAATGTTTTCATTGTTAAGGTATTTGGAATTCGCTCAACGACTAAACAATTAGATCTAAGAAATCAGAATTTAATGTTTAAGAGGAAATTAAAAAAAAAAATTTTTTTTTCAAAATAACTGAGGATTTTGAGGGCTTTATCAAAGAAAATTGTTCGGTTATTTGCATTACTAAGAGCAGGGCTCACAATTAAAATTGAGCTAGGATTCCGTCACTGTTAGATATCAGAAAATAGGTTTTAGTAATGGATTTGTTAGGACGTAAAATAAATTACCGCCAAGGGCAGGTGATATGGAGTAAACTAGTAAAATTAGATTTTAAGATATCCATTTCTTACTTCCATTTTGACTTTATCGTTGTGACCACAAAAAATATAGACTTTAGTTATTTCTTGTGGTTTATTCAACCAAATTCCTTTTCCTAAAATCTTTCAGAATTATTTGTGCCCATCCCTATCTTGTATGTGCTATTACCTAGAGTATTTCACAAAACGGTATACAGTTATTGGGTTTTATGGCAGCCTAATTGACTGGCTTTCTTATATACGGACCGGGTATATCATTGAAATGTAAGAGATATTTTTATAACGAAATACGTAAATCCACTCTTCTGCAAAGATTAAAATGTTGTTTTTCTTAATTTATTACCTCATGAATAATTTTAGCAAAGAAAACAGAGCAGTGACAGAGCCAACACTCCTGTGTGTTGAACCCAATATCATATGCTCACCCAGTGTTCTGGTTAGTAGCATCTGAGCATACTTGTTAACTGATAGGAAAGTTTGAATATTTCAAACATCAATAATTAATTGTGTACTTCCCCGTTGGGCGCAGTGTGTAAGAGCGTTGGTCAAAACCTACATGAATAACCAGCAGGTTTCCTGACTCTGATCTACACCGGGCCACTTGTAAGATTCCAAAATAAAAGCAACTAAGGCGAGTGAACATCATTTGCCTACTAAAGCTGTCTTTTACTGGAAAAGTGTCGGAAATGTAGCTTCATTAATTTACTTATTACTAATGGGTAAAGAAAATGCCTTCTACTTTCAGTTTATTTGTTGTTTTCGTATAATCACATACTGCTGCATTTCCGTTTAGGAACAAAAGTGTTTTTCAGATTTTATTTCGTTGACAAAATTGCACGTGTAAACCGATGACCTTTCTGCATTAATTTACGTAATTAATATTTGTGCAGTAGCAAAGCGTGACGCTGTGATATCATAAGCCACGTCGCTAAAGCTGACGTGTTCAAGTAGAACACTCACTGAATTAGATAAAAGGTATTTTGACTGCCAGAATATATGCCAAATAGTTTGCTGTGTTTGAAACCACCTGCGTGTGTGACAGACGTGTTACGAAGAGGTCAGGTTCTTTACGGACGGGGAAACATTTATCGCCGATTAGCCAAAAAGTAGAAAAACAATAATGGCGATAACCTCAACAAAGCTACAGAGGGAAGAGGTAATCGTTTTGGTTACAGTGCGGATGCATTGCAGATTGACAACCATGATGTGCAGGAAACGTTTGATTCACAGTTTGCGATTGATACCAAAGATGTGGCAGAAATCTGACCTGACTCCAAATGTCTGCACCGTTGCTTCGATGACTAGCATGAGATGCCAATGCTTTCCTACTCACTAGTCAATCACAGGAGCATTTTCTCACAATATGTGATCCAAACATGTCAAATTAAAAAAATCATGATTATAAATCAAGTACAATGTTTCACAATTTCCTTAAAATGAAAGTAAAATAAACGCAGAAATCTGTAGAAGCAACAAACATCTTTCCTCTAAGACTGTGAAATGGTTTTGTAAATTCTTAGGAAAGTTGTTTCATTCCTTCTTTAAATACTGAAACAATCCTTAATGTTATAGTTTACCAGTAAAAATATACTAAAAGATAGTAAGGTTCAGCTGCGCAGCTATATTATTGCAAATCACGCGAAAAGTCTATACCTGATTGGCTCGTGGTGTTATCTGCTGATATCGGCCGTCTATTTCGAGATTCCATCAGTTTCCACCATTATAGCATTTTTAAGTTGGTGGCAAAACGAAACAGTGCATTGATCGTGATTAGCTACTTGTAGAGTGGCAATGTCAAAGTCATCAACGAACTAATTTTGAATCTTTGTTTAAAAATCTCGATTCGTACCTCAATGGTCTACATTTGTGACGAATGTTGGAGTCAGGAAAAATTTACGACATTTTTCTGGATACTTACCTCTTTTATAAATTCTTTATTCAAAAACTCAGCTTTTTTACTTTCCTTCTCTAGTTCTTTCTTCAAGTTTTCAATCATGCACTGATAATCCGCTTCCATATTCTGCTTTAATTCTAATGAACGAGTCAGTTCAAATCTCTTCTGTGCAGATTTCTACAAAAAAGAACTTTCTGGTTTGTATTTGCTCTGATTTAGTCTTCATTAGGAGTAAAGAAAGTGATCACAAGAAAGAACAGCATTGAACAAATTATGTGAAATTCATCCATCTTTTCTCTCTCGCTAGTTTTCATATGCAGATAGGGAAACAGATTGTGACAACACAAGTATGCAATTATTAAATATCTCCTTTCTGAATCTTTCCAAGTCTCACACGATGCCACTGACAAGCATACATGCGTAGTTCGACTTAGATTCTCTAGCCATTAAGGAAGAATTCTTGGAAAATCTCATACGTCTGGAATCTCATTAATAGCTGATGCTATTTGGCTAGTTTCAGCCAGTAACTGGCTCTAAATAGGCTAGTTGAATATCTATTACGCTCATCTTAAAACTTATCTTTATGCGAAGATGGCGCAAATCACGCAGCGTTAAGTAAAAGTTATCCGTGTAACAGGGATATTCCCATATTATTTTACTTTTTTATCATCATGGCGGGTGGTACGGAAAATATTGCAGAAGAAAGTCCCAGGTGCTGCCTCATAGTGTTCACATTTTCAAAAAATGTTTGGACAAACGTCAAAATTTTTTCGTTAAGTTTTAGGAAGCTGTATTTCGTTGTATTGTATTTTATGCAAGAAAGAAGCTTCAAGGAGCAATTCGACATCAAGAGGGTGAAGATTAACACTACCCAGAAAAGACACATGAAAGTCGACCTACCCTAAAGCTAGGTGCGGTAAAGTGGATCACAATGGCTAAGTTATCATACTGCGAAAACTGAGGCTTTCGCGCAAATTTCATCATGAAACATAACAGTGAGTCTCACTATTTGGGCTCACTATTCACACAGACGTTTATTGATAGCGACATTACAAAGAATTATACTTCGACTCAAAGGAAAAAAAACTGTATAATTACGAACGCAACTATTTCATTATTAAATGGAAAAGTTGCTATGATTAATGGATTACTATATTTTTTTGCCATTAATAGATCGAACTGTAATGAAATCAAGATGATTGTGCTTATAGAATGTCCGTTTGATATTAATTCCGAAAATGACTCAAGTAGATTATCAGATATACAACGAAGAACTGCGGAATCCGTAAAGCCGTCAACGTCACAGGTAATTTCTTCGATATACGTTGACGAACTACGGAAAATGTAACGCTGTCACCGTCACAAGTAGATACTTCGATATACGTCGAAGAACTGCGGAAAATGTAATACTGTCAACGGCTCCAGTAGATTCTTCCCTGTAGGTCGAAGAACTACTGAAACTGTAATGCTGCCAACGTCTCAAATAGATTTTTCGATATAGAACTGCGGAATAAGATTACATATATAGGTGGATTGAATCATTATCTGCCAAATAAACCTATGTATTTAAGTTGTATGTGGTTGCATATTCATGAAAATTAAAGTAAAAAAGTAAGTGGACTGCTGTAGCATTTTCATCAAAAATGATGTTACGTATCTAGGTGGATTTTGGATGAATAATCATCAACCATTAACGCTACGTACACAATTGGATTTTGGCTGTATCAACAACAAAAGTAACGTTTTATTTAGGTGGAATTTTCTTGCATAATCAGCAAAATTTAACGTTCGTTACGTATTTGGGTAGATTTTTGCTGAAAAACCATCAAAATTAACGATTCAAATTTAGGTGGATCTTTGAATCAAAATAATCAAAATTAACACTAGTTACTTAGAAGGATGTGACTATATAATCTTTTAAATTAATGTTACTTATTCAGTTTGATTATGGCTATTTTATCATGATAATTAATGGTATCTATATTGGTGGATTCTGAATACGGATATCACCCCAATTATTGCTACGTATGTTTATGGATTGCTTCTATATAATAAACAGAATTAGTGTTATTTAAATGGTAGATTTTAGCTGCGGAATCATGAAAATTATAGCAATCATTTAAATGGATTGTGGCCACCTGCTCCTCCAAATAAATACCAAAAAATTTGATTTTGGATAAATAGTAATACAAATCATCAATTCCTACATAATCATTAAAATAAATTACACTTACTGACGTTTGATTTTGACTACATAATCATCCAAATTAACGTCACCTTTAAAGGATCATCGTTGCTGACAAATCATCCAAAATTAGCGATTTGTATTCAGGTGGATTGTGGCTACATATTCATCAAATTATTGTTTCATTTTCATGTAAATTTTGGCTGCATAATTATGATGATTAGCGATTCGTGTTTAGGTGGATTATTGTTACTTAATCATTAAAATTACATACTACGTATTTAGGGGGATTGTGACTGAAAAATACTTAAATTCAATTTATCAATCTGGTTACATTTTGGCTATATAATCATACAAATATTCGCCAACTATTTAGGTGAATTGTGGTTGCACAATCACCAAATTTAACGTTACGTATTAAGGTGAATTTTTCGCTGCATAATTACCAAAATCACGGTTACTTATTTATTCATGGCTATGGCTACATAATAATTAAACTGAACGTTAACTAGTCAGGTTGATTAGCTATATCATCATCAAAAATTAACTATTCGTATATGTGTGGTTTGCGGATATTTAATCATGAATAATTTCGCTACCTAGTTAGGAGGATTGTGCTTGTGACTATATAATACTAAAAATTAAATGTTCCTATTTTAAATGATTTTTATATAATCATCAAATTTTAATATACGTATTTATGAGACTGTAGCTACAAAGCCATCAAATTAAGTTACGTATATTTAGCCAGGATTTTTTTGCTATGTTTTCAATGAAATTAAAGGTACGTACTTAGCTGAATTGTGGGTATATATAATCATGAATATTAAAGCTACGCATTAAGGTGGATTGTGGTTATACATTTTTGAATGTTGATTCGACATATTTAAGTGGATGTGGCGACATCATCATCATCAAGGCTCAGTAAAATATTGGTCTAATACACTGGTGAATCTCATTAATAGGAAACATTTAAACGAACCCCAGTTGGATACCAATGCAATTTTTATCATAATGGTTTTGTTCAAATATTACCATAATTCACAATGATATTTTAGCATTACCATGGTTTTACTACACTGTAAGTTTTATTTCTTGTAATGTAAGCTTACGAATTAACTACATTTTTTGCAAGGTCTGATATTAAAATGTAAGAAAGTCTAAATGAGAGCAATAGCTTACCAACGCTTACTAGTGTAAAGCTGCACTTGCCTTAAATATTTATTTATAAACTCAAAGAAATGGTGGGGGAAAGGCTCGTATAAGATTGTAATAGCTTTGTGTGTTGTGCATAGAAGGAATTATTACATATTCTCACATTAATATTTTGAATTTAGAGACTAGACAAAAGCAGTGATACTAAAACCTATATAGCTCATTATCTTTCGCAATCATCACGCATAATCAAAGGGCTATGACACTATACACAAACTATGAGTCCAACAATGTTGTTTGTAGTTTTCATGACAAGATTAGTTATTGCAATAGCTGTATATGTTTGTAAGGTAAACTAAAGTGGGGCCAGTTGTTAGAGGGGGAAGTAAGTTTTGCAGCCCAAAGTAATTCTAATAATCTACATAATCATCAAAAACTCTCTTTTTAGATTTCAGTGAGCTCTGGCTACATATTTATTAAAAGTAACGTTCAGATTGCATCTGGGCTTCGGCTTCATAATTAATACAATTTAGTTTAGGTGTGCGGTGGTGTTTGCTACATAACCAAAAGATCTGTGTTATTCTGAAACTTCTTGTTACACATTAAAGAAATCTCTTTCATGCCATTTTCTTGAATTGCATTTTGCATTACAAAATATACCTTAACTGTCACTGTGACAACGTTTCGCTGCTAAATCTCTTTTTATTTGTTTAAATTATTGATATAGAATTGAAATTACTGTTATTCTATTTCAAAAGTGCATTTTGACGTTAGTATACGTTGTCGTCTGCATTCAGTCATCATCATAATAAAATCTAGAAAATAGTTAATGGCTTCTAATTCTATCATCAGAAAGTTCTCAGTATTTCCAAAATAACATCTTGGCGCTACGTCAGCCATATAATATTTCAGTGCAATTTACGTAACCTTAGAAAATGTTAAACTTTGTCGTGAATGTTTCTTGTAAAAAACAGCTAGGAAAGACAAATATGAGAACCGATAAGTTCATAACCCAACCAGCTTAGCATCTTTGTTGGCTACTAAAGAGGAGATTTATAGAGTGCTTACAGTTAATGGAAGAAAAATATTGGTTTCAAGGGATCATGAAACAATTTTGGCAGGATAGATGGCCAGGAAAATATTTCTTCAGAGCTATCGACCAAAGAAGACATCTTAATGATATGTACAAGCTGAGATCGTAAACACAAACTTTTTTCTGACAAGTCTCAAGATCAAATAAATTCTTTTTATACTAAGCATTCACAATAAGATTTCATAAAATGGAATGTCATCACTTAATTAAGTGGTTAAAGAGAAACAAATTCCTAATTAATAAAAATGAGGAGGCTAACCGTGAGACTTTGACTACAATTCAGCAGAACAAGTCAGGTCATCATGTTGAAGCTGACTCAGCAGTTAAGTTAGAAGTATCACTATATATTTATCTCCACAAGAGTAAATACCATTAGATCTCTGACGGAGTCTAAAGTAAGGGAGTAAAAAAAATATTTGAAGATGGGATACATTACCTGATGGACCACGAAAAAAGACGCTACGACTGAAACATAAAACAAAGACAATATACTCACTATATATGAATATATACAAACAAAATGATAGAAAAGCAAAAAGTATTAACTTTAAGAAATCTCTTGTTTAAAAATTATGCATTCAGTTTATTTTTGAATAATCATTTGTTACTATCTTATTTCGTAAATCATTCCTGAAAAATTGAACAGAATTACTGAAAACATCTTTACAAAATATCTAAACGTAAAACTTTCATAAGAGTCCACAGGTCAAATTAGGCAACTAGATCTTCTGTTTTCTCCCTTTATGGTTGAGATCTGTATATATTACTAAATATTCTAGGAATCTTTTTAGAAAAATGTTTCCAACACATTCATCATACTTTGTAGAATTTCGACTTCCAGAAGAGTCTAAATAAACATTAATACTGGGAAGCTATTAGTTATGAAGATTTTCTGGTATGTATTTTTTAAACATTGAAATAACATTGGGTTGTTCAATGTTTTCTTTAAATATTGGTACTTTCCCATACTTGATTTCTACAAACGTTTGCCTAAAAAGAAAAGGACAGTTTCATAATCTAAGCTTTATCTGTTTGTAATAAACTAATCCTAAATTATTTTTATTTTCTTGTGATGATTATATCAACAATGGTATTAATATGGAAGAAGTTCGTTTCATTAATTTGTTCTTAACTTTGTTTAAACCAAAGATAAAATTGTTATTGAAGATATCAACTGTTTTCTGAATAGTACCAACTATATTAGCCCGTATTTAGTACACCAAACAAATATATGTAGTGTGACTGTATTTCTGTTCACCACAGTAATTTATTAATATTATTGTTTTTTAGATTGTATCCTGAATTTGTGTTACATTTTAAATGTTTTCAGTACCAACTATTTGAAGAAAAAAGCCAAAATCTTAGGTAAAACTTTATATGGTTAAAAATCTCCTTATTGATAAAACTGGTGTTCATTACTACATATGAATTCAATTCTGGTAGGAATTATATAACAGTTCAAGAAAACTATTTATCTGTCACAGTATAAATTTGTGATGGTTTGCAATAAATATATTATGAAATTCTTTAAACCGAAATCTCCTAGCCAGAATACTGTCAATCTCAATGAAAACGACGCTGCCAAATAAATAGAAATATTAGAGAGTAGAGAATGTGTGGAGTTAAAACCAGAACCACCAACCAGTTCCACCCTGACAACCAGCCTGACCGATAACCAGTTTCGAGGTTGGTCAGACCTCAATTCATAAGGAAAATTCACAAATTGGTTCAGGTACAAGTCAGGCAAGGGAGCCCAAACTCGTCTTGTTCATCACGATTTTAAAAGAGCGATAAAGGAACACGATGTTTACAGCATATTTTCCAAAGACAACATTGGCCATGGCGTCCTTATCCCCTCATCCGCAAGAGGATATATATATGTACATACGGCACAGCTTTTCGTCCACCTGTGCATTGTGGATTACAAGACTCTTCCACCTAGCAGCTTCTCACAATACTTCCAAGACAATGCACCAAAATATTTTAAAACAAATGGCATTATAAAGAAGGAAAACAAGTACAGCTAGTATTTTAGCGATAAAGGAAACCCACATTTGGATGTTGTGTCTAAACTGAATGATGGAACCAAGCGCAAGATTAAGAAAAATCCTGCCATGCCATTTTTAATAGGGTCTACTGCTTTGTTCTGCAGTACACATGACATCGTCCTACGCGGTATTGACAGAAAAAATTCACTGGAGCAGGGAATAGCCAGCACCAGCTATACATCAATCCACACGCAGAATTAGGTTATCCACCTGTATGAGGAGGAAACTATTAAGGACGAAATTGTTGCTTCATCCAACAATGGCATTGCAGTTATGATGATCGCAAACGATACTGCAGAAACGTTGAGGACGGACGGAGCAATTGTCAATTGGCGAACGTTTTGTTGATTTGAAGAGAGCAGATTTGTGATACAAGAGCAATTTTTAAGATTTGTTTTCTCGAATGAGATGAACGCGACTACGATTTGCAAACCAAATATCTGAAAACATATAGGAAATTTGGTCGGTCTAGACGTGGACAAATTATTTGGGGGAAGGTGTATAATGGATGCACCAATGTTGATGGTAAAGAGGGCGGATTTACTCTAAAGCAACATTTGTATACTGTTCCTCACACAAACTGAACCTCATGGTCAACAATTTGAATTCTGTCGCTGATATTCCAGACACTTTTGAAACAGTCAAATTTCATCATGAAATCTTTCCCGCAAAGAAGAAGAATTCCTAATGTACCAATTTTCTGTTAAAATTGATAGACCTGCAAACACAAGAGCATTACAATTTTTGTCGATAATTTTGAAAAAGTCTTTCATCAGTTAGACATACTGGCAGATGCAGCATCAGATACCATTTTTCAGAATCGCCATCAGTTACGATGTACGGCAGGAGCAGTACCAACCGTCCCGTTTTCGCTGAATAATATTATTAATTATTCGGAAATACCGCTCTACGCTGTCCAACTGAATATGATGGATGTGAGCAGACACATTTGTGAATTTCTTTTGGTGTTTTAAAGATCTCTGAAGGGAAGTGGGAGTTTTGTTTCACTGAGGACATGTTCGATAAAGTACAGACAATTGCAAAGAAGGTCGAAATTGAACTGGTTCTCCGTGTGGACGTCAGAGATATCGGTCAAATACTGGAAGTTCTGATATCTAAAAATTATTTCCGCTACTCAATTTATGAACCGTATTTGGATTCAATCGCCTTGTCGCTTCAAAGCCAAATTACCGAAGAGGACAAAACCGCACTTCTGCCTCCTATTATTTCATTCACCCCAAATTTTAAAGTTTGCGCCGAACTAATTTTAGGAAAAAAAGCGAGGACATAGTTTAAGATGGGAGCCAAGAAACATGAGGGATGTGGGAACTAGAGGAGGTTCTCAAGCACGCCATATTTATCCTGCAATGCATAAAATTATTCTAATCGCTCTGTGAAAAGTTGAACGTCTATTTAGTAGCATGTGAATGCTTAGAAACATAGTTTCCATCGACTATATCCGAAGAATGTGTATCTGGTTGTGCATGATGAGTGTTCGTCATGAAAAGATCAATGCTAACCAAACTGCATTCATTCAGATGGTTATAAGGAAATTCCGAACTGAGAATAGAAGATCGCACCTTTTAATTGAAGTGTGAAATGGTAGCCATTGAAAAGCGCTGTATTAAAGTTTGAATTTTTAATTAGTCGTCTTTATAAAATGTATTTTTTGAAATTCCAGGGAAGGTGAGCAAATGCCCAATTCTTTGGACTTCAATTGTATCAGATTCAATGCAGATTCTTAAATTCATCCAGCATGTTGCAACGAGATTTCTCTGTCTTAGTCCACATAATGGATCAGAAAAGTAGCATGATAATACTGCATCAAGTTCTCAATAATACCATGCTTCATTAGTTGTATCTGAAATGTTTTCTTTGGAAAATCAAGAAAATTATCTTGATGTTCCGCTAAATAAAATGGGATGAATCGTACGGTTGTGGATCACAAACTTAGTTGTTTTGGCCACGTATGCGGCCTTACAGGTACGAAGTAAACGACGTGCTATCTCTACGGATGGAGTACCTTTATAAAGTCGAATGAATGAACCAATCAAATTGCAAGATTAAAATTAATTTGAGCATAAAAAATATATATATATATATAAATGTAAAATATAGTTAAATTAAAACTTTCTTTAACTGTTAAGATTTATACCGTTTCGCTTCAAAATTCTTGATCGATCTACATCTGCCATAAACTAGAGCAACACGAGGTCATTACCATCAGCAGAAACTTTTCCGTGCAGATGCTGCGCCATTGCAGAATCTGGGCCAGTGACATTTGGTTTTATTCTATTTTAGTTCTATCTTATTGACAGAATTTGTTATGATTTTGGTATGTATTTTATCCAGATTATCTTTATCGTGGTTGAACACCACCAATATTATCGACATTGTGAGAGTACGGCCCAAGTTAGGATAAATGTAGACAGATCTGATTACCAGCTGATTGTGTTTAAATACTGACAATGTATAGAGTTCCTCTTAACTCACCAGATCTTCTAAACAAACGTGAATTTAGCAAGCAAGAAAATATTTCATGAACTATAAAAGGAAAAATGTACTTACCGAGGGAATGGTTTTCGTTTGTGAGTTGTCTAAAAGTATAAATATGATGAAAGAAATACTTTGTTATAAGAAATGCAAACAGTGTTTTACGATATTTGCTTAATTTCTATTCTTTTCTCAACAACTATCAAAATATATTTTTACCCAGCAATTCATTAATTTCCTGCTCGTTTCTTAGAAGCATTAAAATCGTCTTAATTACTTATTAGGACATTCTGATAATCTCTTTTTGCCACAGCAACACCACCGCCGTAGATACGGCGTTCATTCGGACAGTAACCACGCTGTTTATATTCGTCTACTTCTTAATATAGCGGATTTTCCTCGCAGTAACCAAACGGTTTTCTCATGTTTATGTTACAATATGGCTGAACAATTACGGATCAGTGCAAGATGGAAACACAGCAGACAGAAATATATTGGAATCAATGTTCTTAGTTTTGTGAAGTAAATTCTAGTTATTTGATAGGTGTATTTACTACCTATCAAGCTAATTTCCTTAGCTTAAATGTATAACTTTAATATCTTTTCTACCTTCTGAAAATATAGTCTTCGTAGAATTTTTAAATAACCCTCTAAAATAGAATTCTACTCATTTCTTAAAATAACACATCTGTCTTAAATAGAGCATATGCCGCTCAGATTGCACTAGAACGTCTTGGAGATATAATTTTGCACGACTTATGTGCCAGCTGCAATGTCAATTTTGGTGATCGTTTAAGTCTCCACAAATTTCTCTCGATGTGTCCATTGGATGTAATTAGACTCCTTTTGGACAAAATGTTGAGTAACACTTTCAATCTATTTCTTGTTAATATTTGGACGCGAGCTCTCTGATGATAAATGCAGACGTGGAAAGTTGTATCTTTGCTTAAACGTTCACAAGAAAGAGTAGGAAAACAAAGAAACTAAATATAGGTTTTGGAGGATAAGCTACGAGTTAAGGTGGCAGTTTCTACATCTCTGGTAATACAATATAGGTTTACATCAAAATTATTGTAATTTACTCTCGACAAGACAACGTTGTTGCAGTTTAGAGATATCTTATGCCAACTATTTTCTCCTATAGACATTTATACTGGTAGTATATATAGAATATACAAGTATATTAGAAGTTAATAGTAAGCATTTTCACTAAATGTTTAATGAAGTAGGTAAACACTATTGAGAACTATTTTTGAAATATGTACATTTTGAGTGGTCATTGTAGGTAACAGGTATCAATAAAATAATTTTAATAGAGCAGACAGATAATTTGTCATTTTTATTGTAGTTCTTTTTAATCCTAGATCTAGGTTTTCTCTTTGTAAACTTGCATTCTAACTGTTGTCTAATATATTGTTGATTATCTCGTTCTGGAGTTTAACAAAGATGGTTACCATCCACTGGATTTTTCATTAATCATAAAAGTAATATTTGCTAACATTTACCAATTCTTGGCTTTCATGTGAAACTGCAACAAGTTTTCAAAATATCAGATCCGTAGTTTCTAAACTTTTGCAATTTTCTTTACTTTATTAAATAGAAATCTCACATTCCACCATTTCATGCTGCTCATATCCCTACTTTCACAGTTGCAACAAAATATTTTAAAAAATAATTCTTGCATAGGCAAACTTTGGATTTTTGTTTCTTTAAAATTCAGATGGCTCGTAACTCTTAACAGGGATGCTTAAAATCTACCTTGGCTTTTGTAATTTTTCAGAATTTTCTTCCCTTTAAGTTACCAGGATAGGCACCTCGCCAAACCAAATTTCAACATAACTTGCAAATTTTAAAGGTCATGTCCTAGGTGAAGAAAGCCAAAGTGGTTCTTCCGTTAAGCAACAATGCCAGAGAAGCTAATAGCAAGGTGAAGTTTGGACTACATTTTTAAAGCTCCTCTCCCCAAAATTCTTCATGCTGATGAGCTCGATATTTTGTTGTTTTTACTAGGTAAAGGAGAAATAAATTAGAAAAAGTAATTTCATTATTTATAGAACATTTTCTTTTAAAATTGTCAAAATTTAAAAGATACACAATTATATGAATAATAAGTTTCCAGTTTTGATTGCCAAGATTTCCGAATGTTCTACGATTCTAAACAGCTGCAGAAGTAAAGTCTGCTGTTATCACGTATACTAACACATTTATGCGTTAATGCTGAGTGAACTCAGAAGTAAGCAACAGTAATTGAAGTGAATTTCCAATGAATGCAAATCTCAAAACTTAAATAGCACCGTTGTATACGAAACACAGTGTTTTATTGTGGATAATTTCTCTTTGTTTTAACATGTAGCTGTTATTCTGATCCTTTATCATATCCTTGCACAATTACCCACTTTCTTTTCATTTGCTTTACTGAATTAATAAACATTATTTCTTCTTGTCATTTAAAGAAAATTAATAATTAGATCTGGAGGAAATTTGCATCTACCTCAACCATGGCACAGACAAAAGAATGTCGCTCTATCTTCCCAGCGTCTGTTGCTGTGTGTTTTAAAAAATCTACTATTGATAAACTGTGCGCAGTTAAAACACCACCTGTGAAGATTTTTTTAAGATTGCGTTAAAACAATGTGCCTGTCCAGCCCTGAAGACTGAACGTACAAAAGTATTGCCTTCCTAGCATTCCACATTTTTTTTTTTACACCGAGTGGAAAATTAAATTAAATGAAAACGTTTAATGGTTCATCAGTATACCTTTTGCTTTATCCTCTTTCTGGATAGTTTCTTTTTCAGGGAGTCTGCCTTAGACTCCAACTTTGATATTCTTTTTTCCATTTTATTTTTTATCTCCTTTAATAAAAACAATAACGACAAAAGTAATACTTTGGAATGGGAAGAAAAAGGATTTTATTATGAATAAAGTTTTTTTTAATATTTTATTACGGTAATATTTTAATTATAATGTTAAAATTTTGATAATTAAGAAAGTAATGCAAACGTTTTAAGAGTTAAAACAATATTTACTTTATTGCTAATTGAGACTTTAATGAGTTGGAAAGGGCATCTTTATTTGAAATATTTTAAACATGTCCACAGTTTATACATTCCTATATGATTCACACCTGGTACTTTAAAAGGCTAATAGGTTCGTTGCCAAAGTAGCTATTTATGGGATGAAATTTCCTTGGTTATCTGTTTAAGAACTTTATTACTGTATTGTGTTAAACTAAATATTATACCATTAAGTTTGATACTTGGTGCAATGAATGCTTTCTGTGAGAATTTGTTAATGATTTCAGCAGAATAACCTATTTCATGTCTCACTAATTTTAAATTCTTATTTTAACTAACATAACACTAACCCATTATAGATCTATTTAAATTGACTGCAGCTGATGATCGTATTGGTTCGTAAAATTTATCGGAATCTACTATGAGCAAAATAACTTCATTTATCCTGTAAAAAATTTAATGTTTAGTATTCCATAAATAATGTTTACTTATCAGCAGTCTGCCATCAATTTCTGTGCATGTACATAATTTCCTGATTGAGTTTGGAGAGGCCAGTGTTTTAGTGGTTAGGCTAGCTGGCTGGCTGATATGATAAAGATTAAAGGTCCAATCTCGATAAAGACTTGCTCGATTTCGTGTATGTTCATTACATGGCTTTTTTCGCTATTTCTCACCATGTGGGACACTCTCCAAGCTTTCCAGGTTTCTCCCACATTTAAAAAACAGTTTTACTGGGTTTCTGAGTACATGGGTGGTGAAATTTGGGTAACATGGGGTAACATTTTGACTCTCTGTTCATCGTTTACTAAGTTCACCTAAGCGTAACCATGTTCGTGATATGCTATAGCTGGTTTCTCTAATTATGCGAGTTATTTTTCCTTCTATGTTGTCCAAGTTGATTATCTAAAGACCAACACCCAGTGTTACTAAGAATAAACGATGATCCACAATTAATCTAAAAAGGAAAATGATTTGAAGTGGAAAACTCCTTGATTCTCCACAGAGAGGAAACTTTAGATAGTTGCAACCAGTGTAAGTTGTTAGGGCCCCAGTAATTCACATGACGTCGATTATAGCTCATCTTTGCTTTTAGTTGGGAATTTCTAGTGCCTAACAACTTTTCCCTATAACAATTAGCCACGGTTTCCCCAACTTCGTGACACTCAAAAGTACAAAACTATTGTCTACAGTCTTTCTCAGATGTGCTTTTGTATATGTGGATTAGACCCATAAATGGAAAACGTCCAACTTTTACTAATAAAAACGGACCACTAGAAGATGTCGCTAAACACACTCAACTACCATATGGAACTCGCCAACAGTATACATGGAATCTTAATATGCTTAGCCTTTTCTTGTTTTCAATTAATAAACACAAATATTCTCAGGGGGAAAAATACCGGAGGAAACGGGTCCGATCCCCTTTTCATAAGCTTAAGTTGATGCAATGTCAAATATCAAATCCATCAAACGTCTCAGTCTTCGTAATTTTATGCCCCCCCCCCCAATGCTTAAGTTAAGTTTACAATAATTGTAAGATATAACTCTTTGTATTTGCAGAAACTAAAATGTAATCAATGACATTACATTATTATTATTATTTATTTTATTATTATTATTATTATTATTATTATTATTATTATTATTATTATTATTATTATTATTATTATTATTATTATTATTATTATTATTATTATTATTTATTATTATTATTATATTATTATTTCATATTATTATTATTATTAAAGAAACAAGACACTTTTCTCCAAAGAAATGAGATAGATACACAAAAAGACTTTCATCAAGAGAGGAATAGATTTTAGACTTAGAAAGACTTCATATAGGTTTGCGTCAAGTAGTAGATTATCTACAAAAAATTTCAAGAAAGTATTTCCAAGAAAACATTGGATAAATGTGTCAAAAGATATTTAGTAAAAATTGGACTTAAATTTCATAACCGAGCTTAAAAACAAAACTTTATATTATAAAAAGACAAAAAAGATTACATTTTGTTATAAATATCAAATTAGCAAGTAAAAAATTGGACCAATATTTAGAAATAAGCGTTTACTTAATATCTTTTATAATCGTGAAGTTTTTAGATTTGAAAGAAAATTGGATAAAAGATCTAAATCAAACTGCAATTTATCAAACCAAAATCATTCGTAAAATGCCCACATCTGCAACTTTTTCTTTGCTAACAGTATAGTCAATTGGATAAACCCATCAAAAACAAAGATGAAAGATACAAATTCATATTTAAATTTTAACAAAAAAAAAACAGATATTGTAGAATTTTCTGACAAAATTTCATCATAATAGTAATATTTGGATTGTAGAGGATAAGGCATCATATCACATACTAAGGAAATCCCCTGTTGGTTCAAGAACAATAAAATCCATAGGCTTGAAATCTGGCATGCGAATTCTTCTGGTTTAAATTTAATTGAGAAAACATTGGCAATGATGGAGCAATATATTGCAATAAATCAACCAACGAATAACAGAAGAGTTGGCAGCAGTCATTACGGAGGCTTGGTAAATATTTCATCTTACAAGACATTAGCTCAAACAATATCAGGTGGAATGAAAAAAGTCTCTATAAACAAAAAATTACTGATCTAAATATAAACAAAGAAAACAAGTCTTTCTAGCTTATCTCATTTTTGATGTTATTATTTCCCTTCTTTTTAATTTTTTTCTTTATTGTTTTTTACAATAAATATGTGATAAAACCAAACATTTTAAACTGATTTTAAGCTTCCATGTTAAAAATTCCATAAATCATTGAAATTAACTGAGTAGACCAAATTGACTGGACAAGGATGTAAATTTTGGTTGGTGATAGACAAAGATTGTATTCGAAAGCTCCCCTGTTTGTTTGTTTGTTTTATTAGTTCCCGTGTTAGGGGTTTTCGCTTAAAATTTTCAATAGTTTTCATACAATTATGAGATCGAAAATATCAAATACAGATGTCTACAATTTTAACTATTCTCGAAATTGTTACGTACGTCAAACATCTCTTCAGAATAATTTATTTTCGACTCAAGTACTTTGATTTCCATTTTCTTGTTTTCTGCTTCGATCTCTTCCCTTCGTTTTCTTTCTTCCTGGATCACCAAGTACAAGAAGGATAAAGGTGCAAATATATTCATGTTGAAATGAAACTCACAGAAATGCAAGAAATAGCCAAATAGGTTAAAAAATTGGGAGGAAAGTTACACTCTTTTAAAAAAGAAAATGTATTGTCCAGACATCAAAAGAGAAAAATAAATCTGGGTTATTTAGTAATCTTGAGTTGTTCCAGGAATTAGGCTTATATAAGTGTTTTTTGTGAAATACTTGTAAACAAACATAAAATTCTACAATAAATTGAATTAAATTATTATTTAAAGAAATGCAATGGTAATAAAAACACAGGTGTCAGTAGCTTCTGTATGGATACTGCAGCAGAAGATCTGAAAAGTTTTGCATAATGCTTCAATGATGAAAATTTTTAAATAGAGAGAGAGGAAAACCCTCTGGTTCATTTTGAAACATCCAGGATAGTTTCTTTTTAAAACATTCTTGAAATAGAGTTTACTGAAATCTAAACTGATCATTAAAAAATACAGATGACTGAACTGAAGACCGAAACCACGGTAGCTTTTCTTTTTTTTCTTTCTTAAGATTGTTAAGGGTTCATTGCTAAATTTCATCGAATTCTATTTGATCTGAATATTGGCTGTCTCGTAGCATCTTGTTCAAATTAAAAGTAGCTTATTGATTTTTCTTTACTACAGATAAGAATATTTGAAAACAGGTTTTCACGTACCCTCAATTTGGCAAAACATTCGTCCAATTCAACTTTCACTTTTTCGAGCTCCTGTTCAGCTGGTTTTAAATGTTCCATTATTTCTAACGTCTTACACTTCAGTTCCTCGTTTATTTTTTCTCCTTATCCAATTCCTTTTGTAATGATTGCTGAAAATGGTCACAAAGTTTCATTTAAAATAAACAAGGTATTGGAAACTTGAAAAACTTATAATGGCGACAACCTTTATGTGTCCACAAAATGTCGCCGGTAGCTACTAAATAAACCTGTCAGTGTGTATTATTTTATCATGTAACCAATAAAGTAACTTAGAGAAGCTTAATGATAGGATTGAAGACGGAGCTTCACGTACCAAGGAAATCTTCAGTTTTGATCTGCTGCTTTCAACAACGGAGCATATCAGGCACATGGAAAGGTTATTTCTCAATACTATACGTCAAAATTATAAGTTAAAAGCGTAGTTAGAAGAGAAATTGGCATAGTTTTATGTGTGGTATCAGGGATACTGACATATTTGGTTATGCGCAACTTTATGTCCGAGAACGCGCATGTTTTGCGATACCAGCCTCCAAACAAGACTGTAAACGTAAAATGGTCCGCCATATTCTTTCGATGCGCTTTTCAATTGCAGAAAAACACGTTTGCTATTATTGTTTACTCCAGAAAGTGTGGTACTTAAATGCGATTCCAGATTTTGGCAACTAAATAAATTGACTGGTTTGTTGTGTCTGATGCATCTTAGAAATTTGGTCTTTAAGTCAAAGCCTGAAAGTGATAAGTCAAATAGATTGAAGGTTCAAATATAGAGAAGGATAAAAGGATTTATTATCTGATTTCGCTTTACAAAGTTTGCCAAAGAATGCTTTGAAAAGTGTTAAAGTTGTAATGTTGTTAAATAATTATATACTTTTATGAGAAGATGAAGAAGTTGGTAGTTTCTCTCTCTTGTGGTTTGCATCTCGGAAAAGGGGATACTCAAAATCCTTTTTCGTTTCTTTTTTTTTTCAAAGATTTATAGAATAGCGAAAAGAATTCGTCGAAATGCTCCAGCAGAGTGATCTCAGTTTTTAAAAGGTAGATGGTTGAAAGCTAAATATCATCTCAGAATTCGTACCAAATTGGTACTTGGAATTTTAGTTATGGTCGATATAACTCCAACAAGGAGGAGTTGAATTTTAACCTGATCGATAAGAATGGTCTCTGAACGAGAATGGCTCTTGTCACTGCTGGGTGATGGTTTGAGCAATATAATCACCATGCCTTTCGCCATCTAGGTATATATTCATTCTGGTAAAATACATACATTGTCATTAAGCTGAACACGCAAACACAAATACACACACCGAAATCTATTAATGAAGAATGTTAGTTAGGCTCTTCTTGCCATATTTGGAAGTGCGTGGTCCCATATGCCGCAAGTGCTGCAACGATTCCTAGCGGACAACTGCGACATTACGCCCTGCTCCTGTGATTCACTACCTTGTAGATATAGGTGTACAACTCTGGCTATCGACACTCACAAACGGATGGCGGGCAGACAAACGTGCAACTCTCACATATTCCCGTGTTCTAACAGTGCCAGTTTTTATTAAAATATATCTAATACTGGTCGACCTAAGGAAACGAAAATCGGCTAATTACAGAAAACAGGCGAACACCTGGTTGCCATGACTATTTTACGGTCTAGGAGTTGCTGCACGCACAGCAGCCACACTTAAGTAGTGTAATCTGGAGGCGATGAACATCTGAGGAGACCAAACAACTTAATACCCGCATTCGACAGGTACCTGGAAAACCATAAATGGAAAAAAAATACTCTTTAATTTTCGATGTAGAAGGAAACCGGTTTTCTTGGTTAATGAAAAGGAGGGAGAAGAAACCATGATAATGGTTGCGCTACGCTACCCACAGCGTTCAACCTCTGGCCCTTCATCCTTATAAGTTCGTTAGATTAACCACTATCCCATCGTAATGACTACAACCAGTAGCTGATTTGTAAAGATTACGTAAGATACAATGTGTACATATTTTTAATATTTTAAGATTATTGGCACATATCAGTGCCCATTTATTCGTCGAAAAGGCAATTTTCAGATTTGTACCAAATGCAAGACCTGAAGCTTCAGTCATCTGATTCATGTCAATCGGGTAGCACTGTTTTTATCGTAGACAAAATTTTAAAAAAACATTCTTAATTAAAAGAGTTCTTTCCTTTTCCCCTTATGCAGCATCAAAAATATTAAAGAACTTTTGGCCAAATATCTTCAGTCATTCGCAGAACTAAATTTGTTTACAACAGCATACTATGTTCATTAAATCCTTATTGCCATCAAACTTCATGCCGTTGGCAAAGGAATATCCGGATTTTCATTTTCGAAGTGTAAAAGGAACGATCAGTGATGCCCAAACATCCAGCCTAACCCATCTTAACGGACTTTCTCGTCAAATCATCACCATGTAGTTTGACGTTGTACCCGTGATGAATTCGAAATGTCTGCTTTTGAATAGTTTTCTAATCGAATCACAAGGATTTTAAGAAATCACACATTTGTGTGCTACATTTCAAATTGTTACATTTTTCAGTTTTGGTCATTTTTAAAAAATTAAGTAGGTGGAAAAGTACAAGCGGTATGCACTTAGATACGTTAGCATTACAGCTTCGTACAAACTTAGCCGTCATGGTGTAACATTACCAAGCAAAATTAGAAAATTCTTTGAGATGCACGACCTTTTTCCACAGCTGTAGGTCTTTCCAATGAATTTTCCTAAATATTCTAAACCTGTGAAAGAACCTTATAAAACCACTGTTTTAGTGATGAATTTGTATGGCTTTTATAACAAAATTTAGTTACTGTTGCAACTGGTTGATGTGAATACGTGCAACCGTACACGATCCTGATCATTGAGCACCCATTAATGCGGATATTTTTGATTATGTCTACGCAAGGTCACCGCTTATTCTGGCCGATTCCTTAGCGGTTTAGGCATGGATGATCTCTTTCGCCATGCCTTGTAACGGGCCACTCTGTCGAGAACCCATTTGAAAAGTTTCTTGTGCAGTTCAGATCTCTTGGTTCAGATTCTCTGTAGAAGCTGGATCCTCCCCGTTTCGTGTTTTCACCCTTCTTTCTTTGATGGATTTCTACGGTAAAAGATTTTCAATAAACTTCCAGAAAACCACCTGCCTTTTTAACTCTTAGCTCTACGCACATGCTACTGTCGTTCCCAATAGCACCACAATGACAATTTCTGTCCTAATCACCCTCCTGCTAACTTCCCAGTTACCTATCTTTTGCCCCTACTATGACGAAAACATCGTATTAAGGATTTTTTTTCTCACAAAACCATCATACAATGATCACAATGTCTCAGATTTTCTAATTTTCGTGTACATAATATTGGGTTTTAAGAAGAATCTAAAACTAAAACTGAAGAACGAACCTTGGCTGACCAACCTAAAGATATTTGTCAGTATCATTTAACACTTCACAGCTATCTTACCATAAATCCACACAAATTTCTCATTTTCAATAATTTTTACCAGGTAACAAATGTTATCATTTGCTGCTGCTCAAACGCACTAAAAGTAAGTGCCAAATAATTTAAGGCAACTCACCTGTGATCTGATCAAGTCTTCTTTATTCATTTGACCCGTCATGGCCTCGAGAGCTGTTTTTTCAGTTTCCATCAATTTTATTCTTTCTCTGTTTTTTACTATTTCGTATCCGTACTGTGCCTCTAAATTTAGACAAATCTTGCTTTTCTAATAGAACAAATAAAAAAATGATTTTGTGGAGAGCATTCACATGAATCAGATGCCAATGAAATCTTCATCAGTTAGCGAGAATAAATAAATATTATATATAAAGTATATTATTCGGAAAACTGTTGTTCGACATAAAATTTTAGCTTGTATAGTTATTTTGCTTATTAATAATTTCAAAAGGAAAGCAAAAAGTAGAATACTAACAGAAATAATTTTTATTTTTAATAATTAAAAAATGAAATCCGAGAGAGAGAGAGGAGAGAGAGAGAGAGAGGGTACTATGTGTTTTCTGGACGATCAATAAAGCATAAATTTGAGTAATTAAACATCAAATGAAACCGCATAATTCTACAAAATAAAAATGTATTCTTTATTTTCTCCATTTAAAGATTCGCATGTAAATATGTTTTCAAAATTGTTTAATATTTATTGTAAATGAAAAATAAGAAAGAGAACCGTGTTTATAAGAAAATCTGTAAAATTATTCATGTAAAATAATATTAAAAAGCAGCATTACAATTATGGCCATAGTTTTGCATCACATTAGATCAGCAAAAACAAAATCTATCCTCAAATCAACTTCATCGATTGACAATATGCATGATCACTTCCAAATGTCTGCTTTTGAATACTTCCAATTCAGCCCCACCTGTGGTCGTGATTCATAACACCATTTCCGAAGCCATCTATTTCATGTCACATTTCCCATTAATTATTAGAAAATGCAAATCAGTATTCGAATCAGTTCGTTAATCTAAAGACATTATGAAAATTCAGCAGACGCAAAACATCTGTCCATATTTCTAGTTCGTCTACATCTTTATTCGGCTGTCCAGGTGAGTAGTTCCTATTTAAAGACAAATGTTGGTTTATTACTGCGAGTTCCGCGTGAATTTATTGAAATGTTTTCATTGTTTAAACAATTAGATCTAAGAAATCCGAATTTAATGTTTAAGAGGAAATTTAAAAAAAATTTTTTTTTCAAAATAACTGAGGATTTTGAGGGCTTTATCAAAGAAAATTGTTCGGTTATTTGCATTATAAGAGCAGGGCTCACAATTAAAATGAGCTAGGATATTACTTTATTTCATAGAACAGAAAATAGGTTTTAGTAATGGATTTGTTAGGACGTAAAATAAATTACCGCCAAGGGCAGGTGATATGGAGTAAACTAGTAAAATTAGATTTTAAGATATCCATTTCTTACTTCCATTTTGACTTTATCGTTGTGACCACAAAAAATTATAGACTTTAGTTATTTCTTGTGGTTTATTCAACCAAATTCCTTTTCCTAAAATCTTTCAGAATTATTTGTGCCCATCCCTATCTTGTATGTGCTATTACCTAGAGTATTTCACAAAACGGTATACAGTTATTGGGTTTTATGGCAGCCTAATTGACTGGCTTTCTTATATACGGACCGGGTATATCATTGAAATGTAAGAGATATTTTTATAACGAAATACGTAAATCCACTCTTCTGCAAAGATTAAAATGTTGTTTTTCTTAATTTATTACCTCATGAATAATTTTAGCAAAGAAAACAGAGCAGTGACAGAGCCAACACTCCTGTGTGTTGAACCCAATATCATATGCTCACCCAGTGTTCTGGTTAGTAGCATCTGAGCATACTTGTTAACTGATAGGAAAGTTTGAATATTTCAAACATCAATAATTAATTGTGTACTTCCCCGTTGGGCGCAGTGTGTAAGAGCGTTGGTCAAAACCTACATGAATAACCAGCAGGTTTCCTGACTCTGATCTACACCGGGCCACTTGTAAGATTCCAAAATAAAAGCAACTAAGGCGAGTGAACATCATTTGCCTACTAAAGCTGTCTTTTACTGGAAAAGTGTCGGAAATGTAGCTTCATTAATTTACTTATTACTAATGGGTAAAGAAAATGCCTTATACTTTCAGTTTATTTGTTGTTTTCGTATAAATCATACTGCTGCTGCATTTCCGTTTAGGAACAAAAGTGTTTTTCAGATTTTATTTCGTTGACAAAATTGCACGTGTAAACCGATGACCTTTCTGCATTAATTTACGTAATTAATATTTGTGCAGTAGCAAAGCGTGACGCTGTGATATCATAAGCCACGTCGCTAAAGCTGACGTGTTCAAGTAGAACACTCACTGAATTAGATAAAAGGTATTTTGACTGCCAGAATATATGCCAAATAGTTTGCTGTGTTTGAAACCACCTGCGTGTGTGACAGACGTGTTACGAAGAGGTCAGGTTCTTTACGGACGGGGAAACATTTATCGCCGATTAGCCAAAAAGTAGAAAAACAATAATGGCGATAACCTCAACAAAGCTACAGAGGAAGAGGTAATCGTTTTGGTTACAGTGCGGATGCATTGCAGATTGACAACCATGATGTGCAGGAAACGTTTGATTCACAGTTTGCGATTGATACCAAAGATGTGGCAGAAATCTGACCTGACTCCAAATGTCTGCACCGTTGCTTCGATGACTAGCATGAGATGCCAATGCTTTCCTACTCACTAGTCAATCACAGGAGCATTTTCTCACAATATGTGATCCAAACATGTCAAATTAAAAAAATCATGATTATAAATCAAGTACAATGTTTCACAATTTCCTTAAAATGAAAGTAAAATAAACGCAGAAATCTGTAGAAGCAACAAACATCTTTCCTCTAAGACTGTGAAATGGTTTTGTAAATTCTTAGGAAAGTTGTTTCATTCCTTCTTTAAATACTGAAACAATCCTTAATGTTATAGTTTACCAGTAAAAATATACTAAAAGATAGTAAGGTTCAGCTGCGCAGCTATATTATTGCAAATCACGCGAAAAGTCTATACCTGATTGGCTCGTGGTGTTATCTGCTGATATCGGCCGTCTATTTCGAGATTCCATCAGTTTCCACCATTATAGCATTTTTAAGTTGGTGGCAAAACGAAACAGTGCATTGATCGTGATTAGCTACTTGTAGAGTGGCAATGTCAAAGTCATCAACGAACTAATTTTGAATCTTTGTTTAAAAATCTCGATTCGTACCTCAATGGTCTACATTTGTGACGAATGTTGGAGTCAGGAAAAATTTACGACATTTTTCTGGATACTTACCTCTTCTATAAATTCTTTATTCAAAAACTCAGCTTTTTTACTTTCCTTCTCTAGTTCTTTCTTCAAGTTTTCAATCATGCACTGATAATCCGCTTCCATATTCTGCTTTAATTCTAATGAACGAGTCAATTCAAATATCTTCTGTGCAGATTTCTACAAAAAAGAACTTTCTGGTTTGTATTTGCTCTGATTTAGTCTTCATTAGGAGTAAAGAAAGTGATCACAAGAAAGAACAGCATTGAACAAATTATGTGAAATTCATCCATCTTTTCTCTCTCGCTAGTTTTCATATGCAGATAGGGAAACAGATTGTGACAACACAAGTATGCAATTATTATATATCTCCTTTCTGAATCTTTCCAAGTCTCACACGATGCCACTGACAAGCATACATGCGTAGTTCGACTTAGATTCTCTAGCCATTAAGGAAGAATTCTTGGAAAATCTCATACGTCTGGAATCTCATTAATAGCTGATGCTATTTGGCTAGTTTCACCCAGTAACTGGCTCTAAATAGGCTAGTTGAATATCTATTACGCTCATCTTAAAACTTATCTTTATGCGAAGATGGCGCAAATCACGCAGCGTTAAGTAAAAGTTATCCGTGTAACAGGGATATTCCCATATTATTTTACTTTTTTATCATCATGGCGGGTGGTACGGAAAATATTGCAGAAGAAAGTCCCAGGTGCTGCCTCATAGTGTTCACATTTTCAAAAAATGTTTGGACAAACGTCAACATTTTTTCGTTAAGTTTTAGGAAGCTGTATTTCGTTGTATTGTATTTTATGCAAGAAAGAAGCTTCAAGGAGCAATTCGACATCAAGAGGGTGAAGATTAACACTACCCAGAAAAGACACATGAAAGTCGACCTACCCTAAAGCTAGGTGCGGTAAAGTGGATCACAATGGCTAAGTTATCATACTGCGAAAACTGAGGCTTTCGCAGCAAATTTCATCATGAAACATAACAGTGAGTCTCACTATTTGGGCTCACTATTCACACAGACGTTTATTGATAGCGACATTACAAAGAATTATACTTCGACTCAAAAGAAAAAAAACTGTATAATTACGAACGCAACTATTTCATTATTAAATGGAAAAGTTGCTATGATTAATGGATTACTATATTTTTTTGCCATTAATAGATCGAACTGTAATGAAATCAAGATGATTGTGCTTATAGAATGTCCGTTTGATATTAATTCAGAAAATGACTCAAGTAGATTATCAGATATACAACGAAGAACTGCGGAATCCGTAAAGCCGTCAACGTCACAGGTAATTTCTTCGATATACGTTGACGAACTACGGAAACTAAAAGGCCGTCAACGTCACAATTAAATTCTTCGATATCCGTTGACGAACTACGGAAAATATAATGCTGTCTACGACTCAAGTAGATTCTTCGATATAGGTCGAAGAACTGCGGAAACTGTAATGCTGTGAAAGTCTTAAGTAGATTCTTCGATATATGACGAAGAACTGCGGTAACTGTAATGCCATCAACGTCACAAATAGATTTTTCGATATAGAACTGCAGAAACTGAAAGACCGTCAAGGTGTCAAGTAGTTTCTTCGAAATACTTCGAAGAACTGAGGAATATGTAAAGCCGTCAACATCACAAGTAAATTCTTCGATACACGTCGAAGAACTACGGAAACTGTAAAGCCCCACGTTACAAATAGATTCTTCGATATACGTCGAAGAACTGCGGAAACTGTAATGCCGTGAACGTCACAAATATATTCTTCGATATA